>OZ024906.1:22946600-23479100 GCA_964017125.1 Flabesymbios commensalis | reverse complement strand
CACAGTTGCTGTATCCCTCACATTGACAATGTTCCTTGCAATGATTAATCCAGTTCATTCACTTCCCTCAATTTGTGTTCGGATTAAAAGTGAAATTTTTTTGTAAATTATCACGCTCGTGCAAACTATTTATTGTGGAGTAAGCATGCTAAATAATCACACATTATGTGCGGGCCTATTACGTTAAGTTATAACGCCAACAATGCACATGTATAGGGAATAATATGCCGTTAACTAGTTCTAAGGATTCTGGTGTCATTTCATTTCGTGGTGTCATGTCATTTTATGAAATCTTCGGGAAATTTGTCATTGTTATAGTGAACATTCAAAGCTTTAATTTTCAAGATGGCTACCATGCTAACCCTTTCAAGTTCGTGATATCCGTAACTAAAATACTTCATTTCAATTTTGATATAGCCATGATTTGTGGTAAGAACACATGGACTATCCACAAGTATTTTAGCGTGAGGACCTAAATTGACTGAATCTTAATTGAGCAGATGGCCGCTATTCAATTGATGGCATATCTGAGACGCTTGGGAAAAGCAGTTTATTTAAATTGATGTGCACATATGCGTTGGTGCTGACATATCCGCCTATTGATAGAACACCTACCTTTTTTGAGTCAAAACTATTTGATGGAATGTTACAACATTTGGTATAAACCATCCTCAGGAGCTCTAGATTACTTTGACATGTTACTGTACTTTAGTCTACTTTCAATACTATACTTTGACCTAGGTTGGTGTGTTTGACTTTGCGTTCTTTCACGAGTCATATCTTGGAAAATACTTGATTGTTACCTAATTCGGTGTAAATTTAAATGATCAACTCTAGGTGTGGCTTTGGGGTTTAATTCTTTAATTTTAATTTATTATTTATTTGTAATTGACCACGTTGATGGATTGTAACCGTAAATCGGGATTTCAAAATGTGACGTTTTTGTGTGCCTGGCTGCAGGGACGGGGTATATGTTATATAAGAATCAGCGCTCTTTTTATAATTGAGTATCAGGTAGATTATGTTATTCTGGGCTCAGAACCTCATTAAAAATATCTGCTGCCATTTTCATTTGTGAATCACACGTGTGGTAAATAATTCACCTTGCATAAAATATAGGGCTGGAAAAAATTATGGATATTCCATAAGGCCTACATATGTATAGCCATAATATATATATTGATACAATATCAAATTGTCTACAAAACGGAGAACGTATAAGGTTATATAGCTTCAATACTATATATAAAAAAAATACAAAATATATTTCTTTATTGCAAATATTTTATAATCAGCAACGTACATTAGATGAATCTGATTAATTATGCGATCATATATCGTATGTCTAAGTAAACAATACCACTATATTTATTGTGAAAATATGCCCATTACATACAAGATCAAAATTACTAAGGGACCGTTTTCAATGTTGAGCTTAACAATAGCTCATACTAACTAATTATTCTAGTATTATCAGAGTATGCAATAATATCTTTATATGGAATTGATAATATCCTGATAGAATAATGACAATTACATTTTTATGCGCATGTTGTATGATAAGTACCGGTGGGTCTAGATTGTGTAACTTGTTTAAACATTGCCTGAAACATCTATCAAACACGATACATTAATTTATGCTGGCTCAATGTTGGGCCTGCATCGCAGACGGTGACCCAACATTGAGCCAGCATAGAATTCATATATTGTATTTTCTGGCATCATGATAACCATGAAATATCAGGTAGGGCTTACGTAGCCAAATAAAATAGCATGTTAGGCATGCTGATTACATAGGAAAAGCTGAAAAAAACATAAATGTAGTTTTGTTTACTGATATATGCACCATGTTTTGACTTCCAACGTCTTGAATTTAGGCACTTGTCTTGCCCAAGAATACATTATCGAGTTACGATATGGACACGAAACCAATGCGATGACTTCACAACTCTCCAGTCGTCAATGCACGTAGTACATCACAATAATGGGATGTTCGGTGGCTTTGATGTAAATCGCGTTTATTTCGCAAGCAAATCGTATCGTAAACGTCGCCGATTATTTAGTTCATTGAGCACTGCTTTAACCATGCGGCGAGAAAAATAGCTTTTATTTTTTATTCTAAAACACATTCATCCAGATATGTGGGATTTTTCTATGCCACCCAGATGAGTATAAACAAAATATGCTTACCTAACAGTAATGCCAACGTCAATATAACCAGATAACAGTTTGACCAGCATTGAGCCAGAATATTTCTCAGGCTAGGACAGTGTCCAAGACAGTGTTATGTTTGATGCATAGGTTATACGTGTGTATCTGGCTCAGTCATTACTGCGAGTCATCCATGTAGAAATACAAACACTGTCCAACGATTTGTTAACATTGGGATAACGTAGTTGTACGTTGGTTCCCCGTTGATCCGATAAAAGACCAGTTCGTACTCTTACTTTGCATAACAAGGCCAAGAGTGAATAAGCAATAGAGTTGTCCCTGGTCAGCAGACGAGGCCTTCATCCTTTGTTAGTCTAATGTCGGCCCACCGTCTGCGACACTGGCCCTACATTTGACCAACTTTGTTGAATGCCTCGTGTCTGCAGGGTGGTCAGTGAGTCCGGCGCAGCATTTTAGCGTGACATGATGAGGTTATCTGGACAAAAACCAGCAGATTTGGTAGGAACCAATATCATCTGGGTATGATGAGGAGGTGGACGGCAGACCACATACACTTTAACGCTTACAACGCGGAAATAGTGTTGTATAAACCATGGAGCCCAAAGGGTTTTTAAAATTTGAAGTCATTATAAATGGCTTAGTTAGCTCTTTCATATAAATACGTATGTTATGGGTCTACGATCGTTATAAATATTTATTTTGAGTGCGGGAACCGACTTTATACGTCAGAATCTATGGACGTCAGATTCAGACGACTAAAATCGGTCTCCGCGCTGAAAGGGTTAATCTGGGAGTGTATAGCAATGATGTCCTTGAGTAATAAAAACAAATCCACTGAATTAAAATTGTGGGGTTTATTTAATATAAAAACATTTTTAAATGAACGGGATCATGTCTGTTTTGTTGACCTAATTACCGCCTCCCTGTGTATAAAGGGTTAATGTCAAATGCACTTAATGATGATATCTTCAGCAGGTCGCCGTGGCAACCGCTGGCAAGGCTTGCGTGATGTGACGATGTCCCTATTGATTGCTGGACCCCACTAATCATAAGCATGAGGATCAAAACACGAGCACTAAAAATAAATGTTTCACTAAGCTTTCCGGTCGGTCCAGACCGACCGGAAAGCTTAGTAAATCATTTATAAAAGATGGCATAATCTGTTTGTCGTCGCTTTTTACAAGTAGAAAATCTCATATTAAGAATACCAGTTGCCATTGTCATAGGAAAGTAATTGCACAAATTAAAAAACCTTGATAACCAGAGATTAATCGTTTACCCCAAGCAGTCCACCGCACATGTTCCCACATTCATTCATTCATTCATTCATTCATTCATTCATTCATTCATTCATTCATTCATTCATTCATTCATTCATTCATTCAATCATTCATTCATTCATTCATTCATTCATTCATTCATTTATTCATTCATTCATTCATTCACTCATTCACTCATTTGTTCATAAATTCATTCATGCATTCATTCATTCATGCATTCATTCATTCATTCAGCCATTCAGCCATCCATCATTTCATTCATCCATTTATTCATCCATCCAGCCATTCAGTCACACACTCCCGCTACAAAATCTAGCCACACTCACCACACGGAGGTACTGGGATGAACCGGTTTATTATCGCTCATGAGTCTTTGGGCAGGGTGTATTTGGCAGGTCAGGTCTTGTCGTGACTTGTTCACTAGCTGTAGCTGACCCTTGAAGTTCCAAGTAATTCTTCAGCTTAATAATCATGTCACATATATGAAGAATTCAAACCACATATGAAGGTGTGGTTGCTAGCGATAAAATGCTTTTTTGTTAATGTGCGCATTTCAAGCGTTATATAATGCTTTAATATAAGGGAGCGTTCATAATTTATGGGTTGGTTGCCGAAAACTATGGCACGATATTGTTGCACTCCCCATCTTCCCACCCCAAATATTTACACAATGTTTAACCCCTCTTCAAGAACTACTACACTATCCATGCCCTCCCCATTAGAAATTAATATTGCAGAAGCATTTTAATAACGATAATCAACTCTGCTATTTCAGCTTTATTTCATTATTTACATGTTGTCCCAAATTAATGACCCCCCCCCTCCCTTCACATACATGGTTACAGACGACATCATAATCATCGTGATACAAAACATTCCTGTAAAAAAATCTTGTCTGATATTGCAAGTCTGATTTATTATTTATGATTATATAATTATATTGTGTGATCACAAATGTAGATAATTGAGGCTGCATATTTCTCATTCTCAGCAGGATGTGTGGGTCTAATGCTCATAGGAAATCTAAAGCAATCTGCATTATCTCCCTAAAAAATATTAGTCCCATTTTTATAATTAATGAAGCTGTCGGCTTTTCATGTTAAAAAAAACATTTTGAGCGCGTTTTTATGCATGCTGAATCCATTTCTGGACAGTGCCAAGCGTGCAAAATAATAAAAAACCTTGAAAATTGCTAAATAAAAAATGCCCGCAGTTTTGCCAGTTTTAATGTTGCCAAAGCTAAATGTCATATATATTTCATGCTGAACAAATTTGAGAGCGTTTTAAACTATTTTGGCATGTACGCTGTATTCGTTTATTTTTGGACAGTGTTAATTTTGCCTGTTCTAATATTACGAAGGTTACATTTGTCATATATATTTCATGTTACAAACGTTTCGAATCAATTTCTGGACAGTGCCAATAAAGCGTTCGAAATAATAAAAATCCTTGGAAATCGTGAAATAACAATGTATCATGTTAACATAAGAGCGTTTTGGGCGTTTAGCATACGTTGAATCCTTTTCTGGACAGTGTCAAGCGCGCAAAAAAAAGTAACAAATGCTTCAAAATAGCGAAATAAAAAATAAATTTCGCCATTACGCCAGTTTGCAATTTGTCACATCAATTTCATGTTAAAAGCTTTGCAACCATTTACAAAGTGCGCAAAATAACAAAATTGTTGAAAATTACAAAAACAAAATGTCACTTTTAATTTTTAATTTTGCCAATGATGAATTCGTCATATATATTCCAACTGTCACAGAGACTGTGTGAATTTTTTGTGATACTTTTGAAGACACTGACAATTTATAGCTTACAGCTGTAAGTGTTAATGGCGGTTTCTACCTCATATACCAAAAAAATCTACATAAACACATGTCAAAGATATTTTCATCACAAACACACTCCACTCATCTAATAAATAATTACCCTTTAATACATTGCATTTAACTGTTTTCAATTGCATTGCTTGACTTGTTGCAGGTAACTTTGTGTTTTTCGTCAATGGTGGACATGAGCCTGGTGTACGTGGAGAGCTGATCAGCCCGTGGTACGATGAGAGCGGATCCCGGTGTACGCTCACATACAGGGTACACACTTCAGGACGTGGATCAGGTCGTATGAGAGTGTACACACAGACAGAGGCTGGCATCAAGGTCAAGTTAGAAAACATTCAAGGTCATCCGAAAGCAGACAGGTAAGAGTCTCAAGAGAGTCCGTGTGTAGTTGTTAATGCAGTGACGTCAGAATTGGGGGGGGGGGGTTGGTTGGCAGAGGTGGGGCGGTCCCCCACTTTTTTGAGTGATGGAAAAAGTCAGTTTGCATCATGTGAAAAAATATTTTATTTGACTTATACTGCTTTATACTTCGACATATGTTAGAAAAAGTCGCTTTAAAGTAATAACATAAAAATTGAAATCTTTTACTAATCTTCGCTTTGACGTAGGCTCTAGGCTTATAGATTAAAGCGACACAATCAGGATAACATCATAAAAATCAGTATTTTATTATGGCTTCTTAACATGGCCATAATATGTGAACATGTCCATAGACAAGAATTGTGGAAGTCTTTTAAATTTTGGGTTGCTCTGGCAACGTCGGAAGTGTGCCGAAAGCCCGATTTGTCAGTTCTTCCCGTATTTCTTATTTTGGACATGTATGTCCGAAATTAAATTTTGTTCTTATTTCTCGTTTAACTGGTAAATGCGCAACACAAAATTAAAAAAAACTTACTCATCTTATGGCCATATTAAGAAGCCAAAATAAAAATACTATTTTTTTATGACTTTAGCCTGATTGTGTCGCTTTAAACTAACAGCAACATGTCAGCTGACCTATTTCAATAGTGTTTCAAGTAGTAACAACGTTTTTCAAATTCAACATAAAAGTCAGTCAAAATTCCGTTCTTTTTACTAACTTTCCATGACTAAAACGGTAAGTTTTTATGGGCTGTGAGATGGGAAAAAATCATTGACTTTTTTCTAACCTTGCCTAAAAAAGGCTAAGGTAAAGAGTTGTTTTCCTGTCAATTCATCTGAGAAGTGACACAAAATGTACCCCTCCCCCCCAAAAAAAATCAAAAAAATCGGATATTGATAAAAAATAGCCTCACATTGTTGTATGATTATAATTATAGGCCCCATGGTAAGGTCCATTAAAACGAATCAATACAATTATTAAACATATGTATAAATTAAAGTAAGAATCTACATATACATCTCACAGTGATATAATATGATAGTTTAAAATATGATTATAAATTTATAACCATATTAATAATATAGGGTAAATAGACGGTGATGAAATATAAATACAGACGTATGATAAACGCTTACTAGGCAGTTCCACACATTGATTGCATGAAATTACTTTACCGTGACCTCGAAGTATTATATTTATTGGGTGATGAAATAAAAAAGATAAATAATAATTATAATCTTAAATCAACTTTAAAGTTGTCCTCTATTTATTAGATTAAGACGTTGTTTATTGCAGCTTGTCTGTAAAAGAGCACGGTGAAGTGAGCTCTACTAGTATTGTTAGAGGGTAATTTAGGGGAAATACATCAGTAATGTATTAAAATATATTATCATCTAAAAGCGTGCTAAGTTTTGTGATCCGGGTATAAATCTATATCTTTGACTATTTATCAAGCCGTAAAGCTTTGAAGTTTCTGTTCTTGATCTATGGCTTTGATAGAGCTGCACATGTAGGTCATCACTGCCACATGGAGGGTACTGTATCAAAGTAATATAATAATGGTTGCCTATAATAATAGTGACCTGAAGCCTTGCAGTAATAATACCATATTTCATGTAAAATCAAATGTATGGGGATCACAGAAACGGTGCGGAACTCACCGCCACATATACGCTACCTGCCATACTTATCCCGGACGCTGCCATACAAAAGGAATTCTGTGAAACGCAGTGATGTCACCAGATAACTTTTTGAATGGCATCAAAAATGGCATCAACGAATGGCATCAAGATTCAATCATTCATGTATTCATTCGTGGATTCATTCATCCATAGAAGATTTATTAGGTGAATATACTATAATGACACATCTATTTTTCATATGTTAAAGCCCTAAAGGGACCATTAGGAAATACCGATTTCTATTCAGAAATGTGCGCCAGCAAAACTGATAGAGATATAATTGAGTTGTTCAGCCAGCAAAAAATCTACATTGAGGGGAGGCAGGAAATCAGTGGTTGCAGCTAAGATGATTAATACCAGAAATACATTATAGTCTATGTATTTCTGGTAATACTGAAATGAATTGTCCTTAAAATGAATTAGATGTTGAACACTTCCCCCCAAGCTTGCTGAACAATGATAATTTTGATTCACTTTCAAAAAGTGCTAATTTGATATAGATCTATACAATTACAATAAATACATAGAAAGGTAAATTAATTGCATAATAGTGCAGTAAGCAGAAAAAACCTCACTGGGACTTCAAGTCGCTGGCATGAGTGCATCCATTCCAATGCACCTGAAATGTGTAGACCCGACCAATGAACGAGTGGCCCAGTCTGTCACATGACGATATCAACCAAACACCGTCGTCATTCAGTTGGTAGTCAAATTATGGGGTGGAATACCATACTTGTCACGAATATTAAAGTAACCAATCAAATGTTGTTTTATGCCGATCACATGGCAAATTCAATAAATCCCCACCCATTATTCAGTTGTTTTACATATCAGGAAGACTTCGACGCATGGTCCGACAAGTCAATGAAAACACACAAAAAATGTTTCACATTAATCCATATGCCGTAGTAACCTGTCAATTAATTTCAATTATGGTAGAGCTCATTTGGATGTCTTTGACGAAAACCGTATTGACTTTCATAAGATATATTTTTTTCCAAATATTCGTGTAACTGATTATATATTTTTCCAAATATTGCCTTCCTTTTTATAAAGAGGAAGTTAAGTAAGTTTAAAAAAATCACACGAGTATGCCTAATACCAGAAATGCACATGATTTCTGATAATACCAAGGTTTAACATTTGCTTGATGGTGCTTGATCTTTTGTTTAAATTATTTGAATGGCTAATTATGTGTTTCTCAAAGGCTTTAACTTTTAATGTAGCTTTGAGTTTTCAGTTTTTGGTGTTGTCTCAGTCTACATGATGGAGAGGCGCGATCCATTTCTAGCAAACTTATACCTTTGTAGTTAGAACATGGCATCCTATCTCATCGAGTTGAAGTCATAATAAAACCGAACTCTCACATATAAAATAGACAATCAGCCGGGCTACGTAATAGCATAGTAGGGGGGCGTGGCTAAAATATTTGTGCAGGACGAGAATATATCTCTATAAAAGCGGATCATTTGAGCTAATCAGGTTTGGGTGGGCGGCCAGCAAACACGGAACACTGAGCCAGCGTCTTCGACGCTGGCCCAACATTGAAACAAAACTGACTCAGTGTTTCTTGTGTTTTCTGGGCGGATGTCGCGTGGGATTCCTCATCATCCGGTGAACATGTGAGATGTCACAGTAAGACTTCACTACGCCTGTCACGAGAGCGAGGTATTCCCGACACCATGCCTGATCCTCGGGGCATACCGGTATGGAAAGTTATGTGTGGCATGCAGATATGCCAATGATTTGGTGAGAAGTGGACCGGTGTTCTACTGAGAAAAAGTTTGACCTATTTCTTCGATATCCGATCGGTCGTTCAATCAGACGTACAATTATAAGAACTAGCTCATTTAAAAAAAAACAATATATACTAGTCTTGACTTACCAACTTACTACCACCATTAACATTCATTAGTTAACTGCACCCATGACCCGGATTCACATTGCTCTCCAACACTTGTTAAAAAACTGTGATCTCTTAATTTTGGTCATATTCCTGGTACAGGGTTTTCAAATATAGTTTCATACAATGGTTTGATCTTTTAAATATACATCAGGTCATAATGAGCTATATTTTTTTGTTATTGAACAGCGAAAGCCTGTCCTTGTCTGGAATCGAGCTCTATACTCGCGCCTCAGGCAGTACTGGTATATTTAGTACTTTTGATTCTCATGCTGGCTCATCACTAACACAATTACCTGTCTGTTGTGATCCGCATTGTTCCACAGAGGCCGAGATCACGACACGAGATGTGTCAGGTCCTAATCTGGTCATCACCCCAGCACAGAGTGTGCTCGTATTACCCTCCTCAGCAGCATGTATACCATGACCCAGTGCTGGCTCAATACCGGGTCAACGTCTGCAGACGTTGACCCGGTATTGAGCCAGTACTGAGCTGGTTTCTGTGAGATCTCCTCCCTGACCCTCCTGGGGCACCCATCGTCTGCTAACATATAACTGCCTTGTTTAGCCCTGACCTGCCCACACCTACTTCCCGCCCAGTGGCCGAGGCAGGGTTTTTCTGGCCCCGGGGCCACATTACCCGGTCATTGGCTGCCTAACTATGGTGATTTGGGGCGGCATCTGGCCCAGCGAGGCGCATAAATCAACTCCTAACCATCAGCTACGTGCCGTCTAATGAATGGACGGCCATTTCCAGCGCTGAGCTGTTGAACAGCACTTGCAATAATTAAAACAGCATATGTCTGGTGGGCGTAAGTAAATAGTAGGCTGTCATGGCAAACAAACATGATTTGACACGCTTTCCGACTCGTGCCGTGATAAACAACCGTGTTCAGTCTATGGTCCATACATAGATAAATACCATCAAAAGATGTTAGGTTTACACCTTCAGCTGGCCCGATGAAATAGAAAATACGGTAAATAACACGCACTAATAAAAACAACATTGAGAAATAGTGGTAATTGTATAACTAAGGACAACAAGATGGTTTTTTTAGAATAAATTATCCATGTAGGCCTATTTTAATGCCTCATTCAATACAACCATTGCACACGTGTGGCTGTTTTAAGGTGGTATAACAGTGTTTTATTTTGTGCCGTACACTTACATTATCAGGATGAGTCAGAGTTTATTATCTGAGTTTATAGGTGGAAGAGGCACAACACATGAGGCAAAACATGAGACGTTAATCCAGCATTGTACTAACGTCTTTATACTGTACTGGGCTGATGACATTGTTATAGCTAGAAAGTCACTTTCGTTTTCTTATTACTAGTCACTATAGTTAGTATAGTTACACTCCGGAGTCTGTTACAGACATTTTTAAATTAATTAAGTTAATTTATATAAGTCTAACCTTTTACAGGTTGGTATTGAACATACTTGTTTTGGTGAAGACGAAGATAAACCCAGCAACACGATACATCCACCCAATGCTAGATTAATGTATGTGGGTCCATCGTCTAGGAAGCTGCACAACATTAGCCCACTATTGGGTCAATGTCTCGTGTTTGCTGAGAAGGTTGTGGATTTTATATGGGCGGGGGCCCTGGGATGATGGTTAGCACCGCTGCCTTCCACGTCAGAGTTCGAAGTTCGTTTTTCGGCGGTATGAAAGAAACAAAATTGTTTCTTCCCATCCACTCGTAAAAACTCAGTATTGTGGGGAGCCTCCGTGATCGAGAGGTAGCGTGCTCGGCCTTAGACCTCCAGGGTTTGAATTTCGAGTCATATGTCTGGAGGGCAGTGTCATCTGACTCATCACACCATCCTCAGGAGGTTCTCCTGATCCAATTTAGCCTGTATGTGCACAAAAGTGGCCTAAACCCCGATTCATTTTTTTGTGTGGAATTTTTGTGAAACCTGCCGAGCCCTCCTTAGTTCGCGGTAATACAAGTACTGAACATGAAAGAGTGTCTTTTGTTGACATCTAGGCCCTCTGGCGACTGTTATAGTGTAGGCGATTTGTGGTGAAGGTCATTTTCCCTGACAATCAGGTCACCACGCCGACGCAGAAGGGAAAAAAACTCGCTATTAAACATAGAAAATACTAAGCTACAAGAGTACAACTCCGGAAGGTTTAAAACGCCACCGATTCCTATTTAATGAGCTCACTATTAACCCTTTAACCGCCAAATTATTTAATTGGAATTTTTACCCACTTGAAAATGCGTCTCGCTGATGCGACCCACAACTGAATGAAATGAATGAATGTCTTTATTGCCTCCATAATGAAGATACATTTCACAACTAATGAGTGAAAATTATTCAGATTTGATATAATTGAGGTGAACGATTTTTGAAATCTTGTTCATTGATGTCACGTTTAACATGTTAGAAAGCTCGTACATTTAACAGTTTAATGTGCCTAAGAATGACTATAATCGTGACCGGCGGTCAAAGGATAAGATTAGAAACATATTTTGAACTTATCCGAATCTGTATTAGCATGTATAATTTATATAGACATTTTCAAGATAAATTATAAAGCATAGTGCATCAAATTTATACATTCTCATATATGACCGTGTTTCTATGATGATAACTTAGACAGTGTGATTGGGATTTAAAGATTGACCTCTCCATCAGCTCGTGATGTGACTTTACCATACACGGGCATATGTCACAGGCCTAACAACATGCTCCATTGACCCAGCTAACTAGAGTGATTCTTGCTAAATTATCGCTCTTTCTTTACCAGTGCAGTCTTTGGAAATCATCAGCGCGACACGTCTTTGATGAAGATCTTTGCTTTGCGGTTTTTCACCATCAGAGTTTTGCGCGCGTTAGTGATTAGTTGTAAAATAAATGGGACAAAATACCAGTAATTACAGTATATATACGGCACGTTGGAATGGTAATTGTATGCCTGATGACTTACAGCGAGTGTTTGGTATCTTTGTGTCACATTATAATCACCATAAATAAATACTGAAAGAAATTTCTATTCACAACAAGTAAAACTAAAGAAAAACTAATTACAATGTTTTCATTGCATTATTGATCTTTAAGGGACTGGCTCAGGCTAAAATCATAAAAAAATCGGTGATTTTATTTTGGCTTATTAATATGACTATATGATGTAAACATGTCCATAGACTAGAACTGAAAAGTTCCTGATTTCGTATTTTCTACAACCATGTCAAAAATAAGAAATACGGGAATTTTGTCTCTATATCTAGCCTAACTGGTGAATGCGCAGCACAAAAATTAGACAACTTTTGCAGTTCTAGTCTATGGACATGATTACATCATAATGGTCATATTAATAAGGCAAAATAAAATCACCGATTTATTTATGATTTTAGCCTGAGCCAGTCCCTTTAAAGAGCTACATTATCAATTTAAATTTTCACTCACTTGTAGTTGTGCATCGCTACCGCGACCCACAACTTTAAGTGCGTGAAAATTACAGGTTATCAGGCGGTTATAATAGACACAACGCTTTGACTTAGCTCGATTAAGGAGTTTTATATATAACCTCCATGATTCGACAGAGAACACATTTGGTATTTTCACCTAATTTGTTTTACGGTTGTCTATTTTTCCACACTGCTTCTGTATGTATCATAAAATATGTCTCTGAAATGGCATGTATAATTCTGTGTGGGCTTGCTGATTTAATGACATACAGGTCTACCGGTGTCGCAATAAAATATCTGGACTCGCGATTGTGCAGTTAATACATGGATGCATTTCTAAATCGATCTCTTTATTCTTCATTTGTACATCATAGCGAAAATAAAAAGAATAGCACATTTCCGCGTTTACCACGTTGGTGTACCTTTCTGAGAACAAGCCGATTAATTATGTAGTGGTCAGCCCGTGGCCAAGGTAATTGTCACACAGGCAGCAGTCGTTCACTGGTGTCGGCTCGAGATTGCACTTAATGAACCGTGTTACTGAAAACATGTAAAACATGTCATAACAGGTTTATTACAAGGAAATGTGTTATTTATTAATAGCCTGCCTACACTTTATACAAAATGGCTTGTGAAATTAGCATAATGACTTTAAGAATTCTAGTCTTAATAAAGAATGATAATTGCATTTTTGTCTCAAATCGAAGTGCCCGTATGTTTAATTAAATCTATAAGTGTATTTTAACTAAAAGAGCTAATTTAAATTTTAGTAAAAAAATATTCAGAGACAGCTGCAGATGGGACTAGTGCTAATTGGATAACACAAATCGCGATGGAACTACTAAATGAATGAATGAATAAATGAATGAATGAATGAATGAATGAATGAATAAATGAATGAATGAATGAATGAATGAATGAATGAATGAATGAATGAATGAATGAATGAATGAATGAATGAATGAATGAATGAATGAATGATATATCGCATTTTCATGGCACCTCGTTAGAGACTCGAGCTCGGAGTCACGGCAAATAGAAACACATTTCATGACAATGAAAATTCAATATCGAGTCACCATGTCTACTAGTTCAAACTCTTATTCATATACTCAAGCTAATGTGGCTCAAAATAAATCCTATCTTTTAACAAACTAATTCCAGGCGCTTAGCCTGATTACTATATTTCCCATTTTCACTATCATGACTATTGTTATAACACTAGAGACGTTGTCACAACATCAGATATTATGATCTAATGCCTACACCCAGCGTTAACCCTTTAACCGCCAAATTATTCAATTGGAATTTTCACTCACTCGAAGTTGTGTCTCGCTGACGCGATCCACAACTTCAAGTGAGTGAAAATTATTCAGATTTGACAAAATGGCGTTCAACTCTTTTGAAATCTTGCTGATTAATGTCACTTTATATCTTTAACGGGTTTGAAAGCTGATATGTAATGTGATGATAAAAAATGTTAAAAAAAAATATATGGACGGCACCGGTGGTTAAAGGGTTAGCCAATGTTGGATCACCAGATCACAGCAGCAGGACATTCACACCACAGAACCAACGTTGTTATAACGTTGCTTACGTTCGGGTAATATAACGGCAATGTAGCTGTGTCATAAACACCAGATGATGCATGCCGTTTACAATGTGACGAGAGATTTTCATTTAGCTAGCGTTTTATTGACTACCTCACAGTGTCAAAATCAATGAGGTGGTCCAATAGAATTATCTTGTGCAAATATATCCCAGAGCGATCAATTAGCAAGCCCTTCAATTGATGGTCATCCGGGGATAAGAAAAGTGTTTTATGTGAGTTTTATATCATTTAGAACTTTACACCTTGAAGCCAATATTTCACACTCTGTGCAGTAGTGTTCACCATGAGACGTATCAGCCCATATCGTACCCTAGCTGCAACTTTAGCAGCGATGTAATGCAGTTATGTCACGTGTGACTTGATCGTGTGAGAAAGAACGCACAGAGCACTGTATGTGCGCTATAGAAGAACTTATTATTATTATTATTATTTCATTTTTTGTACGATATCGGGAAATACCGCCCATGTCCAATGAATAAGGTGTTCGCATAAAGGTTCACACCTTATTTATTGGAGGCGTGCTGTATGCATAAAGAAAATGAATTTACCATCCATCTTTTAGTAATTGAAGATGAGTATATGTCAGTTATTTTGTTGCGGATTTACTTCAGGCGATCTTATCAGCTTATGGTCACCATTTGCATATTGTGCTGCCGAAGAGCATTATGCCGGAACAGCATATCAATGACACGCATACATTGAAGCATTGAAAACTTGTCGAACAAGGCTTTTTGCAAACATCAAGCAAAACCTTCAAAGTACAAATTGCGTCCATAGCCGGTCTTAGCATTTGTGCGTGTCCTTCAAACAAAATAAAGAAAAATGGGCATTAAATTTGCGATATTAACCCTTTAAACGCCGGTGCCGCATATATTCGGGTTTTCACTTTTTATTAGCTCTTCAAGTACCACCTTTTAAACATGTTAAAGATAAAATGTGACATCAATCAGCAAAATTTGAAAACTGTTGACCTACATTATGTCAAATCCGAATAATTTTCACTCACTCGAAGTTGTGGATCGCGTCAGCCAGACACAACTTCAAGTGGGTGAAAATTTAGATTGAATAATTTGGCGGCTGAAGGGTTAACATATATTTTGATTCAAATTGTACATTATCAGTATTTTTTACGCACTAGAAGTTGTGTGTCGTGGTAGCGAGACACAACTTCTAGTGCGTGAAAATCGGGATTTTATAATGTAGCGCTTTAACCCTTAAAGCGCTGAAGTAATTGGTAAAAAAACATCGCAATCAAAGGGTTTGAATTCATCACAAATGTCATAGTTAGCTCTTTCTGATTCATTTGAATACCTGTGTTATGGGTCTACGGCCATTAGAAATATTTTTACTCTTACAGTGCGGGGTTCGACTTTAGACGTCAGAATGGTTCGACTTTAGACGTCAGAATCTGACGTCTACAGACGTCAGATTCCGACCACTAAAGTCGATTCCCGCGCTGTAAGGGCTAAGGGATAAGTATATGTCCATTTTAATGACGCATAACTCTGTACAGATTCTATGTCGTCGATAAATATTTATCTATCTAAATTATGCTGAGAAAAAATTTAATTATCAGCTCTTATGAACTGTACATAGTGTATATAATTCCATCGAGCTCATCTACTTATAACACGATAATAAGGGAGACAATCAAAATATTAAGGTGACCGTGTAGGCCTCCACCGCGGAGACCCGTGGGTGTCCTCCGCACTCTAGAAGGAGACCCGGACTGGGAATGCATTTATCTGCCAGGCAGTCCGTACTGAAAGGGGCTAAGACACAAATAATAATTGCAGATTAATTTAATTAATAAACCGCACCTCGGTTATGTAAATTACGTTAGTGTTGAGTGGGGGGGGGGGGTAATAATGCGATCAGCTCGAAAGTGCATAGTAACGAAAATACACTTTCCGGCTTTAAATATCAACAATAAATTTAAATTTCCTGTTAAACATAATATATATGCCACGTTATAATCAAGCATTTTTATACAGTCCATATTATTATTTGATGTACTTTCCCTATTTTGTATTCATCTGGATGTGAATTATGTTCAGTGCGCGTTATTAATTTCAAAGATTAAGGGGATTTCTTAATTATTGCGAATTAGATTACAATCTAATCTCACATCCGTGAAAACCATTTACGAATGCAGCTATCAGGTTTTCAGTCTCCGTTTTGCTGCGAAATTGATTTTTATTATTCATTTTTTTATTAATGCCCATTATTTTTTCCCCATTCCAATTTTATCTTTAGTACTGCTGAAGCTCAAGGAACCTGATATTACAATTCAAACGTTACCGATACATTACTTGTAATCAATGTTTTGTTTAAAATAAAAACTAACATGATTACGGATGTATAAGTTTCACTTGGTTGTCACAGGCTAGCAACCTTAAAGAAAACATAAATTTCCTTTAAATTATAACTTCATGAATAATTCATAATACATTATACATTCTTGTCTTATTCAAAATAAAAAGTAAAGTAACGCAAATTGAATTTGGGGTCATTCACATTGAGCTGCGGATTACGGCAACAATTCACAACTGAACGTAAAAGAAACATAGGATGAAATACCTGAGCTCTGTTACGAGGGTGTTAACCCTTTGCCTGCTGATCAAAACTATAGTCGTTTTTAACTTGTTTTATTAGCCAAATAAATCACTGCTATTTGGAATGAAATTAGTGTTTGAACATTGTGTTGTAATAAAGATTTGCAAATGTTGGCAAATTAAACAAATATAAGTAAGTTTCACCCACTTGAAGTTGTGGGTCGCGGTAGCGAGACACAACTTCAAGTGGGTGAAAATTTAAATAAATTAGCACGATAATGGTTTACAGTACCAACGACTTGCCATTTGTGAGCGGTCCTAGCTTGGTGATACATTTTCTGTTGTCAAAATATCATTAGGCTGTGTTAGATGGGATCTACCCTATGAGCTGTCTGTTTTTATCTGTTTATAACTAAGGGACAACGTAAATAACATAACTGAGGGTCCACCCTGACTGATTGGCTGGCGCAAAACAGTTTGTATCTGTCCAGTAATGCATACTGAAAATATATGACATACCGAAAAACTAGTGCGCATGACAATTAAGAGAGAATCGACAAAAATATATATAGTATATGTTGCATTTGTTTTATAAAATGTAATATGTCATAATGCTATAAAATGTAAATTATTTAACAAACGTTGTACTCGATGTTTTTATTGGTAATTAATTTGTTTTCCGTTGTTATCTTTCTAAATTAACCTGTTGCTTGTCACCCCGCTCAAATATTATTTTGTTTATATTCTAGTGATATTTAAAAACATGATGCATTACTATTGATGCATTACTACATGTATGTGAAGCATAAGCTGTACAATATGTTTGATATCCGACAGTGTTATGAAGCTGGTGTATATTTGTAAAATATCTTATTTTGTGGCTGACGGGTTGAGACCTTTTTACTGTGAGAGAATTCTATTTTGTTTCGATTATTTTCTTCTCAGTTATGTCTATGTAGGATAATGAGCCTGTCAAATTGACGAAGCACGATTTATCACCACTGATGTTATCAAACTCCACCTTCGTCTTAGCTCTCTGATTGATCTACATCTGGCTCTCAACCAATCACATACCAGGCAATTTTTTTTCGAAAATACTGGCCTGAATTTTGCTATGAATTATATGTAATGTATTTTGTACGACGTTTTGAGATACTTGATTGATGTTTCCATTTAGTGGATACCCAGAAAATAGGAGACATTGAGTCAATGCTGGTCCGATGTTGATCCACCGTCTACGACACTGGCCCAGCATTGATGCAAGAATGGATCAATGTCTCGTGCTTGCTGGGTACGCGTTCTAACATATGATAAGTGACAAACAAACAAGCTTATTGTTAAAGTTAGTTTACATTCTGAATGTTTTAATTTGAATATCCAGATCTATTAAATTATATTATCTGAAGAAGATAAACACATCGTTATAATGAACGATGTCCGACATCAAAACAACATAGGATCAACGTCTCATTTTGGCTGGAAAAGTATCCAATTAAATAAAAGAAAACACTACTTAAATAGGACAAATACACCAGGAAAAATAATGGAGAAGTCAGGTAGTTACATTTCTAGATGTTTTTCTCTGAACCAATCTGTGTTATTCATATACACCAGGCCATTCGTAGGCCTAAATCCATTCATGCACACAAAACATTTTTATAACATTTGTACAATGCGGCCCAACGTCTTCGACGTTGGTCCAACATTGTACAAATGTTTTAAAAATATTCTGTATATACTGGTATATATTGTTGCAGATAGTGGTGAGCACAGTATCCAGGCAGTGTATGGTTTCAATACCTGCTGCTATCACTCCAGCAAATACGAGACGCTGGGCCAACTCTGGGCTAATGCTGGCCAGCGTCGTAGACAGTGGTTCAGCATTAGCCCATCGTCGGGTCAATGTATCGTGTTTGCTGGGGTTGGAGGTACGTGTGATGATGTATGTTAACCGTCTGCTCAAATAACCAGCTACTCGTCAAAGTCGACAGGTTATATACTCCAAACAAACAAGTCATACACTGCTAATCAATCATATGCAATGAACACACAATAAATATTATACATGTAAAATCACTTACAGACGTGATCAGTTATTGTTGCGTTTTGTACCCAACATTCTCCTCACAAATTTGGTACTACCAATCGTATCATCAATATATAGCCTAATTATTTAAGATTTGACATAGACAGATATAGTCACCATATATTGTGTTCGTATCGAATAACCAAATAAATATAAAATACAAACTAGAATGAAAAGTTGTTATTTAGTATTTATCTGATGAGCGACTGGTTTGAATGTTTACTTTAGACCCCACTATGAGGAGGTCACTCAATTAGCCTTTTGTAGCTATTTTGTAATCCCCATGAAATAAATATAATTTATTTAAGCTATATTTAAGCTATATCGCTCCCGAAATGTTAGTATTTAATTTGTTTTCGATGAATTTGTGGACCTACAGGCCTCACAATCATCTATTTTTAAAGTGGTTGAAATTAAGGAAAATGAATCACCATTTCTATTGATTGTGCTTGCACAGCGAGTCTTTAAGCTTTTGTTACTTGAGTACAATTTCGTAAAACAATTTCGTTAGAAATGTAACCGCCTGCAACACAGCACACATACAGTGTTGATCCGGAATTGGCTCAATTTTTACCTAGCTTCTGTGATACTGGACAAACATTCAGGTAGTGCAGGGCCAATGCCTCCTGCTTGCTGGTGACAGACTTTGATGTTGTTTTTTCAGATAGCTTCACTCGGTGCACGACACATTTGAAAGGTTTTCCTGCCGTCCGTGTTTGTAGTCAGTGGGATCCCCCCCGTGTTTGTAGTCCCAGCAAACACGAGATGTTGACCCATTGTTGAGGTAATGTTGGCCCGCCGTCTGCGACGTCGGGCCATCATTACCCCAACAATGGGTGAACGTCTGGTGTTTGCCGGGTCGGGAGTCCGTGAGTGGTGTGCGGATCAGACGATCCTGAACAGGTGAAGTGGAAGGATCGGTTGATCCCTAAGCATATACAATCCAGGCACAAATCCTATTGGACTGCTCCTTGGTGGTCCGACCAGCTCTAACAGGTTGTCTTAGATCTCAGCTGCTTGTATGCATAACCTCCTGGTGGCTGCAGCCCCAGAAATGTCTTCCTGCTAATGAGATTAGCGGCCCCAGATAAATATATAATTCAACCTCTACAGCCAGCTTTTATGAGTGAATGAATGAATGAATGAAATAATTAATTAATAATAATTAATTAATTAGGCTGTTAGGTCACTTTAATTCAGATCATTGACTGGTCGATGTGCTCACTATATACCGGTGATTGAGGATGGGCTAAACTGGGCCAAGGGAAGATTGAAATGAAATGAATCAAAGAACTCCGGACACAGGATTTTGACATTTGAGCCCTGACAGTCCGGAGACTCTGGATGCTTCACATGATAATAAATCTTCAAAATGGACAGGGATAAAGAATTTTGTTTCTTTGAAACCAGCAAGCAGAGAACGAACCCTGAATTTCGGCGAGACTGGTAGTAGCGTTTACCACTACTGGCACTACATCAGGACTAGTGGCATAATTAGAAATCAACTATAGTTTTAATGCAAACGTACGTGGCCATGAAGTAAACAACACAGGTACATGTGTATCATTCAGATTATGATATGATATCTGCCACATGCAGAATACATGACTTATTCTACGCGTAAAATATATATAAATTACAACAAAATTAAATTTACATTCAGCATAATTATTAAAGCGACACAATCAGGCTAAAATCATCGAAAAAAATGTATTTTTATTTTGGCTTCTTAATATGTCCATAAGATGTGAACATGTCAATAAAAACTAGAATTGCGAAAGTCTTTTACATTTTGAGTTGCTGTGGCAAAGTAGTGAGTGTGCCGAAAGCCCAGTTGAGCAGTTATTCCTGTATTTCTTATTTCGTGTCCGCAATTATTAAACTTCGTCCTTATTTCTCGCTTAACTGGTAAATGCACAACACACAATTTGAAAAACTTCTAGTCCATGGATGTTTTCGCACCTTGTGGACATATTAAGAAACCGAAAAACAAAATACTGTTTTTTCATTATTTTAGCCCGATTGTGTCGCTTGAAATATATATTTTGTATTATTCGTAAGCATTTTCTTGAATGAATTATTCAGTTTAAATTATTTATTAAGCATACCAAAGCTGGCCTAGGTGTAGTTACTCGACACCCGCGTAATTACAAGACTTGATTTACACGGGTCATTTAGTTGTGATTCACAAGAAATATAGAGTACGTGACTTCGACACCTGACACCCTTGTCCTCCTAGGCCCGTATACACCTGACACCCTTATCCTCCTTGGCCCGTATAAACCTGACACCTTTGTCCTCTTAGGCCCGTATACACCTGACACCCTTGTCCTCCTAGAACCGTATAAACCTGACACCTTTGTCCTCTTAGGCCCGTATACACCTGACACCCTTGTCCTCCTAGAACCGTATGCACCTGACACCTTTGTTCTCTTAGGCCCGTAAAAACCTGACACCATTGTCACCATAGACCCGTATAAACCTGGCACCTTTGTCTTCCTAGACTCGTATACACCTGACACTCTTGTCCTCCTAGTCCCGTATAAACCTGACACCTTTGTCCTCCTAGGCCCGTATAAACCTGACACTCTTGTCCTCCTAGGCCCGTATACACCTGACACCTTTGTCCTCCTAGGCCCGTATAAACCTGACACTCTTGTCCTCCTGGGCCCGTATAAACCTGACACTCTTGTCCTCCTAGGCCCGTATACACCTGACACCATTGTCCTCCTAGGCTGGTATAAATCTGACACCCTTGTCCTCCTAGGCCCGTATAAGCGTGACACCTTTGTCATCATAGGCCCGTATAAACCTGACACCTTTGTCTTCCTAGGCCCATATAAACCTGACACCTTTGTTCTCCTAGGCCCGTATAAACCTGACACCCTTGTCCTGCTAGGCTCGTATATATTTTTCAGCAAGTTTTTTCTTTGAAAGAAAATATTATTCAAATAATATGAGACCCAAATTGATCAGATAGTTTCTAAAAAAAACACGAGGCGTTGAACCAGTGTTGGTATAATGTTGGTCCAGTGTCGTAGACGGTGGACCAACAATATACCAACACTGGTTCAACCCCTGGTGTTTGCTGGGTTGCAGTAGATTCTATTATTAAAAGTGATTTTTCCTAGACGTATGAGTCTGTGCTTGCTCATCATCATCTTGCTATCTTACATGTACTAATGTTGATTGCATTGAGGAGATCATTATTATTTGTATAACATTTATACGATGTTGGACCAACGTCGAAGACGTTGGGCCGACGTTGTATAAATATTATACAAATGTTTTGTGTTTGCTGGGTATGGTGCAATCAGAAGCAGTGACTGCCATTTCCAAGCAACAATCCGAGACAGGTCATCTTAATGTTCACCACTACATCTCATGAAGCAATTTCCTTACTCGGTGAACGGGAACCTATCCTGCTGGCTTGTGTGGGCACGGATCCACGTTTAATATCCGGTGGTCCACGTACGTGTGATAAGATACCTTTTCTTGACCGCTTCCGGCTATACCGTCTCCTCGTCAAAGTATGAATCAGTGCAGACATCATCAGTCGGATGATCTGTGACCTTTATCATGGTTATCAATGAAAATAGAATTGTCTTGTTGACATTTTTCTGGATCAGCTTTATTACTGTGAAGCGATCCTTGCAGTCGGCATGTCGCCTGACAACCACCTGGTGATCTCAGGGACCTTACACAAGTTACAAGCATTCTCGATCTCTCTTCGTCAGCCGGAAATCTCATAATAAATACCGTATGGTTGATGATTAAATAAGGAACCAATATTAACATGATTAATAATGGCTAGTTCTTAGAAACAATGGCATGATTAATGTATTGTCTGTGGCGTTGCCGTGATGAGGCCTACATCGAGAAATTAATTAAATGTATGAATTAAGGACTATCACGCAATGGATGTGCAGAAAAAAATAATTGTGTAATTTTTTTTAAATATTATTTCAATATACGATACAAGCAAAAAATATAAAATATATATACAAAGCAAAAATATCACTTCTCGCACGTCTTTCCACCATTGTTTGTCCCATTTTCTTGTCTGCTACATTGCGTCAATAGTGACAATACATGATATGTTGGCATTTGATCGTTCAGTTTACATTTGTATATACATATACTGGCTACAAATAGTATTTCACACATTTAGAACTTTGCTGTCAGTCCCCAACAGAACCTGATAATTTGGTAAAATATTTAGATGGAAAATTGGTACAATCCTCGAATTTATTATTTTCCTTATGTTTTTTTTTTGCGTATGTTGTTACGTTCCCAAAATACGTCCAGCTGTGTTTTTACCGTTTGATTACAATTTATACCCTTAGTCTTCCACTGTAAAGGGTTAGGGCTATATTTAATTGTGTATGGTTATAATTAATATAATATTTCAGGCATATGTATTTTAAAGAGACTCTCTGCCACGTTCTACGTGGTAAATAATCGAGAGAGGACTAATCCTTTTTAGAGTTTCCACCATGGTTAAACTGTTAAAAAAAGCCAGAGCTGACTCAATTTCTGAACAGATATGGAGTTCAACAAATATTGCAAGCCAACTTATTGTACTTAATAGTCAATAATTGTGCCAAAATCTTCCTTAATCGTGTAAAGGAAAATGTTAGTGATGATAATGCCTGTTATGTTAGAAGGGATTGATTATTGATTGATTAGTGAGAACCTATATTCCAAGTCGGTTCACCACAATTGTGTTCAGTTTGGGTATTATTTTGTCAAAAATTTGAAATTACTATTTGTTCGAGAACTTACAAATATTTTGTTTTATTAATAGATAGATAGATAGATGTTTTATTGACACGATTTCATGTCATTGCTGACAGCAATAGCTACTATAAGTTATTCTAAATGACAGCAAAAAAGACACTCTGGAAAGCGTAGAAACTTAAGTTATATACAGGTTTACATTTAGTCTAGTGCGCGTTAGACACAATATTAACAGTTTTATGATCTTTAACATGTTACATACTTCGTTATTTGAGCACTTCTCACTCACGCCATAGACATTCCCACATATTAATACATATTAACACCGGGAGTGAAAACCTCCCAGACCTCAAAGAAAGAGTCAGTTGACATAGCAGCTCTGACTAATTCCTTAGGGTCCCACCCGGTCCCATTGCCTTTTGTCGCAATCTTTTATTATTTCTAACATGTTATATGGGGCTCTAAGGGGTGGTTAGCATTATGAGAGTTATGGGCTCTGGACATCGCGGTCTACTGGTCACAAGATGGGTTTAGGATGTCCTGTCCTGGCCGGCGCATTTGATTGAGTCGATGGCAATCAGGTCAATGCCGCTGAGCAATAACCAGCAACACTGGGCCAAAGCATGCTCAGATCTGGGCCAGCGTTTACGACGTTGACCCAGCTTTGAGCTGGCTCTTGGTCATCGTGCGTCGCCACTACAAACCTGCTATATAATCTTCTGGGGTTTTTTCTCGTTTGGTGTAATGCAAATATCATTCACTACTCGTTCCTCTTCAACGTAGACAAGGCAGCTGTAGAAAGCGTAGGCCTACACGGCTCACTCTGATGACTGAGTCTTATAATTGAAAGCCAATGCTAAGAAAATCCCTATGTACATCGTGAACGTCGTGTCAATAATGTACCTCCTTATTGACAGTGATGATGGTTGTTTGTTTGCGTTATCACCATGTCAAAACGTTGCCGCCCTCCACTGGCAATATCCCCTGGCAATAATGATGCCACGGCCCATTGATTGTATCATCCTGTCAACAGTGATATTATTTTTTTATGACTGATTTCTGATTGACAGTATCACCCAGGTAGTAGTGATGGTATGACTTATTATTGGCAGTACCCACGTCATTAGTGCTATTATTATGACTTCTTATTGACAGTATCATTCTGTCAGTAGTGATGTTATGGCAATTATTGACAGTATACCCTGTCAATAGTGATATTATTATGACTTCTTATTGGCATCATCATCCATGAGTAGTGATGTTATGCATTATTGAGAACATCCGCTGTCAATAGTGATATTATACATTTTTATTGACAGTAACATCCTGTTAGTAGTATTATTGTTATGCCTTCTTATTGAGAGCATCCCCCGTCAACAGTTATATTATAACTTTTAATTGACACTATCATCATGGCAGTACTGACATTGTGTTTTTTATTGAGAGTGTCATTTTGTCAGTTGTGAAATTGTAACTATTTTTTTAACATGAGCATTTAAAAAAAATTGGCATTATAGTGAACATGTGACTCCTTGTTAAATGTGTAATCATCTCAATGGAGACAGGTAGTGTTGCTTCACGTTGACAACATGATCCTTCCTATAGTGTGACATTGTGACTCGATATTGACAAGAAACTATTGTCAACAGTGCAAAAATACCTTCTCATAGCACACTGGCATATATGATGGCATGCTACCATGGATATAAATTACCATTTTATACGTTCGTATGATCACCAACATATATTATATTGCCTAATTTATAAATTAATACGTCCTGACAATATATACGGTATCTATGATGAACAGACACTTTTTTAAGCCTCAGATGATTTACACTCATTTCACAAATCATTTTAATTCGTGTGAAGGTGATGTGAAGCCCCATCTGGTGACTAAGACTAGATTATTTTAATTCATACCAGCAAACACGAGCCGTTGAACCAATGCTGGTTTGATGTTGACGTCGACGATGGTGACCCGACATCAAGGCATAGTTGGGTTAATTGGTTTCGTGTTTGCTGTAATGTCTTGCGATCACTGGGGCGTTTTGATCAATGGCCACGATATGATGTGTTTATATGCCAATGCTTAGCCGCCCTATGCATAACTGTCACATCACTCGACTGTGTCCATTCCAAGCCTTATCATTACCATGCACATTTCCTTAATGTCCATATTCTGCATGTCAAAATACATTATGTTGTCTCACATTTCTTGGAAATAAATCCACCACGTTTTTCATGGAAGATGAAACAGCGCTGACGTAGGTCATCAAATATAAATACAATATATAACCTACACGTGAAATCCATGAATTTGATCAAGAACAATAATTATTACATACAAATATGCTGTATCTGGCATTGAGAATAAAAGTTTCAGGCGAAGTTAATTTAGTTGAATTTAGCTGACAATAAATTGGTATGACGTGCAGCAAAGTGTTCCACTACTCATTTGACATTGACAACTAAAATATATTTTCTAATTTTCTTGACATGTTTGGATATGATCTCGATAACTATTCATTTACGAATATATAAATACTATAATAGGTTTTTCATATATATCCGTTAATGGTGGGTTGATGGTAAATCACTGCCTTAAAATATGTTCATTAAGCCAGATCACACACAAGAATGAAAAATTTGCATTACTGAGTGATCTAGCACTTAAAATAGCGGTGTTTGTACCTATCAGTACTATTCTGTGAAACTCAATAGCCTTGACCTCCAATGTTTTCACCGAGTTGGCTAATACAATGAAGTAAGGGGGAGGGGGTGTTACATAGTCTAATTTTGTTTTCAAAATAGTTTTCTACGATGATGTCACTGCGATGTTAAAAATCAAACAAAAGGGGGTATGTGCCAAGCTGCTAGAATTGTGAGTTATGAGCTGAAACAGAAAGGAGTATAAAAAGTTATACAAATTCATTCAGTTATTGTGCTGTAACCGATACATTTTTATACAACTACAAGTGTAAATTATTGTAGAAAAAACCCCATGATTTAAATAACACACATGCTCCTTGCCCATGATTCCATGACAGACTAATTAATAAATCACTTGGCCTACATTGTATAAATCCATTCACCAGGTGGTGTATGTGAACATGTCTTGTGTCGGTGGATGAGAAGCAGTCACTGTTCTGCGACTGGTTATCTTTTCGTATCATCAGACCACAGGTGGCACCACTCGCATAAACTGTAATTGAGTGTACTTAATCACTGTTAATAAAGGTATGAAAGCGATATCACACATAATAATCGGAACTTAAAATAGACCACTCATCTGCAAACGAATGAGTTTGTTATATTTCTACCACAATAATACGTTTAAAAACACAAGGTAATGTCATTATTAACACTGTTTGACAGTAAGACGCGATTTACCGACATTAACCGACAGATAGATTATCCATTGTTCAGATTCACTTTGTGTTGTTAAGCTGTGGCCTCAGTTAAGTTACCTGAATGATGGATAATTTATCTGTGTGTGACATCGGTTACATACCTATATTGTTTTGATTTATTGATTCATTTATTTTCGTTCATTCACTAACTGATGCGCTTCTTTTTTTCTTTTTTCGTCCTTTTTTCCTTCTTCTTTCATTCCTTCGATCCTTACTCTCTTCTTTTTTCTTCCTTCTTCCTTCCCTTATTTTTCCTTCTTCTCTCCGATCATTTATATATTTATTCGCTCACTCATGGATCCATCACCTGTCACATGTTCTGTTATTCCACCAGACAGATTAATAATGGCAGATATCACCTGTACGCTGGCTGCAACGTCCTGTGTTTAATACATGGTTATCAGACCTGATCTGTACAAAGTTGTACGAAAAAAGTTTGTACAAACATAGAAATGGTGATTTTTAATCATTGTAATTGCATTTTTTCAAAAATGATATATTGTTTACTCTCGTAATATTGTTAAAACATTGCTATCCAGATACAATGCCAGATACTATGTCAAATACTCTAATAGCAAAATCTACTTGAAATGTACACGTCTGTGGTGTCTGTTACAGCTGGATTGAGCAAAGTGTCAACATAGGGACGATAGCTCAGGTTTTTCGTGTGATTTTTGAAGTTGTCTCCGGAGAAAGCAAAGACGGTCATCACGCCCTAGACTCTATCTTTATAACAGGTTGTGATGATGGTAAGAAAATAAAGCTACACTTTGCTGAGCTCCCCCGATCTAGTCATTTATTCCAACCTGGAATTTCTAGAGCAGTTTAAAAATTCAAATATAAAATAATCCACTTATTTTCAAATTGGGAAAACCGATTATGATTGTCTCCGTGTTATGAGAATTTTTAATTTTGTCAATTTTGAAAAATAAATTTACATGAAGCTAAATAGCCTATTTATCTTAGATAAAATACAAAAATATGGTTTTTTAAAAAATGTTAAAGCACTGAAATAGACTGAACTAGTTTTATTTCCAAGATGTATATTGTCATGTAAACAAGATCCCCTGCAGCATACAACACTTTGTACAACAAATACTCTTCATCCCGAGCGGCATGATCAAAGTAACCACCTGGTTACATCAATAGCTACCGCCCTTAATTGGTGTGGGAGCGCGATGATCAACTTGTTGCCCACGGCTGTGCTAGCATTCAATCATCCGTTATGCATGTAAACACACTGTATCACCATTTTATAGCCATTATAATACCAGCCCTCACAATTTCTGAAGTATGATCTAAGACATGTAATAACAGCCAGTAATACTTCAATGGGTGATAATTCCCATGTTTCACTTTCAACATTTGGATGTAAATGTTTGTTTTGCAGCCTGGACTTCCAGACGTCGTGTTTGTCACGTCAGAGAGTTTACCTGTGATACTGACACCTGTATAGCCCGCCACCAAGTCTGTGACCTTAGAACTGACTGTCCTGGGGGTCAAGATGAAAACCAGACCCTCTGTGGTAAGTCCACACTCAAACAGCTCCAGGGTCTAGCAAAACAATAGACGTTCACCCTATGGTGGGTAAATGTTGGCCCAGCGTCGTAGACGATGGGCCAACATTAACTCACCATTGGGTTACCGTTTCGTGTCAGCTGGACTATGCGTTATCTGTCCCAAACTGCCAACCAGTTGTGCTGTTGTTGGGCCAGCGTCGTAGACGATGGGTCACCATCATCTAAACATTGGGCGAGCGCCACATGTTTGCTGGCCAGTGCTCGAATTTCGAATCCCCTGTCTGGAGGGCAGTGTCATATGATTCATTCCTCCATTCTCAAGGTGTTCTCATGGCCCAGTTTAGCCTGTATGAAATAAAATCGGGGACTATTATCATGACGATGAACTCATATTAACTGTACTTTATCCCATGAATATTGGACTTCTTTCATCTTTATCAGTGTTTATATCCGTATAATATATTATATTGCTCCCAGACTGGTGGGGCTGCAGACTGATCACATTCATATCAATCAATTAAAGCTTGGAAATTGATATAGGCCCCTATACTATAAATTACAATAAAAAAAATTAATGATTATTGAGTGCACGAAATAAGATATATTTTTATATTTACTTATTTGATGAGCATGTTTTTTCCCATCAAAATTAGCGATGTTACTTTTAAAATTGACTTTGACCACAACACAACCTTGCTGAATAATCCCTTTAGTGGTTTTTTTCTTATTCATGTTGTTTTGTACACATATCTATCTTATAATAAATACAGGTTAAGTTCAAATATGAGCCACCTTGAACTCAGTGTCACAGTAGGTTGTCATTAGTTCCATGCACAATGGTTTAAAGGGACATGCCCAGGTCTAAAATCATCAAAAAATCGGTGATTTTATTTTAGCTTCTTAATATGACCATATGATGTAAACAAGTCCATAGACTAGAACTGCAAAAGTTGTCTAATTTTTGTGCTGCGCACTTATCAGTTAGGCTAGATAGAGACGAAATTCCCGTATTTCTTATTTTTGACATGTTTGTCAATAATTAGCAATCAGGAATTTCGTCTCTATATCTAGCCTAACTGGTGAATGTGCAGCACAAAAAATAAAAAACTTTTGCAGTTCTAGTCTATGGACATGTTTACATCATATGGTCATATTATTAAGCTAAAATAAAATCACCGATTTTTTGATGATTTTAGACCTGGGCATGTCATTTTAAGCCAGGATTTTTATATGTGACAACCAAGTAAGCCTACACTTACAATGTTTCAAATGTCACATACCACCGATGAGGGTTTTGTATATGCTTCACGGTATTTGTATACATCCGTCAACGGGGGGGGGGGGGGGGGGGGGTTTATGTTGATACCCATCCCCATTAATTATGCCATTTGGATTCCCCTTGTGATGATATTTTAATATATTCTTGTCGGTAAGATATATCGGGAACGCCACTAGTCCGAGACACTACTGATTTTAAAGTAGGCTTCATAATAATATAAACCTTGTGTTGCTGAAATATCTGTTTCATTTTTTTATTCATTTTTAAATGACGAAAATTCTATATAGTTATTAAAAATCGGCATCTTACAAATTGAATGATTTTATTAATTAGGCGTTTGCCACATAATAATTTATCAATTTCAGTGAAATTTACTTTGGTTGGAAACAACATTGGATCAATATCTCATAATGCGCTGTCAATACTCCTGATCATTTGTCGCTCCACTGGATTGATGATTAGCTGATGTTCTATGGACTGAAGATGAAAGCGATATATTGGGGTCGCTAGTCCGTATCACTTGTGACTTTGATACTTACATACATCACTGAGAAATGAAAACATTTCAATGGTCAACGGCTCTGATATTTTTTGAGAAAATGACGATTAGCTTCAGAGGTAACGGTGCCTCTTTCAGGCGAACAATCTTTAAGTAGGCTTCACATCCACACAACTAAACCTAGCTGACTATGCTGAAGTTGTTATGTTCGATTCATTACAGTATATTTATTGATCTAATAATGTTGTTTTTTGTGAACACGATATGTAATAAATGCTGGACTGGAATTTTGTAATTGATAATATCTAGTTATTTGATAACATTACAATTATCAATGTGACACTGAGATAGTGTAAGGTATTAAATATATAATTTAAGATACTGATAAATTCTAATTTTCGTTACTACAGACAGTATACCACATCTGGCTAAGTGTACATTTGAGAACAACAGTACATGTGGCTGGCACCACATTCCTGGAGGTCAGTTCAACTGGACACGGCACCATGGCGAGACGCCATCAGATGACACTGGACCTCAAGTCGATCATACACTGGGCAATGATACAGGTAACACTTAGCAGAAAGAAGTATAATTTTGCAGTGATGTACTCATTTGAAATATAATAATTACCATATAAGTATGCTAGGGTGGGGGATATATGGGACCCTTGCACACACACTGACACTGATAATTAAAAAAAAAAATTTCCACGATGAACTATTTTGGAAAACTATTTATTTTAGCACCTAATACTACTGCTACCAGTAATAATAACACTACTGTCACCACTACTAGAACTACTACTATATTATATACTGGTAGGCTACATTAGCACCAATTCTGATTGGATGCACCGCGCTAGCTGTAAGCCAAACGCACTTCTGACTACTACCCACGATGATACTCTGCGCTTTTGAAAGCTCAAATTTTGCTTGGTAGTTATATGTTATTTACGTTGACAGCAGATAGAACAGAGGTTTTATATTGGAGTCACCATTTGTGAATTGAGAGTAAACTTTACTAACAATCATCAAGTACACAGCACTTTCGGGGTGGCTCATTCAACTCGTTTGTGGACTCGTAGCCTGGAAGTAACCGGCGCCAATTCGAGCCGGATAATTTCTGATATGAAGAAAGCGACATATTAAAAGCCACATTTACTCACTGACCCCACACGGGAACAAATTGATGACGAGCTTTATTAGCAAAGTGCCTTAAATCATTGCCATGCTTCAGACCTGCACATTAATAACCAATTACCAGGATTCCACCTAAGCTCTGATCGTAAATGGTTCGTCTTATTCATACATCAATATATTTGGACTTTGAAGCAGTCGCTCAATAAACAAGCCAGTCTGGTGGAAAATGGGACCGCTGCCTATAATAGAAACTACACACACTTACCGTAAATCCAACACATCAAGCAATCTGTTCTGAAGCCACTCAATTCAGAAACCAAAAATCTAAATATCTCAATCGTAAATTTTCGCTGAGTAATTTGAGCAACGTGGACTTTTTTATCAATAATTAATACACTAAAATTTTGAATGGCCTCACTTCGACTTTGAATCGCATACTGATAATTATAATTATGTAATGTGTCGTGATCATTTCGTGTAATATTAACCCAGGCAACATGGTAAACACATAGCATTTGTATAATATTGCACAACGACGTTGTATGGATGTTATACAATATTATACAATTTTATACGATGTTATACAATGCTATGCAATATTTTGTGTTCCTGGGAAAGAAGAGGATTTCCCCTATATGGCTGGTCTATTTTTCAGGTTACTACATGTACATAGAGGCCAGTGACCGCACGGCAGGAGATGTGGCCCTGCTGGCCAGCCCTTACCTACCCCCTCCTCCTAGCTACATTTATGACAAGGCGTCACCCTATTATGGACTGTGTCAGGTAATATCCCATTCAACGCAAAAAGGTTCACCCTCTGTTCAATGGTTTACTGTTGACCAGCGGCTATATATACTAGTAATTATGAATAAGGAATGAAATGAATAGAGCTTAGGACACATTTGTGCACATATAGGCTAAACTGGACCAGGATATCCTCCTGAAGATGGTGGATAAATGAGGTGACACTGCCCTCCAGACACAGGATTCAAAATTCGGACCCTGGCGGTCTGAGGCTCATGGAGGCTCCCCACAATATTGAATCTTTAAATATACGAGCGGAGCCAGAGCGGGGGACGAACCTGTGATCACCGACTTTCCAAGCAGGCTGTTTTAACCACTGCATCAGGGACCCGTCCGAATAAGGAATGAAATACAACAATGTAATCTGCCATACCTTAATAAAAACGGTTAGAAAGCCTTTGTATGTCACCATGGTAACATTCTTCATTCATGTGTGGAAAATTGTCTATGCCCTGTTGTATTTCATCCATTATTGAGTCCTATCGGGCTATCTCAGGGGAATATTAATAGAAAATTGTTGATGAAATTTACTTATGTTACTTCACTATTTACTAATAGCTTTGTAGGAAACATTTTGCTTACGATCATTTACATATTGTAGCCGCGTATCAACACTATCAAATAGAGTTCTGAAGATGTCACAGTCCGCAATAATAACATTCATTCTATCCAAAACCCCGGCCATTTGACAGCGAGGCCGTCGAAGGGTGCACCGCACCATTACATGCTTCCAAATTATATCCGTTGGCGCTGCAAGGGGGACAATTATGCTGTGCAAAGCGAAAAGGCAGATACTAATATTTAGTGATATTTAGTTTAATTTTTATGTATTTTACACAATACTGGTTGCCGCCCCGTGTGTGCATCAGTTGCAGTATTATTCTACATGCAATGATGATTTACAACCTGTTTCAAATTGTCAATACTTAACTGCAACAGTTATATCGTGATATTGTTGTATTGAGCAGAAAGAAGGACATACTTCCTCAATTTATTGTTAGAGAGCAGGACAATGATGGTTAGAAAGCAGGACCCTTTCTGATAATACTTTTCTGGATATCGTAGATTTGGAGGATAATATTTGAGCAGGTGGGATATCGATTTGATGTATCGGACAATAATGTATTTTCAGGCGATTTTTTGACGCGGCAGGTTTATCCATGTTGAAATAAAATCAACAAAAGTGACAATTTTTATGCCGATATTTCGTGAGCAGGCGTCTATTTCACCTTATGAACACACCAAATCGATTTCAGTTCGTACATGTGTTTGCAAGGTGGTACAACAGCAATTAATAAATATCTAATAAAAAATTTGCACACTTTTAGCATGTAAATATGCTAGAACTGAGAATTTCTGTTCGTCATGTGCGCTTGTTGATGGATCATTAGAAAACAGGACGCCAAGTTAGAAAGAGTATTACGCATGACCCCATGTTAAAAAGAGTATCTGCCTGACACGTCTGCAGAGGGTGCTTTTGGCTTTGCGCAGCAGTAGTGTTCTCGAACTAAAATACTAGGTCATAGTATAGTACACTATTCAAGTATAGTGTCAGAATTATTGCCAACTACACTATTATAGCTTTTGTAGACCGCTAATTGTTTATTCGCTTAAAATCACACGAACAATTCTTATAAATCAAATATATTAACTCCCCCCCCCCTCTATAGAGTGGGGGGACTCGAGGGGGGGCACTCAAAAACGTGTTTCGGACTTCAAATCCGTATATATCAATAAAAAAAAAGAAATATTCCGCTACAAACACTTTCATATATTAAATATTAGTTACGTTGTTGTTTCAGCTACGCTTCTTTTACCACATGTATGGTAAGAACATACAGAAGTTGAGTGTACATGTTGAGCAGCAGGTTGTATCAGGTTGTGAGGATTGTACACGTACACATCAAGATGTCTGGCACAGGATACACGACGGTACAGAAGAAGATGACTGGGTGTACGCCTCTGTACCCTTACCTCATGTCAACAGAAGGTGAGGGCACCGAATCATCTGACCCAACCTCTTGTTTTCGAGGTTGTCATGATTATGCTTAGGTCACAATTAGCCTGGGCCCCGTCCGAGCTGTGAGCACGGCCGTGGTCTAAATCCCTGGCGGGCCCCGGGCACTGTGATCATGATCAAATCGTGTTTTACAGATACCCTGCCGGACTCTCAGCGCCTACTAGGGTTCCACAGAAGTCCTGGCGAGTCCCGGTGTTTACAGAGATCCTGCCTAAGGCCTGGAAGGTCCCAGCGGACGCCCGGCCGGATATTAGAGGAGACTTGTCTTCATTTTCTGAAAATGTTACCGGGCCCGACCGGTGCTCGTAGGTATCCCTCACGGGATCCGACCGGGGGCCGTAATGTGCATGGGATATCGGGCGGGCACCGGTAGGGCATCGGCAGTGCTCATGCAGGGCCTCTAAGGAGTCCTGGCAAGGGTATATATAGGCCAGGATAGCCCGGGGGTACTGGGTTCGAGTCCCGCTGCAGCCGATATATTTCCTTGGTGCACACATAGGCCTATGCAGTGACCCAAACTGTGCAAATTCATGGGATAATAATGACTGCTGTTGCTGCCGCCGATTGTGCTGCTGTTGCGTATGACCGATTGGCGCCGCTTAAAAAATATAAAGAAATAAATATGACCAATATGTCAAAGTTGATATGTAAACGGTCAATAAAACCTTTATAGGGACGTGTCCCTATCAATTTTTAAAACATTATTATCAATTATTAAAACACATTCTCTAGGAGATGCGATATAATATTGGCCGGCCCCAATGGCTCATCCGGTCCAGTTGTGGCTCGAGACTCACAGGTACTGGTTTCGAATCCCGGCCGGGTCGGATGTGTGTCATCGAGGTTTTGCATATACAGTGCAATGGCCTGGAGTATGCAGTGCTGTACATGGTACTGTGCACTATAGAGAACCCTTGAAGCTATTAGATAAGAGTAAAGTATAGTCCCGACTTTGGGCTTTCTTCTGTCGCGATATTGCCATGATTGTGCAAAAAGCGACGTAACGCAATATTTACTCTGCTGACAATATTCAATTAACTGCATGTCCTCAGGTTTGGGCTTGCAGCTTCCCGACACCGTTACAATGTTGGCCACACGGCATTGCTCCCAGAGTAAGAACTATAAAAATAATTAAATCCCGCATGACTAATGTGGTCGATTTGATGCTGTACTGGCTCTAAGATCCTGTTACGAGCAATACGAGCCTCTTTCCCAGGGTCGAACACCACATCAGGATGAATCCGTGGCTGTTCCACAAAATGTTGCAGCATCCTGACATAAAATTGAGAAAAGTACTAGACGCCTGTGTGAAAGAATGTTATAAATTATTAATAAAAAAACAGTTCTATAATGTTTTATCGATTTTTCTATATAGACAAACTATTGTATAAGTGTTAGTGTAATTGTTAGTACATTGTATAGTTGTTAGTATTGTATTGTTACTGTTGCATAAATGTTAGAATCCAAAAAATATGCAAAATTACGGGAAATTTAAAGACTGGGTTATTTTTTACAATATGACTGTGATGCAAGATCAATCAAGTTACAAACCCAGTTTGTAAAATAAGAAGTTATAGGCTATACCTAACTATTTTGATTGATTGGTTGATTTATTTATGGACTTATTGATTGAACATTGATCAATTCGTATCTCAGTTACTGTGTATCCCCCTGGAGATTATTCAAGGGTCCCGACCGGGACCTGTTCGGGCATCGTAAGGGGGCCGGCGGGACTCCTACGCCCGGGTCCCCTACAAGCAGAGTCAGGACCCCACATGCTCCCTCCCGGGTACCGTAGGGGCCCCGCCGAGCCCCTGCCGGGCAGTTTACAGCCTTGATCCGTGGTTTATTTCTCACCGGGGCCCGGGTTAGCCCGGGGCCCGGGCGGGGTGAAAAAACGGACGGCACCCGGTCGGGGTCCCACCGGGTCCCGTGCGGGACGTCCAAAAACGGCCAAAAACGGAAGGCCCCTTTTGTGAATTGTGAACAAGGCATTAGAGGGCACCACCCGCCCTGGTTTACCAACTAAATAATATCTGTTCTGTAAAGTGTTTAAAATATGTGTATCCAAAAAAAATATTATCCAAAAAAAATAAGGTGGCCACCCTATTTGTCTTGTACAATGTCTTGGACAAATTATTTATTTCAACCCGGCTCTGCGACGCACTAAAAATTTCACATTTTGTTACGTGTTTATATTGAACAGTTCTTAAAATATTCATGCAGAGTCTGTACGAAATTATTTATCTGAAAAAAACCCTCCTCCCCCCCCCTGGAGATTGAATGATGGCCCCTAACTCAAAACTGAACATTGCAAACTATGCCTCGTAGGCCTATGTGTCATGTCTGCAGTCAATTACATACTACGTCTCCAATATTTTGCTAGCAAGTATAATAATTTATACCCAACAAACAAGCTCTATCAACCGGTATTCTAGTTGGTCCAGCATTGATCCAACATTCAATCAATATATCTTGTTCGCTGGTCGTTCATTTGGTGATCAATACCCACATTTGACAACTAATTATAATAACGATTGTCATTAAATCTCATTCTTATTTATCTTTTAACTGGCAAATGCGCAACCTCAAATTTAAAAGACTCGCGCAATTCTAGTCTATTGACATTTTGAAAACTTAAGAATATAACGCCATTTTATTTATTGTGTCGCAAGCTTTAACTCGCTATCGGCGTTACTTTCAGAAGCATAGTCAGCTCGGGGCGGCCATCTTTCAAAACCACTCCACCCTGATATATTGAAACCCGCTTACTAGATCTGATTGATGTACAATATAATAATCATCCGTACTATTTCTTCGACTGCTTTTGTTGAATTTTTTTTTATATCATTGTATAATATTTGTAATAATGCTTTTGTTGTGAACTATATAAATGTATACCATGTTATACTTATTTCATTTTTGTTATTTCAGTTACGTGATAGTTTTTGTGGGTGTTCGAGGTATACGTTTTCGAGGTGATATAGCTATTGACGACATCTCACTCAGCTCAGAATGCTTCCCCTCTGGTAAGTTTAGCTCTCTACAGATTCATCATGCCCCGTATCCTCAAAAGGCTGAACCTAGAAATAAAACATATACAATATATAAAACATGGCCATCTCAACCCATCATGTGCCTGCGATCTAAGTCATCAGCTTTGAGAATACGCTTTACCAATATCATGCTAATATTTAGGGGGAAACTTTCAAGGCAATCTTAACTCTTACAGCGATGAAATATTGTTTTAAACCATGGAGACTAAAGGGTTTTTTCAATTTGAAATCATGATAAATGTCTTAGTTAGCTATTTGCGCTTCATTTGAATACCTATGCTACGGGTCTACGGCCATTAGACATCTTTTAATTCTTTCAGCGTGGGGACCGTCTTTATACGTCAGAATCTGACGTCTACAGACGTCAGATTCTGACGTATAAAGAGGTCCCCGCGCTGAAAGGGTTAAGCTCACTGATTGGTTAAGATTTGATCACGTGTTCATATTTATGACAAAAGTTTGATTTGGGCTGGTTGCTGAAACCGGGCCCTGTTGCAATACCAACAGACACGACAAGGTATTCCAATGTTGTTTTAATAATAATAATAATAATAATAATAATAATAATAATAATAATAATAATAATAATAATAATAATAATAATAATAATAATAATAATAATAATAATAATAATAATAATAATAATAATAATAATAATAATAATAATAATAATAATAATAATAATAATAATAATAATAATAATAATAATAATAATAATAATAATAATAATAATAATAATAATAATAATAATAATAATAATAATAATAATAATAATAATAATAATAATAATAATAATAATAATAATAATAATAATAATAATAATAATAATAATAATAATAATAATAATAATAATAACAATAACAATAATAATAATAATAATAATAATAATAATAATAATAATAATAATAATAATAATAATAATAATAATAATAATAATAATAATAATAATAATAATAATAATAATAATAATAATAATAATAATAATAATAATAATAATAATAACATACCTTTATATGGCGCCATATCCAACCTTAAATTGCTCTTTGGCGCTACAAACAAAAATGTCCATAAACATGATCAACTTGGTACATTAAGGTGGAAAATCATAGCATCTCTACAAGTATGCGATATTGAACAGATGACTTTTTAAGTGTCGCTTAAATTGATCAAGATTGTTACATGTTACACGCAAACGATTATCTTTTCTAAAAAAGAAGCGCTGAAAAATCCAACTTGAAATGAATACGAAATACAATACGATGAAGTTTGCAGACATCATAGTTTTTATGTATATTATTCCATCTCATGTGTTTTGAGCCTCTTTCTATGAATTATAGAATCAACTTTAAATAGTAGATAGCGCAGGCACCACTGAGTGGCGAGCATAGAACAATGTATGTTAACCCTTATCCTGCTGATCACGACTTTTGTCGTTTTAAAATTTGTTTATTAGTCGACCAAACCGATATTGCGAATAAAATTCGTGTTGAAACATCAGGATTTGCAAGTAAGGTACTTTAGAAATATTTTTCACTTTTAATATTTCACAGTGATAAAAAACTTATTCTGACGTATATACAGTACAAAATTGCTAAAATCTTGGTGTTGAAATGGATCTATAGCCGTTTCACAAATGCCAACAAAAAACATTTTTAAACACGCAAACGATTATCTTTTCTAAAAAAGAAGCGCTGAAAAATCCAACTTGAAATGAATACGAAATACAATACGATGAAGTTTGCAGACATCATAGTTTTTATGTATATTATTCCATCTCATGTGTTTTGAGCCTCTTTCTATGAATTATAGAATCAACTTTAAATAGTAGATAGCGCAGGCACCACTGAGTGGCGAGCATAGAACAATGTATGTTAACCCTTATCCTGCTGATCACGACTTTTGTCGTTTTAAAATTTGTTTATTAGTCGACCAAACCGATATTGCGAATAAAATTCGTGTTGAAACATCAGGATTTGCAAAGGTTTAGTCTTAAATTAAACAAATATGAGTAATTTTCAGCAACTTGAAGTTGTGGGTCGCGGTAGCGAGACACAGCGTCAAGTGGCTGAAAATTTTAAAAAAATAACTTTGCAGGATAAATAATAACCCCTGTGAAGATGCAAGTTAATTAGATCATTAATGTTTATCATAACATTACTCGGGTTGTTACTTTACAGTAAATGCTCACTACATAACATGTATTAAAACAACACAATTAAATATGATAAAACACAACGGCAGATTTTATTGTGCTAGTCCGTCCGCTATTTAGTTTTGCAGCTTTGTCGGCGTCAACATTAAAATGCCTGTGTTACGAAACACAAATTTATTGTATATAATTTAAATAAACATATTTTATATTATTATGTTTTGAAATTATGAAACATACACTAATTTGTTTAATGTTAGGGGAATAGCTACCGGTTAGTCCCATGTGAAAATAAAAACCGCTCTTAATCTAAAAATTGATTTGCAAAACACAAAATATGCGAAGATGTTTCTTATCCTAAATTTTAATGTACCATTTAATGACCTTGTTTCTCATGTAAGTGAGTGAATGTGACTTTATGACCCGTTCTTCACGATATGGCAATATCAGGACAAGAGGGCGACCGAAGGCGGGACTACGTCATAACCTACATTATTAAGACCGGCCGGAGGCCGGTACTATTAAAGTTTATTTTGCCTGAGTTTGTGACCTTTTAAGGGGAAAGAGGTGTGCTGTGTGTGGGAAACGGTTGACATTTCTGTACATCAGTCCTTATGAACATGTCTAATATAACGTTTCAGGTCCTTAGGTTAAGTACTTTTGCCTTTAACAAGTGTTCAGAAATAATAATATTCACGATTATATTTGTAGTTATGAGCTCAAAGGGTTTTGGTTGGAATAATGTTGGCCCAGCGTCGCAGGCGGTGGCCTAGCATTACATCAGCATCGGGCCAATGTATCGTGTGATTTGGTGTTTCTGGCGCCGGGATTTTAAAGTTCACCATCATAATGCAGCTGTCAGAAAAGACGGTACAATCACCCAATGCTATTTCAATGACGTGCCAGCGTCGAGGACTGGGTGAACATTGAAACAGTATTGGTTGAATGACACGTGTTTGCGCAAAATATACAACAGGCCCGGTCATAGATAAGTGCTGGGTCAGCGTCGTAGACGATTGACCGGCATTAAACCAGCAATGGGCTGCAACGGTGGCCCAATATTGAACCGGAATTTGGTGGGTATGCCTACATCCTCTGTATCAGGTACATCGTAGGCAAGTATTGAATGAATGTTGGCCAGGACCGGCGTTGGTGGTGGAAGTAATACACGTCGAAGACATTTAGGATTCTGGCCCATGAGGAAGACCAATACACTGATTTTTGTCTATAGCACGCAAGCAGACTAAAGCCGGGCCTCGGAGTTCGGAAACTCCTTTTCTAGTTATTATTAATAATGAAAATGAGCTAATTTGCATAATCCTTGCTTGTTACCTCAGCTCTACCTTACAAATTGACAAAACCGCTCTATAGTCGCCTATATTCATACGATCTTCACAAATGTTATCCATGATGGCCACCACAGCTATTCTATACTTGTAAATCAACGTAAACGCTCCGAAGTCACAGATATCATCCATCATCCGATCCTCACAAAAACATTCTGAACACTCTTGTGGATTAATCTGGCTGCAAAAAATAGGCTACTTTGTATATCCAAGATGGCCGCCATGGCACTTTTAATATATAGCTTTTTATTTGGGTACTGAATTGACAATACACTTGTAATTGTGGAAGAAGACTTTCATATAACTGATCTAGTTACAACACACTGCACTGCAATTGGCAGCAATGTACTCTCCAATCATTGGATATTTCATTGCTGGCACTGGCTATGCACAACCATTATGACCAATATTCGATCCAGCCGGGACTCGAACCCGATATTCCACAGTCGCGGATAATGCGCAGCCACAGGAGGCCGTTTTCTTCACATTCCATCTTTATTAATATCCGTACTTTAATTTTCTTGACAAGCAAACACGAGACGCTGACCAAATGTCGGTACAAAGTAGCCTGAAACAACATTTGGTCAAGGCATCATATCCGCTGGTCATCACCTTTCTCATGCTACTAATGACCATGTCACAACTAAACATGACCGCCTACTCCCAAAGCCAAACTCCCCATAGGCACATTGTTACCGCTCGCGACAGAAGCAAAATATCTGTAATGTAAATATTCAAAAATGACCATTCAGAGCACCTAAAAATAGCCATTTGTGGCGACAGGACTCATTTCGCCTGCCCACCCCTGTGACCTTTGCGGATACATTTGCCTTTGGCTTTCCCTGGTCTCTCGTGACTAAAGTATCCCTCTGGACACACGACGCTGTTGTGACGTTGAATCAACGTCAATGACGTTGATTCAACGTCGCAACAACGTCATGTGCTCAGTGCAATGGGATACATCTTGTCAAATCACCCGGACGTGGTACTGCCACCTGTTCACCGCTCTCTGTATATCTGGTTTCAAATACAAACATCTTCTCTTCTCGGTCCTCTTCTTAAGATTTAATATTGCGGGGAGTCCTCGTGGCCGATAGATAGCGTGCATGCAGTCATGCCACCAGGATGCAGTGCTCTGAACATGTGTCTGGAGAGCGGTGTCATCTTGTGGTAACGTGGCAGGAGAATAACGGTATAACTTTTACATAACGTCTTTATTGCGTTAAACATCTACAAAACCAGTTACAGTAGGCTCAGTACAGTAGTTACTGTAGGCTCAGTCTATACTTGCAACAAAACAAGTTGTTCTTCTCGTGATGAGTGCAAAAACAGAGTGAACGAAAGACAGCGTTCATGTGACCTGCTTGACTAGAGATCCATCTAAATATAGGGAGGTTCCGAATGCAGCTATCATACATCTAATTAATATCATCTCACCATCCTGATGAAATTTTCCTGACACAGTTTAGCCTATGTGGGCAGCAACGTGCCATACATCCATTCAGTCATTTAAATTACCAGTGATTACGGTGATTACGGTCCTCGAGAATAATAATATATATAGCGTGTAAACGTCTGCGCGCGCACCGGATTTTGGCCGAAGGGCTTTGTTCAAACCCCGTTGTCCGCTTGAACGTGAGCTGGTAATTACCTTCGGTATAGTATTACTTCTTTTACCGCGGGCAATATGCTACACACCTATCATCTCACCATGTAGCGCAGCATCATCATCAATAGCCTTGTACGATTTATTTATGAAAGCAAGCCATCAGGGGGTCCTAACAAACATTACAATATGATGGCACCCTGTGAAACCGTGCAGGCAATATCTTGAAACACGTTTTTACCATGGTTTGTTTAACGATTTCTGGACGGCTCTTAGTTGATATTAGCTCATCTATCTTCATTATTAATCGCCAAATATGATCTCGCCCGCATAATTAGGCATCCCCGATAATATCGGGATGTTTAAAGTGTTTAGCATTTTTCAGTCTCCACCCTGCCACCACAGGCATATACTCAATTTAGCTCGAACTGAAAAGTTAACTGATACAATTTGTTTAGTTTTTATATGACCTATGTCACAGGGCAATTTTTCCCATATATTTTTAGGGGGCACCAAGCCAAAAACCGCCTTTTTCCAAAATGACCGCCCAAAAAGCTTGTGGGCACGATAACTTATGAACCAATGATTGGATTGCTTTTAAATTTGATAGGGTTGTTCTCTAGGTATTTCTGATGATCTGATGAACTTTTGGGAAAATACATTAAAAACAAAATGGCTGTCGCAGCCATTTAAAAACAAATTGACATGGTGGGGGTGGGGGGGTCATTTTTTTCTCATTTTTTTAATTTTTTTTTCTACATATGACCTATGTGACTGGGCTATTCTTCAGATATAGTTTTTTTTTGGACCAAGCCATAAACCGCAATTTTACAAGATGGCCACCAAAAAAGCTTGTGGGCACGATAACTGTTAGTTGGATTACAGTCATATTTGATAGGATGGTTCTCTAGGTATTTCTTATGATCTGATTAACTTTTGGGATGGATGCATTCAAAACAAAACGGCTGCTGCAGCCATTTAAAACACTAATTAAGGGGGGGGGGGAGGTCATTATTTTCTCATTATTTTTCCTATATGTACTGAGGTGGTCATGGACTGACCTGGAAATACCTACACTCCTTCAGCAGTGTCACCTGTCCATGTGTAGACACTGCAAACCTTCGTATCTGGCTTGGATAATAATGTATTGGTCAAAAACCAGGTCACTGGGAATTCCCCTTCTACCAAACCCATGCTGGTCGCTGAGTGGACCTCGTGCCGTATTTTCTAACAAGTTATGATATATCGTAGGCTTTGGATTGGTCAAAATGGCCATCTCGACCAATCCAACGCCCACGATATATCGTAACTTGTACGAGAATACGGGCCCTAGTAACCTGCCAACACCTGGAGTTGGCAAGCTCCCATTATCCACAGGAGACCCTAACCTTTTCAGTCCTTGAGCTGAGTGAGAGGGCTGGTTTTGGGTCTATGAAAAAGGCCTATCCAACGGGGATGCTTTTAATGTTTTTCGAGCCGAAAAACAGTCACGTCTAGTTTGGACTAACTAACACTGATTTATCTTCACTAGAAAGATGTGTTTTGAAGGGATATATCATGCAAAGATTTTACAGAAACAAATAAAATATTGCAGTACAATTTATCGTGTGTATGATTGTTTGATTTCAAAGAAATTTATTATATTACAAATTTTTGCTTCAACTATTATAGTCCGTCAGCGAAGTCCCTTATTTTTCATTTGGGCAATTTTAGTTATGTATCTTTTTTAAAATAGCCACCAATAATCACTATGGAATCATGAAAAACTCACTCCAGACAAGTTTTGTTTTGTTTAGAAGCCTCATTCGTACATACATCCAAGATGACACTACCTTTCTCCCCAAATGTAATACGATAACATGCATCAAGATGTGACATGGTATAATTCCAGAGAGTGTTATTTATAATTTTGTAAATGGTCGCCAATAACCACAATGGAAACATATTTTTTTTACTTTTTGGGCTAGAAATAAGATAATAAGAATTTTTCTAATAAATTGAACAAGAGAAACTCATTTCTGGATTTTTGGCTTAAAAACCTCTTTCGTAACTTATCATAAATTTCTTCGTGATAAACCTAAGGTGGCCGCCACCTCTACTTTTGATTTGTTATCATTAATTGCAAAACACACCAACGCAAACGCGAGAGCGAGTATGCACGCGACGACAGACCCGAAATTCGCCTGACTGTCACCAACGCGAAAACCAACGCGAAATGTGAGGCTTTTCCCCTGTTCCAAGGCCGGATTGTGGTCCGGCGCGCCGCGCAAAAAATTGTAACAGTTTTGACAATTGTCGCGTAGCCCTTCGCACTCGCCTTCGCGCTGATATGTTTTGGCAATGATAAAATAGCGTGTTTGATAATAACAACCAACGTTTTGATCTATAACATCGGGTGGATGTCTATGGTTTGCGGGCTGGCCATACGGATCCATTCCGCATGGATCCCAGCAAACACGGTACTTTAACCCTTAAAGCGCTAAAATACTTAAAATACATGGAGACCAAAGGGTTTTTTTTTCAATTTGAAATCATCATAAATGTCTTAGTTAGCTCTTTCCGATTCATTTGAATACCTATGTTATGGGTCTGCGTCCGTTATTTATAGTCTAGTCTTACCCTAACAGTGCGGGGATCGTCTGTAGACGTCAGAATCTGACGTCTACAGACGTCAGATTCTAACGTCTAAAGTCGATCCCAGCGCTGTAAGGATTAGCACGACTACAGTTGCCTTTTATTTGTTTTATTCGCTGACAAAATCACAGTTCCTATGAATGAAATGAGCGCTTAAACATCGATATTTGCAAATGTTTAGTCGCAAATTAAACACATGGGTATTTTTTAACCACTTGAAGTTGTCGGTCGCGGTGACTAGATACAACTTAACTGAATGAATTTTTTTTTTTTTTAATTTAGTGCTGTAAGGGTTAACCCAATGTTGAAATAACAAAAACAAACATTATCCCGTCAGTCCACTTCGATCAGGGCCTTCAATTTCGACTCCTGCGTCATCTGATCCATGTCACAGTATTGTCTTGTATTCTGCCCGGACCAATCAAAGAGTGGTTCAGCCTGTCACATGACGATATCGGCCAATCACTGTCGTCATTCAGTTGTTATTTAAATTAGGGGGTAGAATACGAGACTTAGTCCCATTTCACCATCCTTGATGGGGAGTTTAGCATTATACATGTATGTGCACAAAGGTGGTCTAAAAACAGCACTCTTTCATTTTTACTTTCATGTAAGAGGTGACGAAGAGTAGCAGGGCTAACCCTTTAACCGCCAAATTATTCAATCTGAATTTTCACCCACTTGAAGTTGTGTCTCACTGACGCGATCCACAACTTCAAGTGAGGGAAAATTATTCAGATCTGACAAAATGGAGGTCAACTGTTTTCAAATATTGCTAATTGATGTCACATGTCATCTTTAACATATTTAAAAGGTGTACTTAATGCGCTAATAAAAAATGAAATCCCGAATATATGCGGCACCGGCGGTTAAAGGGTTAACGACAGGACTGATTGCAAAGCTGATTTGCGTACGTGACCACTTATTGATTTACAGCCGTGGTTGGCGCTACCATCAAGTGTTATTACAAGTGTTATTACTCTCTATTTGTTGTCGTCTTGATGTGTTATGATCTATCATATCAGCCTAGTCTGGTATTATATGCTACCCTAGACACTTCTATCTATGGCAAAACTAACCGTTTCATTGCAGGACCATTCGCGATTTTATTCTTTTTTATTGGCAAATGACGTCACATGAGAGTGAAATTTACGTTTAATGGACAATAAAGATATATGGTTGTTTTGAGAAAAACTACTATGAGTATTTTTTATCCATTTGAAGTTCTGGGTGTTAAAACACAACTTCAAGTGAGTGACAAAATTTAATGGTTAATAACTTGTTTAATAATGGTTAATAACGTGTTTTTAAACGTTTAAGATCTTTGGCGCTCAATGTAAACTCATCCCACGTTTTATATATTTGTCTGACTTATAATGTTCTAAATTTCAAATTTTCCAGTAAATATGTGTATTACCCTTAGTGCACCTTTGTCGCCAAGTAGCTTGTTTTCTGTGTTTATGTTAGCACTTTTGTAATCAGTTCTTAAAAAGCGATATACGTATAGGCCTAGATCGTAAATGTACAAACACATTTATTAGTTGTTTTCGTGTTTGAAATGATGTTAACATTAAACGTTTAAGATCTATGGTGCTCAATCCAAACTCACCCCACGTTTTATATATTTGTCTGACTTTTAGTGTTCTACAAGAGCAAATAGTCAATAATGACCCCTATCGTATTATTTTTATTAAAACTGTAGGTAAGATTAATAATTAATGATAGATCTGGAAATGTGAGTGCATACAATTTACACATTTGATCTGAAAAATAGAACTATTTCCTATTATACAGTGTACATATCAGTGTAAATAATGCATTCTGGAACGGGTTGAAAAATCAAATATCAAGTCAAATATTTATGTGTTGTCTTCCCTGCTAACATGACGCGTTCACACAATGTTGGGTTCATGTTGGGCCGCCGTCTGAGTTTGCTGTGGTGTTGATTCGCCCAATGATCACCTGGCGACCATTAATGTTATGGTATAGTCAGCCGGATAAGGTTTACTAATCTCAGGCTCATATTCTCGTGCAAGTTACAATATATCGTAGGCTTCGGATTGGTCGAGATTGGCCATCTCGACCAATCCGAAGCCTGCGATATATCGTAACTTGTACGAGAATATGGGCCCTGGTGGAAGTTACACTGCTCTGACTGGAAAATGAAACCTTGAAATCCGATACAATGGTAATATACTTAAAGGCCCACACCAAGGCTAAAATCATAAAAAAATCGGTGATTTTATTTTGGCTTCTTAATATGACCATATAATGTAAACTGCAAAAAAAAAATTACCAGTTAAGCTAGATATAGGGACAAAATTCACGATTTCCAATTATTGACAACCATGTCAAAAATAAGAAATACGGGAATTTCGTCTCTATATCTAGCCTAACTGGTATGTGCGCAGCACAAAAATTAAAAAAACGTTTGTAGTTCTAGTCTATGGACATGTTTACATCATATGGTCATATTATTAAGCTAAAATAAAATCACCGATTTTTTTATGATTTCAGACCTGGGCATGTCCCTTTAAAGTGGAAATGATCTGCTGGCGGCATAAACAGGTCTGATCTTCCAAAATGAAAGAGCGACCGCCGTCATCATATATAGAATGATATACCAGTAGTCCGAATGATATCCTTCATGGATCCAAAATGCATACCAAGCAGTTTCACGAGTCAGTAATATTTTGTTACAGATATACCGATTTATTAGATTATATCTAGATCAAAATCTTTGGTAAACCAGTTTTAAGATATTTTCCGGTCTATTAAAATCTATCGTATATTCACAAGCTGTTGTAACATATTGGTCAACGAGATAGCAATAGGCATATGTTATCATTCTACCGATTAGTAAATCTGTATATTGCTTCGCCAATGAGATGATATAATAATATGGTATAACATTTTTTCATTCAACAGATTCGACCATCTGTTGTAAAAGCTTCGTCATTGAGATATAACATTATCCTCATTCTGCAGATTGGATAATCTGTTAACACTTTAGCCGGCAAATTATTCAGTTTGAATTTTCGCCCTCTTGAAGTTGTGTCTCGCTGACGCGATCCATAATTTCAAGTGAGTGAAAATTATTCAGATTTGACAAAATGGAGGTCAAAACATTGCAATTCTTGCTGATTAATGTCACTTTTTATCTCTACCAGGTTTGAAAGCTGCTATGTAATGCGCTAATATAAAATATAAAAAACGAATATGGACGGCACCGGTGGTTAAAGGGTTAAAACAGACTCGCAAATGAAATAAGTGATCTCTTTATAGCAGATTGCCCAGATTTCCGGATGTCCTTCTACGAGTCCCCAGATATCCCTGACGTTGCAATGCTCTAGTTTCGTACTATTTAACGGGTACCTGACATCTGAAATTCGATACAAAATAACGACCTGAAATTGATCTCATTTGTGTGTGTGGATATTATATACAGCACCATTGAGTGATATTATCATGATTATAGAATGTCCAATCTGTAAACGTAGCTGTATTTTGAAACTGGCAAATATGTTAGCAATGCAAGTTCAAATGAATAAAAATGAATAAAACAAATGAATAAAACATATTGGAGCACGACGTTGGCACAACTCCAGAATGACGTGTTTGCTTTTGGCCAAGCCTTGTGCCAGTCTGGTTCAGTGTTTCGTACTTGCTGTGTATCACGAGGATTATGTTGACAACAGCTCTATGCTGTCTGGCTGTTGTCATTATAACATGAGACTTGTGAGAGCAGATGATGATATGGCAACAGGACAAGGAGATCTTCGGACGCCATCAATTAGGCTGTGCACGCCTGTGGTGGTGTGTGCACGTTCTGGGTGGAATCTCTGGCTAGAATAATAATTTATCTGCATATTCATGGATATTTAAAATCGAAGACGCTAATTAATGTAGGGAGTGATAAGCTATAATACAGCTCGTATCCGCTGAAGATGACATGATCGAGGTGCGGCATTCTCTAGGAATCCAAGATGATCACGGCATTGTCTACATACTCTTTGGTCTGGTTCACTGTGAGCATCAACATATATCCAGGTAACATACTTACAGCCACTTGAAGTTGTGGGTCGCGGTCGCGAGATACAGCTTCAAGTGGGTGAAAGTCATAACTGATCCAAATTATATAAGTATATGTTGATATTGAATGTATATACATGTATCGGTATGTATCTATATTCTATATATAGATATAGTTATATATAAGACATTCTATTAGTCAGGAACAATTTTTCAAAAAGAGGCATTCTTAAAGTTCGTAAGGCATTTCTTAGTAGAATTTGTCATGTAGTTGTTTTCACACAATTCGGATATGCTGATTCCAAATCTGCCCCACGCCAAGCTCTATTTTTAGTTTTTCCCTTTCAAAATTGCAAAACAAAATTGCCGCCAAAATAACAGATAAAGTCTCAATCATCATAATTATACATCACGTCTGGGTGCACATCGGACACACAAACTTGACTTTCGAGTTAAAAATAACATTTTTGTTTTGAGGAATTTCATGTTCTAAGACCTGGTCAACTATCACGTAAAAAATCCAAGATGGCCGCCAATAATACTGAAAGTACCATAACGTTTTTCTAAAAGTCATGGAAAGTTGTTTTTGGTGGCTAAATATAGGTTTTTAATACGAATAAAGCTAGTACAATACAGTAATAACCTCTAACGTTTATATTACATGTAGTTTCAGTTAAAAATCCAAGATGGCCGCCAATTATATGTCAAGTACTAAAACCATTTTTCTAAATGTCGTAGGAAGCTATGTTTGGGGCTTGAATAGTTTTCTGATACAAAAAAATACACAGCATCAAAAAACTCAACTTTTTTGTTACATGTAGTTACGGGGAATGCATAATATATGATTATTTAAAAACAACAGATTAACTATGAGGAAATTGCACAAAAATAGCATGTGTTACTTTCATCACTGTAGCTACATAGGCTTGCTGTGCATATCACAGATTACCATGGATGACATCATATTGCATAATAATAATGCTAGAATAGTCTCCCTCATCAATATGTAGATCATATATTTGTGCAGCTTTGGAATTGATGTAGCGAATCCTTGATAGGACGCCATTGTCTACTTTCTCGTGGTCCTAATTCACACTTAATCAAACTAAATGTGATAGTTCTTCAGGTTGAGCAGAAAGCGTTTAAACGAGAACTAGTTGCAGTTGTCCATCAATGAAGCTCCAACCACAATCTCATAGATGTTTATAATATTGTTATCTGGCCAGAGCTGTATTTATTGCTAGACAGGCCTAAAATACAACGGAAACAATATATCCACTTTTTGTGGCAGAGATTATTGACGAAGAGGATACATTGAAATACTCCAATACTACAAATTCTAGTTCTGGATGTTTATGAATTAATTTAAATGTCTTTCTTTTTAAATTAATGTGCTGGTGTTGTGGAAGCCATTGAAACGGTTGAATGGTACGGTAAATACCACCAGTTCTAGGTTTACACAGCTAGGCATTGCTATGATGAGAACGTTTCGAAAGCAGAATGAGCAAGTTTACATCAGTTCCTACGACTACCACATCGTCAGTATCTGACAGTTTGATTGCCGTAATAACATTTAACGTCCCATCGTGTACCTCAGTATTTTTCACACTTAAATACCAGTGTTCCTCGAATAGTTGAATGAAATTGTTCTTTACCAAAAGTGGTGAATTTGAACATTGAACTGAAACTGTATTGCCCTCCTCCCTGATTCTGTACTTTATCTGTTATATATTCATCTGAGATAACATCGCAGGGTGCATGGAAATGTTTTTGATGTGGGATACATGTGTCTTGCATAGATTACTAGATGATCAATGTTTATTACAAAAGAATATAATAGATATGAAATAAATACTCTGTATGAATGATAATTAACCCTTTCAAGCCTGTGTTTACCATTGTCAGGGATGTAAAATGATGCTTCGATGCATCGTTAGGGCCCAAAGGGTTAGTCTACTATGTCTGGAGGAGACATATAGTTATTAGGGACCTAAATATCTTCACGTCCATCATATGATTTCATCACTTTAAATATGGTAAGACTTATTGTATTTAACATTGATACCTCTTGCTGCAAAATAGGGTGGTCGCTCCCATACCACTTCAAGACACAACTGAACCTGTTGGGTTATTGTATAGTATGTGAGAGTGAGAGCTTATATCTGCTTAGAAGCATGCATGACCAGAACCTACTGATTCCTCATACATTCTACCATTTCACGACCACATCTAGAAAGTTTCTGTATTTTATGTTAATCTTCGTAAAAACATCCTGATTGTGCTACGAACGGTATTATTGTCCCAATTACCACATATTCTGCATCATATCTTGTTGCAATAGTGTACCCGATAATCTTTGGTGACTTGTTCATGACACTCTATAGCATTTAGTTGCCAAGACTAGGTTAGTTACTAACATTTTCTGAAGATGGTGTATGTTCATACTATATTTATAAAATAAATTCATCGTCAGTATTTTCAACATTACCCTAGCGTGTCCTCAACCATCAATCGTATATGCTCAAAACATATATAAGTCAACTTCTGAACCCAATTACAGATTTCCGATATCGTGTAACTGTATTTTATCATAGTTATTGATGGTGATGTCATCTTTCTCATTCAAGTTAGGGGAGTCGAAATGTGTGTAGCCTACATTACGGCTTTGTGTGGATCTCGGAGCCAATGTCTCAATAGGAATGGAACATGTATGTGTGTCATTATTGCCATGGTTATGCAGACCACCTTGATAGATTAACTTCATGTTTTGCTTAACTCTAGTACAGGGCTTGGGCAGGAGGGTGCCACCCGTGGCCAACGCACATTTAAATTATTGCTCTCTTCCTTACGGTACTTTAAAAACACAATGCAGGTGGATATTACATAGGCCATATACTAATATGCCTAGAACGGATATATGGTGAGCGACAGGTTATCTAGTGCCGGACAATGATCAACAATCATACAAAAAAAATTGTCAATAGTCTAAGCATTTTTACAACATGCCGGATATTATGTTTGTTTCCCTCGGCTTTTAAATGTGAAATAATGACTTTAATAAAGAAATCATTATTATTACACTGGACTACGATGTGTCGTTTTCCTGGCGCAACAATTTGTTCTGCATAACTTTGTGAAATATTGATAATAGATGTTATCACGGCTCTGAATTGGTTTCCCGGGTGTGAGAAACCTATATGTAGCCACCAAAAACACATCTCTATGTTATTTGGAAGCAAAGTTATGGCACATTGCCTTGAAGTGGCGGCCATTTTGAATTTTGTCCTCTAGCGGCAAACGCACAAGGTGAAATTTAGGGGACTTCAAGTATGTTGCTCAGGTGGGTTTTAATACACCGAAATAATGTTATTATGTTCATTGTAAGCCAAGCTGTGATGTAAAGTTGTGACATTTTCACTAATTTTGGCGGCAATTTTGTGTTTGAATTTTGAATAGGAAAAACACAAAATATAGTTTGGCATGGGGCAGATTTGGAATCAGCGTTCCCAAATTGTGTAAGAACAACTGCATGCCAAATTTTACTAAGAAATGCCTTACCAAGTCAGAAATTTCGAAAATGGGCCCTGACTATGTACTGTACCTATATGTATCTATTTATATGTATCTTAAGACTTTGTATATAACTTTTGTTTTCATATCGAATATATATTGCACAATATAATGTTTTTCATATCGTAATAGTATAATATCATATGTTCATACTACAATGTAATATACTCACATAGCCTAACGTTATGCTTATATAAAAGTACAAATGAGCAGATAATGACATGATTGTGTAATAGTGAGCACCCCGTCAGCATGTTCAGATATGTTTGCCATTCATCATCATCATCCAATTCCCTTGATCATCACACCGGTAATTATCTGAACAAAGAGTATTTTTTTCTACACTAACTTCACATTTTATGTTATATATGTTTTGAAACAAGAAACAAATAAAATAATCAGAGATTCAGCTGGAAGTTTAATATGATTTAATATTAATTTAATATGTTTGTGTCAAACTTTCAATTTTTTTGTGTAGCCCGGGGCTTCGAATCAACAAATGATTACATCACACGATCTATGTTTTATATTCATATAACAAAGACATTAACATGATACATGTCGTTGTAATGACACATTACGTATTCCAGGCTTCGTTTGATCAATAATATATCAATCAATCCATCGATCATTATGTATCATAGCATCAATGTTAACTTGTCATCTACATTGTACATACCTGGTGTTTAAATCCATATTTTTTTTAATTATGCCTGCGTACATATCAATATTTCAATATATATAAGTGACAACTATGTTGCACTAACTAATGGATATATACTAATGCATTTGATGAATATGCCTTCAGACAATATTATGTGGATATCATTGTTACACATTACACGGATTAGAATTACTGTCATAGATACCACAGAAAACTTATTCGTGGGAATACGGTAGTATAAATAGACAACTCTCAAACATACTTCCATTTTTGATTTTGTAATGAATAAATATCGCCTGAGGCCACTTTTGTGTACCTGCAAACTACTAACTTTTCGATCACGGAGGCTCCCTCGAATTTTAACCCTGAGAATAAAAGCGGGACACGAGCGGCAATCGAAATAAATGCTGCCATACATACAACCCATGAGATATGCATAAATATTTCACTTTGCAATCACAATTTAATTACTCAATTTAATTAATGGGTTATACAGTATTTATATTGATGATCACAATTCAATTAATCCATAAGAATGTCACAGTAATTAAGATTCTGATAATAAATGAAGAATTAAAAAGATGATACAATATGTTGGACCACTTGTACAGATCCGCGATTATCACCCAACCATCACTCACTATGACACCACAAATGATAGATGTTTTAATTAACTTTTTTTAAATTTAGTCCGACATAATCGCCGTCAGTTTTTTAACATGTTCAAAATCTGGCGGCGAAAGTAATGGAGGGGACATTGATTCTGACTCTTCTTCGACGTTGGTCCAACATTGTATAAATGTTATACAAATGTTTTGTGTTTGCTGGGTAGGACTGATCACTATTCATCATCGCCATAACAACCGGGGGTAATGCAAAGTATCTGGTAGAGAGGTGGATCAGTATTGCGACCAATTAGTATATGTCCAATGTCCAATTAAACATCCCAACAAACACGTGATATTTACTGGTTGCTGGTTTAATGCTACGCCAGCGTCATAGACGGTGGTGCAACATTAAACCAGCATTGAGTCGATATGTCGTGCTTGCTGGGATTCAATGAAAATGAGCCGGATCCCTCAAGGCCGAGCCTGTCGTCATTAGCCCAAGTACATAGTAGCGTCTTGTGTAGCCCGGAAGCGAAGAGGCAGTCTTGTTTGTGAAATGTGAGTGAGTGAGTGAGTGAGTGAGTGAGTGAGTGAGTGAGTGAGTGAGTGAGTGAGTGAGTGAGTGAGTGAGTGAGTGAGTGAGTGAGTGAGTGAGTGAGTGAGTGAGTGAGTGAGTGAGTGAGTGAGGGACTAAGTGAGTGAGGGACTGAGTGACTGAGTATTTTTTACATCACTTTCTTCACGTTGCAGCAATATCGCGACATAAGGAAGCCTAAGTCGCGTATATGCCTCCCTCTATATTATTATCTAAAGAGGGCTCTTTATCATGCTATATAGTGCACAGTACCATATAAAGCATTATACAATCTGGACCTTTGATCAGTTTCAATCACTTTATTTGCACAAGGACGACGACAAACATCTAGTCCGGTATTTTGTTTATAAAGTTGATGATATTCGTGTATAGCTTTGGGGAAAAACATATGGTCGGGGTTGGATTACACGTTTATTAATCCCTCACATCACATATAGATAACGCGTGCCCAGCCACCTGGTACATGTAATGGGCACTGGTACATAGGGGCGAAACACCCGAACAAGCCAAAACCTCAGCTCGTGTTGTCATATAATCGAAGAGTCTGTTTCAAGAATATTGTAATCCCAACGTTCATTTAAAGTTTGGGTCATCCAATTTAAAAAAATTAAGTGTTTCAAATACGACAATATTTTGTTATTATTATATCTAAACAAAAGCTGCAGTAATAAGCCTGCAGATAAGAATGGAGGATAGACAATATTATCCATTTGAGTGGCAATCAATATTATTAACCTAGATAAAAATGTCCTCATCTTATGAAATACTGAAATATAATACTTTATACTCAAATTTCACCTAAATTTATTCATGTATTTTTCACCCTTTCAATTTAACTAGGACCCGCGGGTGCCATCCTCAGTACGGGTCACGAGACATAGGTTATTTTGTCAAAATAAAAAGCTGATCCAAAATCTTAAGCAAAGGTGACATTCCATAAGTTGTTTGTAACGTTGATTGTTTTTTCATGCAAACACAAGACTTTGATCCAATATTGAATTAATAATTGATCAACGTCACAGACAGTAACCCAACATTCAAACGACGTTGGATCCATTTCCTTTGTTTGATGAGGTACTGGTAGTTATACGCCAGCGACTCCGTCCTGAATGGATTTATAAAAGGTGGAACATAACTTCAGTGAGCGAGATTGATAAATATGTGGTGTACGCTATGAAAAATATAACACATTTATAACCATACGAAATTCCGTGTCGCGGTAGCACGACATAATTTTATTTGAAGTGGGCACTAATCCCATTATAGAATTCGCGTCATTAAAATCGTAAAAAACATGTACATTAACTTACTGGTTTGAGGAATCAGTCAGTAACGTTAGCTTTATCGGCACCAACAATCAACTCGTATTTTTTCTGCAAACAATGAAGACGTATGAAAATTATTCGTATTTGTGATCTCTATATTAAAATTTATGCTATTGGGAATAAGAATAACGGTGATTGGGTGATAAACTGTTTACCCTTAAAGCGCTGAATTGTAGAATTGAAATTTCCACTCACGTGAAGTTGTGTCTCGCTACCGCGACCCACAACTTCAAGTGGTTGAAAATTGGATCAAAACATATGTTATTGTAGCAAATTTAATAAGTTCTTTTGAAATATTCTTGTTCGTATAAAAAGATTGAAATGTATATAGACGTACTTAAAGGGTCAAAGGGTTAAGCAAACAGCCTATGGTCTCGTCCATTATTGTTGCGATTGGGTGTTAACCCTTTCAGCGCGGGGACCGTCTTTATACGTCAGAATCTGACGTCTGTAGACGTCAGATTCTGACGTATAAAGACGGTCCCCGCACTAAAAAAATTAAAAGATTTATAATGGTCCTAGACCCATAACATACGTATTCAAATGATCATAAAGAACTCACAAAGACATTCATGATGATTTCAAATTAAATAAAACATTTGGTCTCCATGTTTTGTACACAAATATTTCAGTGTTGTAAAGGTTGAGCAAACAGTCTGTCGTCTCGTCCATCATTTACCATAGTTTACAGCTACACGGATCTATTGTGACATTGTTATTGATGCCCCTTCTCTAATTCACTGTGTTCCAGGCTTTGCGTCTGAGATGGCTCAAGCTGAAAACAACTCGATGAGTGAGTACACATCTATCAAACCGTCCAGATAAGCACTCGAACCCAAAGTGATTATTTCAGAATATAATCATGATTGGTAGAACGCATCGCGCTTGTCTGAGTAGGCCTACATTCACGTCGAATAATGGAAATTACTGTCTGATGTACCTTTACCCTTTAACCGCCAAATTATTCAATCTGAATTTTCACCCACTTGATGCTCTGTCTCGCTGACGAGATCCACAACTTCAAGTGAGTGAAAATTATTCAGATTTGACAAAATGGAGGTCAACTGTTTTCAAATATTGCTGATTGATGTCACATTTTATCTTTAACATGTTTAAAAGGTGGTACTTAATGTGCTAATAAAAAATGACAACCCGAATACATACGGCACCGGCGGTTAAAGGGTTAATTAATCTAATAATATACATTGATATTCTTAACGTTGACAGAATGATAGCTTGTGCATTTCTCTACGTCACAGTCGTTTTTTTGCGGTTGGTTCCTTAGGATGACAAGGACGTCTCTGCCAGTTTGTGGAGCAGAAGAGATGGTCCTCCAATCTATCCTAAGGGACTCAGATTAATGAATTGGTGTTGTCACGGCTTCCTCCTTTGTTTTATCCCCGGATATCGTGATCAACTCAAAGTCGGAAGTTAGCCACGTCTCACGAGTAATGCTACGGCCCCACCAAACGCTTCGCAATTCAAAAAAAGCAGCCCCACTAAGAGCAACGCGGCGCCTAAAATCCCACTAAGAGCAACGTCGAAAAAATGCAGCGCCGTGAAAGATGAATTTTTTCCAGCTTTCATTTTGCGGCGTGGCGCGGCTTGTAGTCTAGCCCCTGCAATGATTAACAGTACAGTTTATCTTTTTTTAATACGCGGCGCAGTACTTAATTGAAACTTTTCATCATACATTTCTCGTATACGTACCCAGGTTTTCCAATTCGACGTCGTTCTGCAAATTCATTAACAACTCGAACTTGAGACTGTTCGGTGCACGAGAGTAAAAACAATTTAAAGTGCGTTTTCGTATACCATTAAAGTGAGGGCATTTAAACAAGTAATGGAATTCGTCTCCCACTTCAATATTGCAATGTGTACATATTTTGTTTTCCCTTAAAACTCCATGTCGACAACCTGCTTCAATCGGAAGCTGGTGGTGGCTACACCTAAATCTAGGGATCCATACACGAATAAGGCAGAATCGTTAGATATTGTTCAAGATTCAAAGAAGACTTAAAAATTCTGTAGATCAAACATTTACTACTTTGGTCCACCTGGGACGACCATTTCTGGAAAAAACTGATCTTTTAGGTTTTGTTTTATTTTCAATTTAAAACAGCTGCATGGAATGACTTGGCTTTCCCAGATACCTGGACAGCCACAACCTTCTACAATATATTTAATGTCGTTTATCCATGGAGATTTGAAAATATTGCATTATACAGTTTAAATAAAAGTCGAAATAAAAGTGTTGATAGTTTTGGCGTATTGCATGGTATAGACAGGTTTGCCCAAAACATCACCATCTACACTGTGCGTCTAGCCGCAGAGGAGTCACGCCTAACTCTCCTGAAACCATCTTTGTACATGTTGACATATTAACTGATAAAATATATTTACAAAATCTTAAATACAATTTCTCAACATTGTCCATTGCCTCATGAGCCCATACTTCACATCCATAAAGCAAAACCGGTTTTACTAAAGCATCAAAAAGATGGAGTTGGACGTCGATTAGTAGCTGCAACTGACGGCTTTTACGGAGTAAAGCAAACATTGTCCTGTTTCCTTTTTCATATAATTTATTTTTAGCTGTTGTAAATTTACCGTTATAATTTAAGTCAAACCTATATATTTATAATGTGTAACAACTTCCAATTCACCCTCCCCAAGTACAAAATTGGGAATTGTCCTTGTTTTTCCTCGGAGAAAAGCCCACTTTGGTCTTTGCCACGTTCACATTTAGCTTTCATAAATCACAGTATTCTTTCATTGCTCATTTCATTGATCTCTGCAAAGCACCAGGGGACTCTGCTAACAATACAGCATCATCGGCGTACAATAATAAGTACAGTTTTACAAATATTTTAATATTTTCTTCTACATCATCAGCAAGATTATGCACCATTTGTAGATTGACTTGAGACGATTGTAAAAAATGAATGTAAGCTCATTAAGAAATAAAGAAAATAGTAAAGGAGATAAATTTTCTCCTTGACGTACGCCCGTGAGGCAAGAAAAATTATCAGATAGTAATCCATTGGCGGCCACACACGATTTAGCTGATTTGTACATATTAACAATAATATTAAATATCTTGCCACACACGTTGGAATTTAAAAGTTTGGACCACAGTGCGGCACGTGATACTGTGTCAAACGCTTTGTTGTAGTCCACAAAACAACAATAAAGTTTCCTACGCTTGCTTGGATAATGTGAATTGATGTCTTTAATGTAAAAATATGGTCAATCGTTGAAAAGCCAGGCCTAAAGCCCGCCTGTTCAGGACCAATGAAGCGAGTCAATCTATCATTTAACATATTTGAAAATAGTTTACTGAGGCAGCTCAAAATCGTAATTCCCCTATAGTTAGATGGGCAATTAGAGTCCCCTGAGTTTTTATATATAGGCTTAGTGATGCACAAACTCCACTGTTCGGGGAAAATACCACTATCCAAAAAAAGTTTAAATAGCTTAGTAATCATAATAACAACTTTAGGCAGGTAATGTTTTAACTATTCATCGAATATTCCATCTGCTCCACTACACTTATTATTCTTCACTTTTCGTACCATTTTATTCACCTCTTATATTTTGAAATGATCGTTAAAAAAGCAATTCAGAAGAATCTAATTGAAACGAGTTTTCCTAGTGCGGTGTTGCAAAATTTAAGTTTTTAAAATGGTCGTAAAACACTTCTAATGAAGGATTGTTCAGTTCAGTATTAATTGATTTTCCATCGATAATTGACCAGTATTCACGTGGATTAGTTGACTGTTCACCAGCTTATTTTTGTATTATCTTAAGGCCTTGTTGAGCTATTTCTTATATTCCCTGCCAGACTGTTTAATAACATTAAATTTGCATTATTTCGTAATTTCCTGTAATCACATAAATCTTCCGTTTGTTCTCACACTCTTGGTTTTTACCAGAACGGGGCTTTTTGCTGCCGTCACTCGTGGCAGATATATTCAGCTCACGTGCTGTTGTACAGAAATTAAATTATTATCACAATCATTTAAACATTCTGTAAATTCACTTGCCAATTCCATTTTGGTCTTTTCGGTTCTTTTCGACATTTAGATTGGTCAGGCTGAGCAGCATTGTGATCAACATACAATACATTGTTATTTGACTGACATGTTAGAGACATAGTAACAGCACAGTGAATGTCCGATAACATTGGATCAGATTCGTTTACATGCTGCAACAATTTTGGGGAGCAGATCACATAGTCAACCAGACTTACGTCTTTGCATGTGACCTTACCATTTGTGACATCTGCGCCGACACGACCATTAACTATTAACATACCAGGATATATACATAATTCCATGAGCCTCTTGCCATAGTTATTTATACACTTATCAGAATTGGACCTGTGTTCTTGAATATCAATCTGATTCAGTGATACATGGTTGTAAGCAAATTCATCTTGCCATTAATCATAATTTGATGTTTCTATATTATCAATCAAATTCCCTGTTCGGGCGTTTAGGTCTCCCATAATACAAACGTCAGGGTTTTCATTTTTAGCTTGTAAGCCATTAATATGTTCCACAATCTGATCAAAAATAGACGTTTTAGAATAAATTGAATTTTCTGGTGAGATATATGCTAAACAAATGATCATATCATTTATTTCATTTTCGTACTTGGGTCATATCGCCTGGAAATGTACAATTGCCCATTAATATGGTCGTAAGTATTATACTGGCCTTAGCTTCACTGATGAGTAATATATTTCTTATTCAAATACCTATAACTATATTCGATAGATATCTAGCTTGATGAAAATGAATAGGTTTCACTGTGTTTCACGACTCGTTGGTGCTTATTTTCAGTCCGACAGTGTCATATATGGGTCCAAATAACTCACTTTTAACCTTTAGCGACACTTCAAAAGTTTTTAACAAATATTCAGGCTTGATATATAATATTTTTGTTACTTTCCATAATATATCGGTTTTTTAGATAACGCGTCTACAAGAGCTCAAAACAAGTTTTCATGCAAATCACTGAAACGCGACCAAACTATATTTCATTTAGGGGGCAAGCAGATAAATGCCTACATATAAAATCACGAGTGAGTCAGACTGGCGGTTGTGGAAATAACGTGCACACAAGAGCTCGGAAAATGATCAAAATGGCCGCCATTTAAAAAAAACACTTGTAACCGAAACCTTCTTATCTCGTGACCAGACAGGTAACAATGACGGGAGCTTCGGACTAGCTGTTCTTGAGATAACACGTTTACAATAGCTCAAAAAAATATTAAAATTGCCGTCATTTTCTTAAAAATATATGAATTGCTATACCAAAACGTTGCCATTTCACGACCAGGCAGGTAAGTGCCTAGGCCCACATACAAAATCATCAAATCATCGGATTAGTGGTTCTTTAGATATATCATTGAAATATCTCGGCGAGCGGCGGCAACGGTGGAGATCGCGTCGGCGACAGCGGCGATGGCTATATAATGACCACATACATGCAGCCGAGGGGATGCATACGGAGTCAAAGGTTGGGAGAAATGAAAAAAATTGAATCATATTTATGGTAAACATAGTCCATATCTTAAAATGGCAATGACTACGTTAGGGTGTACACAAGCACTGCCATCGTCATTTCAATAAGAAAATTATAATTATCTCAGCCATATAATTCTTGACAGTACAAACATATTGATCAAGGCCAGAGCGGCACTAAACAGTTCAAAGCATGGTGGGTGATTGATTGAATCTGCCAATGAAATCACATGCTATATCCTAGTATTAGATGTTGTTATCACTTTCACCACTTTGACTTTTTTTAATTATCTGACAGGTCATATTTCGCATTAAAGCGACAAAATCAGGCTAAAATCATAAAAAAAATCAGTATTTTTTATCTTGGCTTCTTAATATGCCCATAGGATGTAAGCATGTCCATAGACTAGAACTGCAAAGGTTTTTGTATTTTTTGTGTTGCGCATTTATCAGTAAAGCGAGATATAAGGACGAAATTACTGTATTTCTTATTTTGGACATGCATGCATGATTATATTACTACTGTCTGGCCAGCTCTAGGCCCTATTAAAACACGGTGATTTTAGCTTGATTGTGTCCATCTATTTTAAGGCAAAAAAAGTTGTTTTTTTTGAAACATTTGACCCCAAAATTGACCAATTAACCTTCAAATTGATGACCTCGATCAACTTTTAAATCAAATAGTTTTATTGAAATGTTATGTATTATTACCTATTATACAATAGGAAAATATGCACGATAGCACGAGTTTTTATTCCAACAAAAATGAATTCTGGATATCAATCGTCAATTTTTACCATTTTTACCCCTCTTGGCATTTTGGCTTCATAAAATTGCCTATTGTTGTCCAGAGGTCAACTGTGTGCAAAATGTTCCTGAATATATATAGTAGTATAGAAACACGAACCAAAACCTTGCAATACCAGACTTTGCAAACTCTTTGTAGTTTTACATTGAGTGGCAACTCGACTAAAATACCCGCAAAAAAACACTATGTATTTATTCATTGTTGATTCAATAGTGTGACACAAGTGACAGTAGCTGGACCTTTATTGAACGAACATTGGGCTATACTCTGGTGTCAGCTGGGACTGTTGATGGAGACTACGTTGGATGATTATTTAATAATGTCGACTGATGCATAGCGTATGTTGCATTACCAAATGATTTGGACACTAGGCAGAGTAATTATATCAACGTCATTGCTGTTGATAAGGACGTTACATAACAGCTATATATTCAGATCATCAAAAATGTCTGTGAACTAGTAGACTGGCATACTCACATAATATGATTAAGTGTCAAATGTGGCAATTAATATCAATGAACCAACATGTGCTCTCAATTACCAAGACCACTCTGGACGTTATCCCAATTATTGATATTACTATCACAACTACCAGTATTACTTGATCCCCTTTGTATATCAGGGGCGTCTCTATCGCCCTGTGAAGTGTCATGTGTCCATTTAATCCTTGGCCACCTATTGCCTCTGCTTTAATGACGAGACTGTATTATGATGTGATGCCACACTTATTGTTACCCTATTATGATTCTATTTATTTACCTATTAATGTAAATTACACGATAATTGGGAATTTTTCCAATTTTGCATCTAGTACATCGAGCTTGGGGGGGGGGGGGGGGGGGACCGTTCAAGTAGCGCCGGTCACGAGGTTTTAATAACCCACTAGGTTTAATTCTACAGAAAACTACAATGCTATTACATTTATTAGCCTATAGCCGATTTGATTAGGCAAAGCAATCACAAAATCACCTTATTTATGTCATCATTATTCATGCCATCAACTACACAGTGTTTTCGAATAAATCGGTTCAGCAAAAACTATTTCAGCTGCAATCCAGGTATATATTTCGGTGGGACATTACGCCGAGGGCAACAGTAGATAAATAAAATGAAGTCTTCAATAAATTGATTTTCAAGCATTTCATGAAGCAGACAATCATACAAGATGATATCTCCGCGCAAAGTATTTGATAAATAACAGAGATGAAAAGTGTATTTCAGGGCCGCCCTACCCGTTCGCCATTTCGCCATCGACGATAAAATACTAGATTTGGCGATAAGATATCAACTACATACTGCCGAAAATTTTGGCGACAGTGTTTTGCTCCTGTAGAAAAGTCACCTCTGAGAAAAACAATTTACCCCCCCCCCCCCTAAAATAGAATGCACCAGAGAGCACCTTCTAATTCCAAATATTTTTTGTAACTTGGCCTAATGATGTCTAGAAGGTTACATCGGGTAATATTATCTTGTAAACGTAATGACTCGTTACTTTGAACGTACTAGCTATTAACAATTTCTCCACTTTTCCTCCTCAAATGTAAAATGCCTAATACTAATTTTATTTTTTACCTTTTCACGCTAGTCATTGCAGTGACCCCGGCACCTTCATTTAACAGTTTCACTGATGGAGTTCGTCAACCAATTTATTTGTTTACTGACCCGACAATTGATACTGTGACTATGATCGCCCTTTGGCACACAATGAGATTAATCCTCAACTATTGTTACAGAAGGTGTAGTTTTGATTGTTTTCGTCCGCCTATCCTACCCTGATGACATCGCAAGGCTCTGACACAGTGACCTCCATTTTTAAATGTAATAGTTCCAATACGACCACAAGTTTAGGCTACGCTTGCTGAAAATGGTCTAGTTTTCATAGGCACTTGAAATATTCGTCTCAATTTCATAGCATCCAAGTTTTTTGTTAATCAGCGCGAGTGTCGTTTTTACACAGCTGGCTGTGTAAACAAAATGGAGGTCAGTGTGACTGGGCCTCGCGCAGTAAATGAGTTAGGCGGCCCAGTCATACCGGGTACGCCTATCCGTCTGTCAGACAATATTTAGTCTTGCACTTAGTTGCTCCTCTTTGTATTTCACCTGCGGGGGCCCTAGGGTAGTGGTTAGCACCGCTGCCTTTCACGCCAGAGTTCGGAGTTCGGTTCCCGGTCTCAGCGGTTTGAAAAAACAAAAATGTTTTTTCCCCGTCCACGTGTGAAGGTCAGTATTGTGGGGAGCCTCCGTGACCGAGAGGTAGCGTGCTCGGCCTCAGACCGCCAGGGCACGAATTTTGAATCCTGTGTCTGGAGGACAGTGTCATCTCAATTATCTCACCATCCTCAGGAGGTTCTCCTGGCCCAGTTTAGCCTATATTTGCACAAAGGTGGCCTAAAGCCCGATTCATTTCATTTCATTTTTTTATTTCACAGTTCACACTGATACCATATTTTCTATTCTATTGAAAATGTTGGGTTAACGACACTTTAATTCTCCTGACATTTACATGAGTATTTACACCCTTTAATGAACAATGGTCAGTTCGTTTTCTATAGGCCTAGATATTATGAGATATGGTGCAGATATTGATTGATGTTTTTTCAATCAGGTCAAATTATTATCACATGGGACAATTTTGGAGGTGCATTAACTATTAGGGTTCCGGGTCAGTAAATTACGATTTGCTCCTTTCATTTACAATTATTTTATTCAAAACTAGAAATACAGAGCGGTCTACATGATTGTGTTGTCCTTTAACCCTGAAAGCGCTGATATTTTTAATATAAAAACCTTGGAGACCAAAGGGTTTGTTTCAATTTGAAATCATTATAAATGTTTTAGTTAGCTCTTTCCGATATATTTGTATACCTATGCTATGGGTCTACAGCCATTAGACATATTTTTACTCTTACAGTGCGGGGATCGTCAGATTCTGACGACTAAATCGATCCCCGCACTGTAGGGGTTAAAATTGATACAAGTTAGCCTAATTGTGTGGTTATATAGGCACACCGATTAAAGACGCGAGGTATTTTATTTAAAAAAACATATGCGGAAAACATCTGCAATTCCCCGTCCACCTGCCCAGCCCACTATAAACCATCCACACAGTAGTTTAACTAAGTGAAGCCTTGAGAGTGAGATAAAGGCGTCGAAGCTTGTATAAAAGCTGCTTTTAGCCTTTCCCAATTGATCATTAGTATGTAATACTCATTGCAAATGTCTGGTTGGCAAGGAAGGCAATGAACCTGGAAGCAGAAAATTTTTAGAATATAATTAATTTTGATGCGCCCTCGGCGAACAGAGGGTCGCGGTGGTCTAAATGAGGTGTTGAATCAGCCAGTAGCTACCCTGTATCTCGTGTCTTATCTCTCGAAATCTGAATGAAAAGGCCGATGAACTTGTAATTTAGCAGATCCTTTGAATGAACATTTGAGACATTTCTTTTAATAAACTCTCGTGCACATTTAAATTGACATAGAGGTCTTGTCAAGTTAAAAAAAAATGCAAGTACAACAAGAAAAAACAACACAAAAAACTCAAAATTTCAAAAAAAAGGAAACCCGAGTTGGAGCTTGACCCACCCACCCACTTTCGAGTTTTTCTCGGATTTTTGGATTTTTTAAACTTGACAAAACCCCTTAGTATGTTAGCATACTTGATATTGCGCTCTGCGCTTGGCTGTCCAACATGTGACCTGTTTACTCTACACTCAATGCTCAAATTTTTGGAATGTGAATTTTGGGTTGAGTGGTCAAACATGGTCCAATAAATCAACACTTGAGACACTATGACTTATATTGCGGTGCAACAATTGTCGCCACGTGTGCATAATTTGTGCCATGTGGACAATAGAGACACAATTGCTTCGTTACTCATTAAATTTTGGATCTAATGTGATCAATTTTCCTCGTGTTGTTTGCCTGACTGTCTGTGTGCCGTCGCCATACTCCAGCATATCCAGAGGAAAAACGTCAGAGTTATGGAATTTTGATTGAATCGAGTGGAATGGTCTAAAAGTGTATGAAGTTGAACATTTGGAAAATAGAATGTTTCTATAGAAGCTATAGCGCCTCATCTTAATGGGCGGGGGCCCTAGGGTAGTGGTTAGCACCGCTGCCTTTCACGCCAGAGTTCGGGGTTCGGTTCCCGGTTCCGGCGGTTTGAAAGAAACAAAAAATGTTTCTTCCCCATCCACGTGTGAAAGTCAGTATTGTGGGGAGCCTCCGTGACCGAGAGGTAGCGTGCTCGGCCTCAGACCGCCAGGGCTCGAATTTCGAATCCTGTGTCTGGAGGACAGCGTCATCTCAATCATCTCACCATCCTCAGGAGGTTCTCCTGGCCCAGTTTAGCCTATATGTGCACAAAGGTGGCCTAAAGCCCGATTCATTTCATTTTTGCCTCATTTTGGCTTGTTCTGAATTTGTCTCTTTTCAGAGCCGCCAGGGGCCTAAAACAATTCCAGGATTCATTGTGGTGTTTGAATCTTGTCTGTTATTCTGTCTTGTTGTTTTGAAGGTTTGTGAATTGTGTATTTGAAAGTATCCCATGCGTGTTTTCTTGGTGTTTTGTGCATTTTTGTTTGTTGGTGAAAGTTATTAATCTGTTATTTATAAGTGTTGATGTGAATGCGTGACATGGCTTGTGATATTGTCACTCACTCACCAACGCGTTGACACGTGGGTGAGAGACAACAGACTGACGTCTGTTGTTAGTTTGTCGCGGTGACTGGTCAACGTTAGAAGTGTCGGCCCGTCAACGCGGTATCGCAGTTATCGCACTCTCGAGTACTGCCAGTGCCGCCAGCGTTGGGCCAATGCCGGCTCAGCGCTGTTAGCGCTGGACTGAAATTGGCACAGCGGTAGCCACACTGTGACAGCACTCGCTATTCCGATATCACTCTCACTATATCACTATCACGCTGTCCCAATGCCGGCCCAGCCCTGTGGGCGCTGGACCGACACTGACACATTTCTAGAGCCTTCTCACAGCATGCAGTCTCAATTTTGGTCGTATATTTCGGCATATTCTGATATTAATTTGTCCAGATGTGTGTTATGCCCTCTCTTAATTTTTGATGCTCCTAATTCATTTTGTAGTTTGAAAAGATCTGAATGGTCGTGGAGAGAATGAATGAATTTACATGTTAGATCTTGGAATCTTTCTTTGATAAGAAGGATCTTAGCAATTTCATGAATATCCCCGTCCACCTGCCCAGCCTACCAGTAAGCCATCCACACAGTAGAGTGTCAGCTGGCATTTCAGCCTTTAAGTACCCCGAATGAGCATCAAGATCCAAGTATTACCATGCTGGGTCTACACCTTAATCCACATCTATGGTGTCTATTTTAAGTCTACTTCTGCGCATGCAACATCACCTAATGTACTAATACGATTCGAAAACAAATGCCAACAAAAGATGTATCAAGAGGTAAGAAAAAAAAAACTACTCAGAAACGTACTCCACCTCCACCTGATGATGATTCTGACGGGAGTAATCCAGCCAAAAAAGCAGATGCACTATTCTAAGCCCAGGCATCTTACTCCTGCAGTTTCTGGTGAAAAGAAATCTGACGATGCCAGTTCCAATCATTCTACCTTCTATCTTCAAAATCAAAGTATAAGACGCCTATTTTTTGATGTAGCAGCTAGTCTGAGACTTGCAAGAATAGAATGGGTTATTTATGGCCAGTTTTCAGCTTCTATATTCTGGGAGTGATTAGTCTCCAGAATCTCATTAAATGTATCTTGGTCCATTCTGAGGTGATTCTGGAATCTGGCAATATCTTCTTCCTCCAGTTCTGTTGTTGCCCAGTTGCACTCTTCTCTTCAACAAATCCTTACCTTTTTTATCTTTTTGCTTGCAATCGTCTTCTTGCTGCTCTTGCTGCCACAGTCATTTTGGCTCTGGTTAACTTGTATGCAATTTTAATTGTAATCAGAAAATGCGGTGAGGAATGCCTGATTCGGCGACTTTTATAACCAAATGACAAACTATGTAAAAAAACTATGTTGCCCTTGAAGGCCTAGTGTACATATCCAAAGTTACTATAAAAGCCGAAACAGATAGTGATGATCAAATTGTCGTGTTTAATGTGTAGTAATGTCCTTGATATTGACATTGATATTTGAAAATGACATTTTATGTTCACTACTATATGTATGATATACACGTTTCGATAAATTTAACAAATAATCATTAATTTTCCATACGTGACAAATGGAAGAGGAGCATCGATATTTGTTATGGCGGCCATATTGCAATAACTCACAAAATAGTATTCTGGTCGAACAAAAGTTAGGGGACGTATGACATGGTATTTACTATATCCTAAACTATCTGTGTGCAAAATTTTAAACTTGTATCCAGTTCGGGAACACATTGGCCATTCTTTAAGGCTTACCAACCCCACTATTCAGGCTCCCTAACAGTACGTTTTGTACTGATGGTACTGGAGGGTTCGTAATGTAGTTCGTATGATAAGTATGAATGGATCCATATATCGCAAGGTATGGCAAATTTAGTCGTAAGGTTCGGCCTATATGTCATAAATATGTAATGATGCGGGAGTACTTTCGTAAGGTACGGCAGCGGCTCGGATGCCCCTAGTACGTATCTCCTGCCCCGAACCGCCACTAATGGCTGATTCGTAGAGAAAATGTAAAATTATTCAAACACGTCGATATACAGATATACGGTTTTTCGTGTTTGTCACTGTTTGTTATGTACACATAAAAAAGCGGTAAACATCAACGACCAATAACATTTGGACGTCACCGTAAACGGTATTGTTGTACTGGGATCCCTTTAGATGATTGAAAATAGAACTGAGTAGTCCGATTGCAATCCAGAGCCGTATTCTCGTGCAAGTTACGATATATCGTAGGCTTCTGATTGGTCGAGATGGCCTCGACCAATCCGAAGCCTACGATATATCAGGTTTTTATGTATTTGTAGAAGCTCCTTACTTTCTATTCACCAGATGACCCAATTGTCGCGCCAGCTTCTGTTTCCATCTGGTGAATGATTCGTCATCCTGAACGATAACCAAAGAACTTAGATCTAAGTTCTTTGGATAAACCAGCACATCCAGCGATAATACCTTTTATTAAAGTCAAATTAAATAACAAAATTCACTGAAATATACAACGCAATATGTCACTGTCTTGTGTGTGATTACAATTATTAGTAAGATAATCTAAATCCTTATTAGTTAACAATATTATTATCGATAAAGATGCATTAACTACATTGTAATATATTCCAATATAGGCCTGGTGATTATTATTATTTGACAATAATATTATAAGCCAATTTTATTTTTTGACGGGGGGGTTTGGGTGTCAAGCCCAGTTACCGTTGATATATGACCCAATCATAAATTATGTTATATCTATGCTGGGCCAGCGTCCTGTTCGTCAGTGTAACATTCAATCAATTAATGTGACATGCCACTTTGGAACACATTGATCTAGTTTCGAGGCTGGTGGTCGGAACTGGCATATAATGCAATCAGCGGCTTTTGACACCTTAGGTCTAGGCTAACACCATACGTTGATGCAATGCTGGTACAATGTTGGTTCTCTGTCTACATTGGCCCGCATTGAGCCAGCGTTGGCTAAGTGATTCCTATTTACCGGTCGTAGCCGACAAACACGGATTGATGGTTCAATGTTAGCTCAGTGCTGGTCTATTATTGGTGCTGTCCGAAAATCCAGTCAGCGTAGGTCTAACGTCCCGTGTTGACAAGACTGGTCTCCAGGTTCCGGCAACAAGCCAGCTAGCACGAACCGTTGAACCAATGATGGTTCAATGTTGCCCACCGTCTACGACGCTGGCCCAACATCAACCCAACATTGGGCCAACGCGTCGTGTTTACTGGGAAGCGACGTTGATTGAGCGATGATTTATTGCTGGCCCACCGTCTGCGACCCTGGCCTCTCCCAGCAAACACGAGACGTTGGCCCAACGTTGATTTACTGTTGGGCCGACGTCGTAGACGGTGGGCCAACAGTAAACCAACGTTGGGCCAACGTCTCATGTTTGCTGGGTTACAATTGGCCAGCATCGGGGTCAGCGTCTCGTGCTTATTGGCAGGCGGACCAATTTTTATAGGAATCACCAAAAGGTTATATAATCTGTTTTAAATGTGACGTTTTCTGAAAACATAATAAGATTTATCATTATCAATCAGGGAACTCATCCATTTCACATGACTGCAATATTCTGAAATAGTCTTTGCTACACGTGTGATTTCCGCCTGGGTTATTTTATGGAAAGAAATGACATCTGTCTCTCCGGCTTAGTTGCTATGAACTATATACAATGTCTTCATGAACCGAGAAAATAATTGCTAAAAATATTTGTCACAATCAAGGTTTTTATAATTGTATTTCAACAATATTTTTATCTTAGTGGCATTGCAATTCAGACGTGCGCGAATATATATTAGGCCTATTCAACAATATCAATGAATACTGTTTCCTCTAAGGGGAGCTTTTGTCGAGTTCGTAAACTTAAGTCACCATTCGCGATCATTTTAGCATGTTTGGAGAATATTTTAAAATCAAGTTTGAGATCTCAATGTTTTTTAAACATATTAAAAAATTGAAGATGTACGCCAGTTTAATTTGACGTCCACCTTCAAAGTGAAAGCTTCTAGCAATCTCAGCAGTATAAATGGGGTAGCAACACGCTTTATAAACTTGTTGACCCAAAATGCTAAATCAATGCTGACCGTCCGTAGCCTTAAACCATCAGGGCTTGAATTGTCATCACCAGGAGATTCTCCTGGCCCAGTTTATCCAGAATGTGCACTGCATGTATAAAATAAAATTTGTCTTAATCCCGGCACCTTGTTATCAAGATGACTCAGTTACAAAATAACCAATACCAGACCGGACTAAACAAACTCCAACTGGCATTTCATATAATTTTATATTTAAGAGAACGTGACCCAAATGTTTCCTATCTTTCTAGAAGATAGCAAATGTCTCGTCACGTTTCCAGAAAGGTAGCGACGCCACAAAAAAAAAAAAATGTAATCTCATAATCAGATAATATCCATATCATCCCTTGCACCACTGGGCACGATTATAGACGTTTTTAATCCATCTTCTTAGCCGATATTAAATCGTTGTTATTGGGAACGAAATCAGCGTTTAAACATCAAGATTTGTAAATGTTTGGTCTCAAACAAAACGGATATGAGTAATTTTCACCCACTTGAAGTTGTGAGTCGCGGTAGCGAGACACAACCTCAAGTGTGTGAATTTTTTTAATGTAGCGTTTGAAGGCTTACCCCTTTCACCGCCAAAGTATTCAGTTGGAATTTTCACCCACTTGAAATTGTGTCTCGCAAACCCGACCCACAACTTCAAGTGAGTGAAAATTATTCAGATTTGACAAAATGGAGGTCATTTATTTTCAAATCTTGCCAATAGATGTCACGTTTTAGCTTTAGCATGTGTCAAAAACTGGTATTTAGCGTGCTAATTAAAAAGTTAAAACACCAATAAAATCGGCACCGGCGGTTAAAGGGTTAAGCTGTGTTTGTAAGATCATGAGAGCATTTCACTGATAACAAATTAACTCAGAGTCCTCTGTCTGTTCTTTTGATTAGACATAGTAGTTTTCATCAACGTGTTCATTTGTACCACGTGTTTCGTCCTTAGATATGAAAAAAATGCTTTTAGGCGATGTTTCTAAGGTATTTGATGGTGTGTAGTCGATGTTTCTAAGGTATTTGATGAAGTGTGGCCTACTACTCGATTGAAGACCTACTACTTCGCAAAGTTATTCAATTTGAATTTAAACCCACTTGAAATTGGGTCTCGCTCACGCGATCCACAACTTCAAGTGAGTGAAATTTATTCAGATTTGGCAAAATTAAGGTCAACGATTTACAAATCTTGCTGATTGATGTCACGATTTACCTTTAACATGTTTATAATCCGACATTTAAAGTGATAATAAAAAGAAGAATAAACGAATTTAATCGTGATCGGCGGTTAAATAGTTAAGGACCTACCACATGATCACTTACGCACCTGATGAGCACCAACTGGTGTTCAACAGGGTAGCATGCTTGGCCCACTTCTGTTTATTATATACATGAATGATCTACCAAATTGTCTTAAGCATTTGTACCACTAATATGTATGCAGACGATACAGCAATATCTGTGTCTGCGCGGAATAAAGCTGAGGTGTCAAGATTTCTGAAGGAGGATCTGTCCAGGGTGAATAAGTGGCTATGTGCTTATAGACTAAGCCTTCATATCACGGTGAAAGACCTCCTGCATGCATGTCATGTCATCCAGACCTACCACACTATCCTTGAACAATAGTCATATAGAGCAAGTGAAGTCCTCTCCATATCTAGGAAGCTCAATAATTTCAGAATTCGAATTTTAATGACCAAATCACTTCCATCTGTAAGAAAGCAAATATATCTCCAGGCGCCCTGAAAAGGGCTGCCTCTTTTATCCCTTCAGAAATACTCCTCAAACTGATGTTTAACACAATAGTTCTTCCTCACATAGATTATTGTTGTAGGCCTACTGTTTGGGGGACACCATTCAGACGAATAATTATAACAAAATTGCAAAGAATTCAAAATCGCGGTATGTGCATCACTTTAAACTGTCACCACAGGACACACATATCTGACATGCTCTCTGAACTAAAAAGGGCCAAGTGTAAAACAAAGACTTATTTTTTTAACAGTGGTCATGATTTTCAAAATAAAAAATTCAGCAACCCCAAATTACCTACCCAACTCACCAATACCCTACTCGATCATCCACATCTGGTTACTTCTATGTGGGTAAGGCACACCCGCAATCCTTCATCTCAACTGACACTCGCCACTGGAACAGGCTAACCCCCTCCCCCCCCCCTATGAGCTGTCTAGCATCAAATCTTCTTAAAAAGCTAGCACTACGTCATCGCCAACAACACTGACATTTATTAAATATGGTTGTTAAACCATATTAAAGTACAAAGAAAAGCGGACCTAATATCGACCCTTGCGGTGCACTGCTGATTGGTTAATGCAATACAAGATCGTCTATATATTGTCCAGCGATCATCTAGACATCAGACAAGACACATTGCCCCAATGCTGGTGCAATCTCAGCTGCGACGCTGCATGGCCCAACATTTAGCCAGCATTGGTCTTGTTTTGACTGGCTTCCTTTATGTCACCCGATATAAATTATTTCCGGATCGATGCATCTAATTATTACACAATACATCTGTTCCAGGATGGTTGATTCAGCTTTAGACAGGGGTTTCTTTAGCTAGACCTAATGCCTAGTATTTATGTCTGGAACATCCTGCCGCGAGAGTGCAACACACATTTGTTTTATTTACAACTCCCATTCCAGTTGCATATCTAGAAGGGGATTTGTCAGTCCTCAGCTACGCCTTGATATTTGTTACTCATTTCAAATTTGCAATTTCAAATGAATAGAATATCCTATTGGGAAAATAATGTGTTTGTTATTATCAATTTCTGCTTATTGGATTTCAGCATCTGTGCATATCTTACACGTCTGCAGACATTTTTGTTCTGAAGAAGTAGTGAACATGCGTTGAAACTGAAAGGATACACATCTATAATTGCTTCATATTGGCATACGGACAATATGACCCTTAGCTACTATTATTCTGGCTATCCATCCACAAAACACCTGTTCACTAAACGTTTGTTTTGGATAGCTTTGCTAGTTGCACATACACACATAATTGACACAGAGTATTACACCTGTGTTTTAGCGAATACAGACTTGACCAGCGCTAAAGTAATGATGGATCAACATCTCAGATGTTAATCCACCAATAAGCCAACGTTGACTTTTTGTTTATATTTAAATCTCGTACGTAAGTGACCCAGCAATACCGTGAGCCAATGTTAATTTTACGCTAGGCCAGCGTCGCAGAGGTTGGGCCAACAATAAAGCATCATTGTTTCAACGTGTCGTATTTGCTGGGATATATTCTACATCTCGTGTTTGTTGCGGAATGAGTGAACGTTATCTGGCAGATGGTTACTAAATATACGAGTAGAACAGACAGGTCATGGCTATGTTATTACTGGAATTCCTGGCTCCCTCAACAGAGCCAGGTGGCCACATGTAGAATCGGTTTGTCGTAAAAAATCAATGGTGGCCGATATTTGTCTTTTGTCAGGTTTTAAGGTCTGTTAGGTTTGTGGTTGCTGTCATTGTTTTGTGTTTCTCTTGTTGCACGGATACTGTTGAAACCCCGAAAAAGACAATCAAACAATTTTCAAGCGAAAATAAAAAACTACAATTATTAAAATACAATTATTGTTTGGAATATATTTTTCAAAGCGTTGGTTTTATACGAAGCTTCAAATTGTTTTATGAATTGAAAATACCACATACAAGTCCCCTTCTGTACATTGTATCACTATTTGTACTTGTCTTACCAAAGAACGTAAAGGTACAAAATGGTAGATACATCACTTAAATATCCCAAGATTAGTTGTGATAATTCTTTATAATTTTGACGGTAGCTACTTGACTTCCATTTTAATTATCATATTCTAATGGAAACATTTGACTGTAGGTCATGAACATACACAGGTAAACTTCATAAAGGTTCACTCTGTAAAATACAGTCAAATACAAGCGCTCTCTAGATATAGCCTTCATTTCCGAGTTTCATAAGACAGTCCGCGTTATATATGTCATAAAAAGCACAAATCTACTAGACCTAATATGCTTCCAATATCTCCTTATTTTCTAAATCCGTACCCTTGAAAGGAGCTTAATTCCCAGTCATCCCGTCATCGTGGTGTAAATAACGGATTAGATATTGTGGGGAGTACGTGACTGAGAGGAGGCGTGATCGGCATCAGACCGGCAGGGCTTGGAGGGCAGTTTAGCCTATATGTGCACAAAAGTGTCATAACGCCCCATTCATTCATTCATTCATTCATTCATTCATTCATTCATTCATTCATTCATTCATTCATTCATTCATTCATTCATTCATTCATTCATTCATTTATTTATTCATTCATTCATTGACTGATATGTTCAACATTGCTCAACAGCAGTGCCAATGCAGCTACCGCATCAGACACTGATCTTGGTCGCGGTAAGGCCCTAAACTACATACAATAGAGTGCTTGACATTTGGACTTTCACTTGGGATGAATGCAGTTACCCTTAGCTATTGTTGTGCAAAAGGCTACGGTGATTCAGCATTGACTTGCATAGCGAAACCCAAGTCTCATTCATCTCATCAGTGGACTGCACTGTTCTTAACTTATTACAATGTCACTTAACATTCTTTCTTCACGTCATCCAAGTTGGGCTACCTGATACTATTTCACACGGTTTGTCGTCCTCTAAGAGGGAGTTTGTAGAAGATGGTAGTTGATATCTCGTTTCCGGACTATATACCTGAAACCCCTTGGGCAATTTATTTCAAATTGCACACACTCACCCCCCAGAGGATGAAGATGTGCCTTTTGGGGGCTGTGACGTTTGATCTACTCTGAGCCAAAAGAGTTTAGATACTAACAATCTCGTTGGGTTTTGTTTTTATACTTCACACAAAGAAGGGGGTGTAGATGTGCCTTTTGGAGGTTATGACCTCTGACACACTTCCTCATCCACATCTCTGGGCCATTACCATATAATAATAATATAATAATTAATTCACAAAAATTAAAAAACTTTTGCAGCTCTAGTCTAAGGACATGTTTACATCATATAGTCATATTAAAGGGACCCCTTGGAATGAGACATTTTCGATGTTGTCAATTTTGAAAATTAAATTTATATGAAGCTTTATAGCCTACTGATCTTAACTAAAAATATGAAAAAAAAAAAAAAATGTTAAAGCACCGAAAAAGAGTGAAATTGTTGTATTTCCAGGTCGTATATTGTCATGTAAACAAAACAAGTCAGCAATATTCAGCACTTTACATCACATATTCCCACGTATCAGACGGTAAGATCAAACCAGTCGCCGCTAATTGGTGTCTCATAGTCAGGACATGGGAGGACACACCTGCAGCACTGATTGTTTCCCCAACGCTGGGCCGATGCTATCAGCATGTGGCCCAATACTGTGAGAACATTCAATCGTCCTTCAGGTATACAAATATTTTTTTGGGGTTACTTCTGGATTCATAGAAATGTTGATTAAAAATATTTGTAAAAATATGAAAATTCTGAAAAAAATAAAAACATAATCCGTGGGATACACTACTTCAGTACGGAATTAAAAAACGAAAATTGATGTCATCCCAAGAAGCTGCTTTAATAAGCCAAAATAAAATCACCGACTTTTTGATGATTCTAGCCTGGGCATGTCCCTTTAATAGGTCGTTCCCAGATGTAAGATAGAGACACACACTGGGCCGTATCTCAGACACAAACAACTGCGTGGTTTTCTTATGAGCGCTTATCCACAAAAAGGGACACAGTGTGACCTTGTTGACACACCTGCAAGTACAGGAGGCTATGGATTGCAGTGTCAAGATCATGGTGGAGCTTGCGACAACTGCATACATCAGCTGAAGAATTATTTACACAATAGACAGACTGACTGACTGTATATATCTGATATATAGAGGTTACCTGATTGTGATAATTTATTATAGTTGTATATGAGTATGCGAGAGCGGATATTTTTAATGCCGTCTGGAAACCATAGCTCATTATTATTGGCATCCCCTAAGTCGCAGGTTTCCGTGCACTGTATGCCGGCCTAAGATATGTGCAATTATCATATTATATCAATTTGTATAGTTATCTCAACAAAGTGCAGTCCCTTGGTGCAGTATACAGTTGACTTGGCTACATCAAAACATGTACCTATAGTGATGCTAGGTATATAAAATATCAAACAAGCACGAACAAGCAGTCCTTCTTTCTTCGTTTGTAGTTGTTCAGTTTCATCTGTGTTAATGTTACAGAGTTTATATAATGTGGACCACATTGATCACTTTGAGCGTCAATTACGACTATTGGCCCTTTCTTCATTTTATTGCCACTTAGAGATTTTAAAAGGTGAAACAGCAGGAGCTAAAAATATTTAACCACAGTCGTATGAAATCGAGCTAATTTGTACCCAGAAAATAGAGGACCACTGTCACTGAGTACTTGACAAATGTACATATGCACATCTATGTGATATACTACGTGATTATTCAAATCCTTTTTCCAAAGAAAATGATATAAAGGCCTACCTATCTTTTTTATGTCTCTTGGTTAGTTACATTTTTTTATTCGCTGTTCGGAAAACTATATGCCGTATCTTCTTCACAATAATACTCAATGTAATTGGTCTGTGTAATATGAAACATCATATCATTTATAATGCTATTTTCCCCCTTAATTGGAGGGAGATCAATTAGACTTTTGTCGGCAATACAGTAAATTGTCTTCTACCGTTTACTGTAGCACACCTGTCTGGGTTTCTCCGCTCAGTGTCGGGTCGAGGTCGGACTAACGTATGTTCTTAAGTATCGCTGAGAAACATGATCTTCAAGGTCTTTTACACAAGGCCACGGCCTTCACAGCTGCTGTATATTATCGTAAATCCATTTGTTTGGAAATTAAACACGTCACTTCTAAACAAAAAATGTATTTTCTTCTGGCAATTGCACCCAGGTGACGTGTTGACAGGCTATGTCGTTATAATCTCCTCAAAATAATAACCGGTCCTAATTGACACCGTTTCAGTATTTGACTGACGTATAGACATAGAACCTTCGTGAAGGTTCTCTGTCTATACGACACTCAAATACTTTTTTTCGGGATTTGCGAACCATACAGGTTTTTGAAGAGCAGCTATGGGACGGCAAATGTGTTTACCAGTGCAGTCAGATCACACGGTAGGCAGGCGGGCGGGCGGGCGGGCGGGCGAGCAGGATCGACAGGCAGGCCAGCACAATGTGATGCTCACAGCAGATTGAGGAAGCTAGAATCAGTGACCGGGCATTGCCGACCCTCACTCATATTAACCTCACTAACCTCACCACACCGTGCGCTCAGATGGCGCATCACGTAGCGGCTAATCCCTCCTGGACAACACTCGCTGGCCATATCGCTCGGGAGGTTAGGGTTAAGCTGGATGTTTAATCGTGATCACCGGGCGAGGACTGGCAGTCAGCAGTGATGAGCCACCTGCAGCTACATCACTGCCAGCAATAACCAGACAGAGAATGGCAAAGCAACAGCATTACCAGAACATAAGCAATACTTCATACACGACAATGCTCAGAATCTAGGCGGAATAATAGTACCAGGATATTATTATTTATACAGGGATACTGTATCTAGTGACAAGCAAAGGGATGCTTGTAGGGTTGCTGCACGCTTTCAAGTCTTCCTGCTGCTTCTAAGCTTTTTGGTGACATCGGTAGACAGGAGGACAATGTACAGGCTACATGGGTAAGCCACATGGGCAATGAAGGATAATGGGCAAACTACAAGAGGCATACCGTGCAATACCTCACACGGTGACAGTGGACATGTGTGGCTTAAGGAGACCACATGCTCAGCATATGGAGTGCTCTGTCATGTTGTGAGAACTATGCAGAGGATTTACATAGAGAATAACGCCATGCATCTGGATATATTGGCGTGTGCCATGTTACTAGTACAGCTATGTCCTGTCGGCGTGGCTTCTCAAGCAATTAATAGATATGGCAACAGCCCTGAGAAACCTGTAGGTTTGATCAAGCCTAACATGGGACTAGGTAGGTGATAACATACTTCTTTACATCATTATGAATAGTCCGGCAGGCAATGCTTGGCATATGATCAATACAAATCCCGGCCGCTCATACAGTTTATTAGACGGAGAGACAAATGTTTTATTGACGCTAGGAAGTCTTTACAAACATATGCGTCATCTCGGTTGACAACGTAAATCATGCATGGTGATAGTACTTGTTGAATGTGCTAAATTTGGTTAAATAATGACCAATGACCCAAATTGTATTACACAAGCTCAAATAATCACCTATTGGTATGAAAGTATAGGTTTAGTAAAACGCCAAACTCCACGCAAAATATCAGTTAACAGTAAATTATAATGTAGTAATTAGAGTGGATACGAACCTGATAACATTCATTTGTGCATACATATGGTAAGTATTTAAACAGTACTTGTTCTGATCTTATGGTTGTGTATACTTACTCCAACACAAAGATAATATATACATAAAAATAAACTGGAAAAAAACGTTATTAAACGTCACCATTTATGAACATTGATTTTGTTAAATCATGTAAATGGTAATATTATATAGTAGTCTTTGTGGTAAATTCACAATATTGTGTAAACATGACGAGTAAAAATGCAAGATATGTACACACTTAAATATCTTTGCACTATGCAATCACAAAATGGTATATAAAGAATTATATGGTGTAGAGAAATTACAGTCAAATGTCAAAAGTGAACCACAACATAATGACATATCAGGATAATGACAAAAAAGTCGTGTTTAGTTGTGCAAATATAGGCGAACCTTTATATATTTCCTGGTAAACAAAAGAAACGCATAGATCATTTGTTGTCTTGTTCAGTTTTAAATATGTAAATCACATATATCACATGTGATGTCAATATACTTTAGCATTCCATTCCAGACACACCACAAACTATTAGCACAGATTAATCATTTCTGTAATCCCCTGTACTATCCTCACCTGAAATAAACAAGCCACTTTCGATTGTTTTGTAATGTAAGGCTGTTCGATAGGAATGAATAAAGATTTGTGCTGTTCTATTTAATTTTCAATTCCATGCAGATATTATATAAGTCGTTAATTTTGTTAAAGTCACAGTACTAGTGACTTTGCGTTCTTTTTGAACAATTATCCTTGGTATCGAACGGTCGTATCTGAACCTCTTGAAAGTGGCATATAAAACGTTTTATACGTAATAGTCTGGCGGCCAATGGTCGAAAAAGGCAGTATTTTGGGGTCTTGGCCGCTAGACTATAAAGGGTACGCATGATATAATGTAATTCAACCTTAGCCAAACTACTTTGAACTTGTGTATTCTTTATGTGGATGTTTGGTGGAGTACATCATGATCTTTCGCACGTCCATACTTGCTCACTGATGCACGATGCTGTGCACCAAGGAATTTCAAAGAATCACTTACGGTGGAGCAGGGCCAGACGGGAGGAAGAATAGAAACCATCCAAACGAATAATCAGTCACAACGACACCTTTCTGTGGCTGCCCTTTCCTAGTTTTATTTCGAGATTTTTCGCCACGTATAGAAAGTCTAGTTTTAGTATTGCTATAGTGTATTTGATTCCAGTATATATGTATCTTTTCTGAATACTAAGAAAATGTTGAAAATAGTTTAAACATTACACAGGGGGTGGATATGTATATATTTGCAAGTATAACAGGGATTAAGAACTTTAACGATAATGATTAATATGTTAATTGTCATTGATTACTTCTCGCTAACAAACGATACATCACCCGAAAAATATATAATAATTGTTCATTTTTTGTCAGAAACACGTAGATAGTTTACACAAAATTACTTGTAAGTAAAAATAACAGCTAACAATAAATACGCTAGCCCAGCTATTTCCCGTATGTCAACAGCTCCACACGATATCTTATTTGATACTTTTCACACCCTTGTGATTGAAGCGATGTGTGTACGACAGATGTGTCACTTTAGTCCCCATGAAGCGATTTAATCCCAACAGCAAATATAAGACTATGACGCAATTTTATTTTAACGTTTACTCAGCTGGGATGAGCGCGGTACATATAATTGTATGTAAATACACTTAGAGCCTAACCCACACCACGCACCCTCGTGTTACCAGGTAGTAATAATAAAAAATGTGGCCTTAAACCTTAAATTGCTAAATATTTTTTATATAAACCATGGATACCAAAGGATTTTATTCAGTTCTAAATCATCATAAATGGCTTAGTTAGCTCTTGATGGTTCATTTAAATACGTATATTATGGGTCTACGATCAGTATAAATATGTTTACTCTTACAGTGCGTGGATCGTCTTTAGGCGTCAGAGTCTGACGTCTACAGACGTCAGATTCTGGCGTCTAAAGTCGATCCCCGCACTGTAAGGATTAACTAGGGATAATCGATGCTCAAAACTGATCGGATCATTCACAATCAGGACAAACTTGAAACAATAAATATTTTGTTAGTGAAAAGGGGATGAGAACTAGATGCCGCGATACATATGGCTGACACGGTTGATGAAGAGGGTCTAATCATGAGCCTCTCATGTAGGCCTCTATCCATGTACACTTGAGGCATATTGCCACTCTCGAGATTATCCGACGATAATAGAGCTACTTCCGATATCCCCTTGCACTGTAGGTCACTGACACTTCTGGATTCTCTAAGACTTCTACTTCGACGTCCAGAAACCACTTACTAACGTTATCCAATGAAAGACAACAATATAAAAAACCTCCATGCAAATTCATTTTGTCATCTCTTTCATTATTATTGTCACTTTTCTCTCCTTTTTAGTTTGCATTGGTACATTTTTTACCAAAAAATATGATCACTAGAGGCGAAAAGGAAAGCATATGGCTGGTTGTGACTTTTTGATCTCAGACACTGCCACTTTGCAGGAATTGATCAGTCCCCCTCTAGACTAATCAGCACCACTGTAGGCAGCCATCTGATCTCAGTCATACGGCCTACCAGTGTTCTCCTGTGATATCTTGGCCCCTTTATGGTGAAACATATCCACTTGACACGCTAACGCAACACCTTGTGATAGATAAGCCACAAACAATGGAATATATGGAGAAGAACGTTAGTTATGCCAAAATGCTATATAATGCAACATGTTATGATAGATAAGCCACAAACAATGGAATATGGAAAATAACGTTAGTTATGCCAAAATGCTATATAATAAGGTATTAGTACCTTGATGGTTACCATGTGTTAACGCTTGTGCTGCTAGAGCCGTATATATCCGGTTTCGAGTAAGCTTAAGAGGAAATTAAATGCCACTGAAATCCATAACATAGTTTGTGATAGATGCTCAGTTAATGGAAATGGTAATTTTCACACATGTTTATTTTTCATAAATAGTCATATTTTTCGTCATTTGAAGCTGGAAATTGCGTTAGCAATTCCAGCTTCAAATGACAAAAAATACAATTGAAACAATTCAGGACAAGGGTTAACACTATTGTTAATTTTCATGTCTATTTTATCAACGGTTAGTGCAATCATCATGATTGTGAATGTGGCATTTATGATGCACTGATACAGTCTCCACGATTACTATTTTTATACATAAAAGCCAAGCAAACACGATGCTGCTGCAATGTTTGCTCAACACGTCAGGGTCAGACAATGGCAAGTAGTTTATTTCTGATGACCTTTTGCAATGGTAAGACAGATATACCAAGACAGCGCTGGCTACAAACATACATTAAATTAATTGAAATTTAAAAGTATTTTTTAATATGATAATTCGTACATTTTCTGTTTGCGAATATGTTTTCGAATGAAATGATTTTTTAATCTTAATTTTAGTATATGTCAAAAAGTATTAAGGGAACATGGTAAAGACTGAGGTAACCAGGTCACTAGAAATCCAGTCATTTAAAGTAGATCGTATTGTTGATATCCAGGCTGATTTAAAAATATTAAGCTCATCCAATTTGTGAGCTTGGTTTAAAATTAGCTGCATCGTCTTCAGTTGCACCGAGATACATTGTATTTGTATTTTTAGGTTTGACCATTGAAGACAGACCGCGGCCGATTATTGGTTGTCGGCACTCGAATGCATCGAATCATTCAATATTTGTTCAAACCAACTAACTTCTTTGCACTGTATGGCTTTATTATGAGCGTGCACATGTGAGAATGTGAATTTTTACAAATGTACACGTCAATCGTATATTTAAAAAATATCTCAGTCTATACCGGAGTATTGCACTCTTGCTGTGAAGTGTAGGTTTTCTTTTTAGTATTCTATTACCTCAATAATAGTATTCTATTACCTCAATAAATCTCTTTGAATATGTCAATAAGTGTACTCACTGAATTCAATTCATCCGTATTATTAACTTGGTGAGTTTAACTGCAGAATAAGAACGTAAATAGTTTTTAGTTTTTATCGTAGCTGTACTTTTCAAGTGCACTTTTCGTGTAATTTTATTAAATGTTAGATATAGTTTCACCTAAAACTAAATGTTTTTTATAAAACGAACCCCTGTAACTTACATCTTTCATGCGAGCTGAACAAACCACGGAGGAAAAGGGTAAGATGAGAAGTCAGGAAAACGGGTTCTTATATAGAAAGAGTGAATAGAAAGCATTTTACGCATTGCGGTAAATTTTCCATTTGCTCAAGTAGTAACTGCTACTTTTTTCTGTAGTGCACATACTATTCATTAGGAAAGTTATGATCAGTTTCATTTTGAGTTATAAGTATTTTTGACCTTCGAAACAGCTAAGTATATCTTCACGTGGGTGAAAATGAGTTATGTTTCTCAGAGACTAATTTACTTCAAATCTCTCTGATTAAATACTACTTCATATCCACTATACTATCATAGCCATGGCCGAGCTTAAAGTGGTAATGTGTTCAGTAAAAATAAATAATTATCGTTGTCACCAATTTTAGCAGCACACTCCCATGAAGTTCCCTTTTGATATTTAATTTTATTTTTATCACATTGTTAGGAAGTGTAGGATTTACATTTGATTTCACTTTGAAACATGTCAAAGATCAAGATTTCAATATTGTTGACCTCCATTTTTTCAAATCTGAATAACTTTCACTCACTTGAAGTCGTGGATCGCGTCAGCGAGACACAGCTTCAAGTGGCTGAAAATTACAATTAAATGATTTATTTGGCGGTTAAAAGAATCTTTTTCTGCAATATCCTTATATAACTGTGCCAGAAACAATAAAATGTCAAGGCGATAAACCATTGAAATACATGGAGATTACACATAATGCAGTCCCTATACTTGTATACCCGGAAAACAAAGAACAAAATAGTCCACTGCTGGTTAAATATTCATCCACTTTTTGCGACGCTGTCCCAGCATTTAACCGGCATTTGTGTGATGTCTGTGCCCTTTTCTGGATGCAGGAGCCGTATTCTCGCACAAGTTACGATATATCGTAGGCTTCTGATTGGTAGAGATGGCCATCTCGACCAATCAGAAGCCTACGCTATATCGTAACTTGTACGAGAATACGGGCCCAGATTATATTTATTTGGCCCAAGAAAAATATATGGCGCCTCACATGGCAAATTCGATCAAGTACCTTGTTAACTCGACAAAATCAAAATGAAAGGAATACTTGATGACAAAAGATACAAGTTAAACTATCCGGATTTACATGATATTACCACGTCAATCGATTCGTTTTACACACTAAGCGATTTGTTACACACCTTAGCGAGCCATATTGATCCAGGAAGACCCGGATTTAAGCAATTGCGCACCGGATGGCCTCGCCCTCTGGCGGCAAATCCTGCTGGGTGGCCGCTGTCTTCTTGAACTGTTTTGTGAACGCAAGACGCTGTTCTAACCACCGCCAACCTCTTTACGCCCACTGGTCTACTCTTGGGAGCCTTGCCAAGTTAAAAAAAATCCATACATCCCCAAAAAGTTTGGATAGAGCTCACACCAAAACCATTTTTGGGGGGAAACCAATCATCGACACGATTGATGTGGATTTTATCAGTTTTCCAATTTTCTATTTCCTATCCAAAATGGCCCTGGACCCACCCACCCACTTTCAAATTGTTTGGATTTTTTTTATCTTTGCAACATCCCTTAATAAATCATTTTATTATTCACAAGAATTAAGGGTAATAGTAATCTATTATATTAGCTGAAATGTCGAGGGTTCATGGCAATGTTTAACCTGTTATAGTAGAGCTAAATGTGATAGTGATAGTATTAGACATGCTAAGGCTATACCACTAGTCCAATGCGGATCACCATCCTGGTATAGTAGAGATATATTTGATAATGATAGTATTAGACATACTAAGGCTATACCACTAGTCCAGTACTGAGCAACATCCTCTTATAGTAGAGATATATGTGATAGTGATAGTATTAGACATGCTAAGGCTATACCACTAGTCCAGTACTTAGCACCATCCTGTTATAATAGAGCTAGATGTGATATTGATAGTATTAGACATACTAAGGCTATAGGCCTTCTACTAGGCCAGATGAATTCTATTTCATGTCGTTAAAAACAAACGACGTTTTTAGCGTTGGTGGTCCAATACCAACACCCCCCCAAACCCCCCCCCCCCCACCCCACATAATACACCGCTTCACGAGAAAATGGTAACGATCTGCAGCTGCCGACTATATCCTTGTTACAATGACAATTAGCTCAATTAACTTTAAAAAGAGATTACGCCTGGTGATTAAGATGCGTGCAACATGGAATCTGTCACGATTTTCACCTCAGGCAACCTCTTGGTAAATGGATGAATCGTGCTTTAGGCCTCCTTTCTGCACATACAGGCCATTCTGGGCCAGTGACGATGGTGAGATGAATCAGACGGAACTGATCCCTAGAAACAGGATTATAAATTTGAGAAGGGAAAACATATTTTATTCTTTTAACCCTTTAACCGCCAAATTATTCAATTTGAATTTTCACCCACTTGAAGTTGTGGATCGCGTCAGCGATCCACAACTTCAAGTGGGTGAAAATTATTCAGATTTGACAAAATGTAGGTCAACTCTTTTCAAATATTGCTAGTTGATGTCACATGATTCATCATTAGATCAGACACCAATAGAATACATTGTCCCCTTGGGATCAAATGGGTGTATCTGCTACCCCTTAACCCCTTAACCGCCAAATTTTTCAATTTGAATTTTCACCCACTTGAAGTTGTGTCTCGCTGACGCGATCCACAACTTCAAGTGAGTGAAAATTATTCAGATTTGACAAAATGGAGGTGAACTCTTTTCAAATCTTGCTGGTTGATGTCGCAATTTATCTTTAACATTTTTAAGATGTGGTACTTAATGTGCAAATAAAAATGAAAACCCGAATAAATGCGGCACCGCCGTTTAACGGGTTATGTCCCAATAGATTACTATTAACCCTTAAAGTGCTAATCACATCTACAGCCGCTTTCAACTTGTTTATTTGTCTTTCAAGAACTTCAACCTGTTTATTTGTCTTTCAAGAACATTTAAATGATAATTAATTTGACTAAATTGGCTTATGTTTTTATTCACATTGTATATGCATTTAGCCACTTGAACTGTGTTTTTGTCGAGATAGTAAATAATAAAATAATAATATGAAAACAGATTATGACATGATTTTAACACATAAATATACATATGTATATGTACATACTGTAGATCTGGTAATTTTCGCATGTTTAAATTATCGCGAATTTTTCATTTTGGGACTTTTCGCGAAGGTTAGAATTCGCGAATTGTCATTTTTCTCTAGTAGCGCTATTATAATAATAATTTTCGCGAGATTCTTGAATTCGCGAATTTGTCCTCCTCGCGAAATTCGCAAAAATTAAAACCCCGCGAAAACTACCAGATATACAGATATCAGATCTCTACAAACAACAAGTAGTCATTTGTACCAATATACATGATAGTCTTTATTTTCCTGTAATAACTTGTTAGAGAGGAGCATTTCGTTTGTGATTGCACACTAAGCACTCTGATAACCAACACGTATAGGAAGAAACAGGTATACCAGTGAACGTAGTTCTACGTTATCGTCATTACTACCTGTTAATAAAAAAATATTTGCCATATTGACGAAATAATTTGTTTATATTTTAATATTGGCCCACCGTGTGCGACGCTGTGTAAACAGGTACCGTATTCTCGTACACGTTACGATATATCGTAGGCTTCTGATTGGTCGAGATGGCCATCTCGACCAATACGATATATCGTAACTTGTACGAGAATACGGGCCCAGGTATTCTCGTACAAATTACGATATATCGTAGGCTTCTGATTGGTCGAGATGGCCACCTCGACCAATCAGAAGCCTACGATATATCGTAACTTGTACGAGAATACGGGCCCAGAACTGAAGGTGAAAGTAAAATAGTCGTGACAATCCGGGCGTGAGTAGGTTGGTATACACAGCAGCGAAACCAGAATAGAACCGCAGATCTCACGCTTTGCCTGTGATCGTTTCATAACTGCCATGACAGCCGGGCGGGGGCCCTAGGGTAGTGGCTAGCACCGCTGCCTGTCACGCCAGAGTTCGGGGTTCGGTTCCCGGTCCCGGCGGTTTGAAAGAAACAACAAAAATGTTTCTTCCCCATCCACGTGTGAAAGTCAGTATTGTGGGGAGCCTCCGTGACCGAGAGGTAGCGTGCTCAGCCTCAGACCGGAATCCTAAATGTCCAGGGTATAATTATTGAAAGAACCAAGACGACAAGTATAATATCTTCAACGTGTAGGCTTCCACCACCACCGCTGATAAGTCTGTTTACGTGTCTATACGATGTACCTGGTACACACAATGTAGGCCTACCCACCCAATACCGATTCAAAGTTGGGCCAGCGTCGCAGCCTATTGCTGGTTCAATGCCGGTCAATCGTATTCGATGCTGGCCCAACATTTAAACATAATTGGGTGATTGTCCCGTGTTTGCTCTGACTGCCATAGGGATGACGCTTTATCCCCCGAAAGGCCACTACCCGGATATATTCGTGAATATCTTTTTTTCTGAAGACTTTTCAAACACGAAAGTAATTAACCTAGGATCTCAAACGTTATAATGCACATAGAACAGTCACAGTGAAACATCAAACCAATACAATTCTAGCAAAGAACCATTAAAGGGATAGTCCACTGTTCATAATACGCGGGACAAGGGCGCCCCACAAATCACCGCGCCATAGACTTCATAAAGTACAGTCGGCAATCTAAGTCATTTTCCGAGGTATCATCATATACAACATTTTTATGTGTAAAAATGTTTTCTACGGGACTATTTCCACCGTAAGATTCACTGAAAACAATTGGGTATAACGCCATACGTTTTATAGCTCTCATATTGTTTTACACACACAAAATCAATGTATAATATGATGATACCTTGACAAAATACTCAGATTAAAGACTGTCAGCGCATGCCGCTTCAACCTGTCAGCAGTGGACCACGGGTTTAGGCGAAGTATGTGAGTTAACCCTTCAACTCCTAAAGCGCTGAATTAATTTGTAAAAAACAACGCAACCAAAGGTTTTTTTCGATTTTAAAGCATGTCTTAGTTAGCTCTTTCCGATTCATTTGAATACCTATGTTATGGGTCTATGACCATTATAAATATTTTTACTCTTACAGTGCGGGGATCGAGTCGATCCCCGCACTGTAAGGGTTAAAACCTCACGATGCATCTAAGCATCATTTTATATCTCTGAAGAATGACCTAATTTTCTGCACCTAATGTTTTTACAAACACAAATTTTCTTGGAAGTGTTTTAATAATAACGAGGTTTTTTTTCATTTGATACCCACTCGAAGCCATCTTCATCCACTACAAGTCGTGAATTGCGATAGCAATTCGCTGCTTGTAGTGGATGAAGATGAGTTGAAAGGGTTAAGGCAACGTTGTGCGCCCGGGGGGGGGGGACACATGACATATCTACCTGACATTTTCTTATTACCGAAATATCTGCACATGCCAACCTCGCATGACATCTTGAAATATCGCTCACAAATCACGAGCGGTTGTTATATTACAAAACTCTGTTCGGCAATAACACACGACTGTCATGATTGACGGTTTCACTCTGCATGACCGTGATTTGTCACCAGTTAGGAACATTTAACATATTGGATTAACAATAATTGACTCGCTTTATTTCACTCACTTTGAATTCACTTTGAAATTGACTTTGCTGAATATTGATAAACATAGATAATAATTTAAATACATTGCTTTCAGGAATTAGTTTTATCTGATAGTCTTGCTGAACTCCCCTTGTTGACTCAGTTTGTTGAATTCACTTTATTTACTTCACTTGTTGGACACTATTTGCCAGACTTATTTTGCTGAAATTGGTTTGATGCTGTGTTCATGGGAAGCACACCTCATGGGCACCACTTTACTCAGGTATAAATAAGTTCCTGGTAGCACAGATATGTGTACCATCAGTCCCAAGCGCCGAAATGGCCAATGGGCTGTATGCTCCCCGAGGAATTGAGATGACACATAATTGAACAGGTCCAATGACCAGGGGTTAATGTATTAGTCTTCAGATATCAGACCATAAACCATACACCTCATAGCTTAACCCTTTCAGCGCGGGTACTGTCTTTATACGTCAGAATCTGACGTCTGTAGACCTTTAACCGCCGGTGCCGCATATATTCGGGTTTTTGTTTTTTATTTGCACATTACGTACCACATTTCAAATATGTTAAACATAAAATGTGCCATCAACCAGCAAGATTTGAAAATAGTTGACCTCCATTTTGTCAAATCTGAATAATTTCCACTCACTTGAAGCTGTGGATCGCGTCAGCGAGACACAACTTCAAGTGGGTGAAAATTCAAATTGACTAATTTGGCGGTTAAAGGGTTAACATAATATTCAAATGAAGCGGAAAGAGGTAACTGAGACATTTATGATGATTTCAAATTGAAAAAACCCTTTGGTCTCCATCGTTTATACAAAAATATTTTGGCGTTGTAAGGGTTAAGGCCTCAACTCTCAAGCTTGTTTATAAGCCTACTTATAGTTATTCATCAGGTGCCTTTAATCATTATTACTGTAGGCCTAGGCTATATGTAATCCGCGAGGTGATTTCTTTGAATAGCCTCATCCTGCTATTTGTACACAGTGGGCTACTTTTACAGCATACCACTATCATATTTATTTTAATTCCCTAAATTGAAATAATATCACTCAGCCACCTGCCAGCCTTTAACATGTTAAGACCGTGGATTAAATGTGGATTAAAGCCCCATTCTTTCATGCGTTTAACTCGTTCTTAAAAGCCAAGTGTGGTGTTTTCAGCTCAACACTGATTACCATTGAGAGCAAGGCTCCTACTGTTAATTTGTTGGTTAATTATATTATTGCTGAATGTAGCTACATTCTTAGATTCAGAAAGCCTATTCAGTTGAGATAGAGATTTTCCACGTGACATTCCACGTTTTACAGCCTGTTAACCCTTTAACCGCCAAATTAATCAATCTGAATTTTCACCCACTTGAAATTGTGTCTCGCTGACGCGATCCACAACTTCAAGTGAGTGAAAATTATGCAGATTTGACAAAATGGAGGTAAACTGTTTTCAAATATTGATGATTGATGTCATATTTTATCTTTAACATGTTTAAAAGGTGTTACTTAATGTGCTAATAGAAAAGAAAACCCGAATTTATGCGACACCGGCGGTTAAAGGGTTACAGCTTACACCGTACACGTTAACATATCGATTAAACACCTGCCCTATTCCCACGATGATTACTTACTGCTCGTCAGAAGGATCAACTCATCCTAATTAGAGGCAGCAACCAAATTACCATCTTATTATCGGTTTTGTCCGTATAGTTTGATTTATCTTGTCATCGCTCGTGAAGACTGCGTAGTAATGACTTGATAGATGCATTTTCTCCGGCTCGAAGTTTTGTCTCGCTATCGCGATCGAGAACTCCAAGCGGCTGAAAATTTAGCTGGTAGAACCTAGAGCTGATTAGTTCCATCGCGGCCGATTATTTTTCTTATGATTTACTTCTACACACAGTGCCCGAAACTAACTGTACAGATGGTTGCCAAAATAAATATCAACAATAATATATTCTAAATATTGTGTACAATTTAAGAAATGAGATACCCTGCCCCATTCGATCTACGCAGTCGATTAGATCCCAGCTGACCTCATGATTCATAATAATATCTAACAGCCATTCCACTACCTCAATATCATTATTAAATGGGCGATGCCGCATGTCTGTTTTGCTCACTTCAGTGGTTACAATTCGGCAGCCAGGGGAGTAATTCAAATGGGAAAACAAAGGTCATTTTTTTCTGACTTACGCTCTTCAAACATTGAGCAAAACAGCTATTGTTGCTGACATCGACGTATTATATGACCGTGACGACTAATAGTAGAGCAGGAAATGACTAAAAACATGGATGAAGTAGTCCAACAAATTCATACAGACAAATTTCATACCGTTGAAAAGCTCTGAATCTCTAGTCGTCAGAGCGGGGGCTCGTCAAAACTTCAGGTGGTCAATTTTTGCGTAAAACGTATATTTGTAACGTCATATTATTTCACAATAATAAATACTCTTATTCATTTTTTAACTTGATGAAAATAGTGGGAGCTATGGGATCAGAAATCTTCCGAACGGGTTTGAAAATTGTATCTGACTTGACATTTTGTGCTAAATCCGAAAATTAACGTCTTGCATGCCGACATATTTGCAAAGTTGTCAACATAACGGTACTAAGACATTATTGTTTCCCCGGTGACAATTCAGCAAAAAACTGAAATATTATTTTCTTGGAGCAGGTGTATTAATGATGTGTCATCATGGTCTTTAAATGACAGTATTCCTGGTTAATAGTATTATGTTTTATAATAGCTTATTTTAGTATTGCATGTAACATTTTATCAGATTATTTCAGTTACTATGGTTACAGGCATATAATAATACATTCATAAATATATTATATTTAAATTTTAATGAAAACAATTTTAAAAGCTAGGATTTATTTTCAAATTAGTCTGCTATGATATAATATGAAGTTACATGCCATGAGTTGCCTACTCTCTTGGTATCTTTTGTCATCAAAACATATTTGGACACTTGATATTTAGATGAACTGCAAGGCAAATGTATTAATTTACTTTGCTCAAAATTAAATATCAAATCAAAATTCATTGAAAACTCAGAGCGTGTTCTCAGCATCAATACGTTTTCAACGTATGTAGGCCGATGTTGTTTTGTCCGGAAAAAACGTCCTTATACAACACAATGAATTATCACATTTCTGTTTATTAAAAATACAAGGACATGTATCTATTTATGACTCATACGAGCGTTGATCAAGGGCAGAAATGGCGGGAGCACCCGGTTCATCACGATGGAGGGAGGGTGCCCTGATACAGTGGTTAAAGCTGCATTAAAGTTTTAAAGAAACAAAATGTTTCTTCCCCACTCCCTCGTAAAGATTCAATATTGTGGGGAGTTTCCGTGACCGAGAGGTAGCGCGCTCAGCATCAGACCGCCAGGGCTCTAATTTTGAATTCTGTGTCTGGAGGGCAGTGTCATCTCATTCATCTCACCATCTTCAGGAGGTTCTCGTGGCTCAGTTTAGCCTATATGTGCACAAATGTGGCCTAAAACCCCATGCATTTCATTTCATCGCGATGGAAGCGATGCGAAGGCGACAAGAAACATTACGTTTACAACCCTAACTCAGTAAACACAAAACATTTGTATAACATTTGCACAACGTCGGCCCAACGTCCTCGACGTTGGTCCAACATTGTACAAATTGTATACAAATGTTTTGTGTTTACTGCGAAGGCGACACGGAGTGCTCAAGGGTGTGGCACATAACGTCCTGCCCGGCGTCCACACGGTCGCTGCCGGACACTTCCGATAACGACACGATCTGCGTGGCCGTGTCCATCATGGGTGTCACATGCTGGACACGACAAGGTTTTCACAAGAAAATAGCATCAAAACTTGTATCCCAAGTTTTACCCACGTTCTTGCATCTCTGCAAGTGGCCTACAATGCAGCGAATATTGAAGTTGCTCCCCCGGATGGTCCCGGACGCCTATATACGGTGAAGCACTCATGACCACGGATGCGGCGAATGGGCTGTGACGCGGATTTGTATTACCCCTTGGTTCCGGCGTGAGTTTTAAACATTCCCAAAGTTGGACCCGATGCAAATTTCACAGGGACCAAACAGGGATATTTCAGTATGCGACAAGGCTGCTCATGGCTGGTCCCGGATAATCAGTGGGAAACATGCATCAAAATAACCTGTACTTCTCTTTGTACATAGTCATGATTGTTGTCATGTATATTTTGTACCTAGTTATTTTATCTCTGGTTTTCGGAGCGGTTAAAATATTTTATTATCCTATACACTGTATAACGAGTATATTACAATTATAATGGGTTTTTTTAATGACGCATAAATCTGCCACCGTGTCGTCAATAAGCAATATATATTCCCGTATGGGCCATACGGTACGAGCACGCGATCTGTCAAAGTGTAGGTGTTGTAATGTGGATTATAGGGCGCGACGCCTTAGTGCGTTCACTGTCGGACTTCGTGGGTTTCAAATAACTGTATTTTAAAACTTAAAAGTTGCGTTCAGCAGTCTTTTTCTTTATATACTTTATAAATTTGAGGAAATATTTCTCACGTTTTAAAAGATGTAGAGGTAGATAAAATTCTGATCAAGTGTTCAGATTGATCGTTATTTCAATAACCATGTTTTTTCCTGCTTTTAGGGTTTATTTTCCAAGCGATGATAAAAATATATCTCACTCATTTGATATTCTGAACCACGAGAGCGTGACACAATGTGGAGGCAGAAAAAAATCAGATTGAGTGTTAAATGACCATGTTTATTCAACTTGCTTAAAAACTGGACTGATCTTTACTTTATCAACATCTTTTTTGCTTTTAGGGTTCACCTTCAAAACGTGCGATAATAGAGGTCGACACGGCCCCACGCAGTCGCAGTGTGATGCTGCGTACGCTGGTAAGGGCATCAAGGTGAAAGTGCTGTCTGAAAACAAAATGGCGGGTGTGCAGGTGTGGGAGGTGCCTAAAACAGAATCCTACAGGTGAGTAGACCCAGCAGGCACGACACATTCCCCCCACCAATTAGTTTATTCCAGAAAATATGGGACATTGGCCCAATGTCGTTTTATTGTTGGGCCAACGTCGCAGAGGGTGAGCCAACGATAACACAGCATTGGGTCAATGTCTCGTGTTTGCAGAGATGTCTTGTGTTCCCAGCAAACACAAAACATTTGCATCACATTTATAGAATGTTGGGCCAACGTCTTCGACGTTGGTCCACATTGTATAAATGTTATACAAATGTTTTGTGTTGGTTGGGTTGTCGGGTAAGGATGATCGATGATAGTAATATTTATTTGATTGCTTTGATCATGTTGATGCGCAGATGTTTTGGGATCAGCAAACGCTAAACGACACCATTTATCTCGTCATATTTAGCTTAACATTAGAGATGACGCCATTAATCTCGGGTAGGTTATTCTCTCACCGCCATTATTTTTATATTGTCGCCATATTTTTTAGCAGCTTTTTTTATAGATTTAACAGCATTCAGTATGCGGGTTCTATTATATTGGAGAAACGCCACAGTTTGGTATAATTTTTACATTGTGCTTTTGTAATTGAATGATCATTTGGAGCTCTTGCGTAAATCATCTCTTCTCCGTTGTTTTCAGCACAACATACAATATTTGTGTCTGTATCATGCATTGCATTAATAATCCCTCTTTAATTTGTTGTTTTCAGCACAACATACACTATTCGTGTCTCGTGCATTGCGTCAATTATCTCTTCTCCGTTGTTTTCACCACAACATACACTATTTGTGTCTTTTTCACACATTGTTCCACTCACCTATGCGACGATGTTTGAGTGGCGGCTCAACGTCTCAAATGATAACCGCATAATATGGTGCGGTAGTTAATTATATAATTAAATGGAGGTTTTCTTAACAGATATGCGCTTTCTTCCTTTGTCTTAAAACAAACAAGAATATATTTTTTTCCCGAAAGCCTTCAATGCATCACTGTATTCGTTTTATTGATGCCTATTTTTTTAATAAACAGCGGCCAAGGTAGATATTTTAACATCATGTATATAATTATGCCTAACCAAGTGAGGTGGGTTCGAATTGCTTTGGTCTGAGAAATGTAACCCACAGCTACCTGAGCTTCAGCTCTTTTGGCAGAGGTCTGGTGTAGTGGTTAAAGCGGTATGCTTGGAAAGTCGGAGATCGCGGGTTCCAACCCCGCTCTGGCATTCAAATTTCAAAGAAACAAAATGTTTCTTCCTCGCTTACTCGCACAGATTCAATATTGTGGGGAGCCTCCGTGACCGAGAGGTAGCGTGCTCGAAATTCGTGTCTGAGGGGCAGTGTCATCTCGCTCATCTCATCATCCTCAGGAGGTTATCCTGGCCCAGTTTAACTATACACAAACGTGGCCAAAAAGCCCATTCATTTCATTTTTGCAGCTCTATAATTTGACACTGATCTCTTTATCTCTGTACCCGCGTGCGGCTCGATTACTCAAAAGTCAACAGTCGAATGTTTCCTCGCACAGGGATTCTGCGTTAACATTTCCTGAATTAAATCGGTTGCAGGATAGTCTATACCATGACTGAACGGTATTTAAATTAACATCAGCTGCTATTCTAACTTCAGTCTACACCACTGGGTACATAGGACGTGTATGTTGACTTCTTTCAATTAATATTGACAGATTATTTTTGTTTTAATGATATGCTGGTTATAATAAATTACGCCACTACGAAAATTAGGCTAAATTTCCCCCTATATTTTTATTCAATTAGCTGCACTGTGAACATTTGCTTTATTTCGGTTTTAGTTATACACATTATAGATAGCAATATGTATGTGTATATTCTGTGTAAACTACATGTATATCCGTATACCTTCTATATGTATATGCATTATAATGTCGATGTTCTAATAACCTTCCTATCTCTAAGCTACATAATATAATGTAGAACATGATCTAGCTATTGCATTCAGTAATGCAGCTCTGTAATGTTTGTGTGTTTGTTTGTGTATCCACTATTACAGCCCTATAATGGTTGTGTGTTCACTATAACAGCACTATAATGTTTGTGTTCAGTATTATTACAGCATTAATGTTTGTGTGTATGTTTGTGTATTCAGCTTTACAGCACTATAATGCTTTTGTATTCATTATTAAAGCCCTATAATGTTTGTGTATTCTTCACAACAACACTATAATTAATAATGATGTTGTGTATGTTTGTGTGCGTGTGTTCACTTTGTGTGTGTGTGTTTGTGTATTCACTATTACAGCCATATAGTATGTTTGTGTATCCAGTATTACAGCACTATAATGTTTTAGTGTATGTTGACTTTGTGTGTGCGTTCGTGTATTCACTATTACATCCATATAATGACGTTTGTGTATTCAGTATAACAGCACTATAATGTTTGTCTTCAGTATTACAGCATTTTAATGTGTGTGTGTATGTTTTTGTATTCGGTATTACAGCCCTATAATGTTTTTGTATTCACCATTACAGCACTATAATGTTTTGGCTTTGCATTCAGCATTACAGCACTATAATGTTTTTGCATTACACCACTATAATGTTTTTGCATTCAGCATTACAGCACTATAATGTTTTTGCATTCAGCATTACAGCACTTTAATGTTTTTGCATTCAGCATTACAGCACTATAATGTTTTTTGCATTCAGCATTACAGCACTATAATGTTTTTTGCATTCAGCATCACAGCACTATAATGTTTTTTGCATTCAGCATTACAGCACTATAATGTTTTTTGCATTCAGCATTAAAGCACTATAATGTTTTTTGCATTCAGCATTACACCACTATAATGTTTTTGCATTACAGCACTATAATGTTTTTGCATTCAGCATTACAGCTTACAGCACTATTATGTTTTTGCATTTATTATTACAGCACTATAATGTTTTTGCTTCAGCATTACAGCACTATCACTATCATGTTTTTGCATTACAGCACTATAATGTTTTTGCATTCAGCATTACAGCTTGCAGCACTATAATGTTTTTGCATTCAGCATTACAGCACTATAATGTTTTTGCTTCAGCATTAAAGTACTATAATGTTTTTGGATTCAGCATTACAGCACTATCATGTTTTTGAATTCAGCATTACAGCACTATCATGTTTTTGCATTCAGTATTACAGCACCATACTGTTTTTGTATTAAGTATTACTGCACTATAAATGTTGTATATTATGTATATTCAGTATTACAGCCCTTGGAGCAGCGGGGGGTACAGGTGTACGTAACCCAGATAGAGCTGGTGGGGCGTTTGCGCACGCAGTGTTCAACCTGACCAAGGGGGATCTGATATATCTGGTAGTGGGTCAGCAAGGACAAAGTGCCTGCTCGCAGGTACCCGTCTATCAGGTAAAAATACCATCACATCTGCCACGTATATCTTTATTCTTCTTGAATTGTATAACAATCACTGCAGCTATCGAATTAAAATCCTTGGACTTATCCAATCAGCTTTCGCAATTTATTGACGCACGAGTTTGAATCTATATTCTAATTATCGCTACTCGGAATTGATCTAAATTCGTGATGCGACAGATTAGTTACAATGTGATTCGCCTTTGTCAATGGAACAAGCAGATTCCGCTAATAGATATTGCACCTGGTATTTTTTACGTAATTCATTTCCGTCTATACACAAATACCTTTACCTAGAATTGAACAACAGAATTGACGTATCAGATTAATCTGATATTGCAAGCTGGTTTGTCAGGAAACGCGTGTTTTTCATACCAGAAGTCGTCAGTAAACTGTCTGGTCAGATATGCAGAGGCAAAACACAGTAGCAACGTATTTGTAAAGTGTTCTGTAACACGGCTCTATTTTCTACATTTCTCAACATCTCAACACTGGAAAAGTGGAATATTTCAATCATGTAAATATACTAAATAACGATTGAAAAATATTTTGTCGTGATAAGCTGATGTAATGTGAATAAGTAGATAGTTATTTTGTGTCGTATTATAAATAAGCGAATTTCTGAGTAAAGTTGTTTCAGACACAAAATATAATGTGTGGTGCACCCTCCATTATGGTAATACGTGTATGAGGCTAGAAAGGTTAACCCTTACAGCGCTAAAATATTTTTATATTAACCATGGAAATCAAGGGGAGTTTTCAATTTAAAATGTTATGGGTCTACGGCTATTATAAATATGTTCATTCTTACAGTGCTGGGATAGACTTTAGACGTCAGAATCTGACGTCTACAGACGTCAGATTCTGACGTCTAAAGACTATACCCGCGCTGTAGCCTACTATGCTGAAACGGGGGTTTCGCCGAAACGGCTACACTAGATGCACTGCTAATCCTTTTAGTTTGTTATATATACATGTGCTTGTATTATAGATCTTAAGATTGAAGTCACATCCTTGTGTTGAGGGACAGAGCGGAAATTAATTTCACGTTCGTTTTATCTTTGCTAATAGTTTATTGCTCGCGTACAAAATGCATGATCCTATTATATATGAACCCCTCCAGGCATTTAACCGTTTAAAATGCAAATCCACTCAACCTTCACCACTATCACACTGCTTCATTTCTATTAAACCAATAATGTGTTATGCATTCAACCAATTTACAAAAAAATATCACATTAAAAATTAGCGATCTCAAAATGTAATAATTTGCAATTCATCTTCCATGTCATATGAATATGCCATATTGATATAAATGCTCGCTCTTAGTAAAAGTTTTGGGTGAGTGAGTGAGTGAGTGAGTGAGTGAGTGAGTGAGTGAGTGAGTGAGTGAGTGAGTGAGTGAGTGAGTGAGTGAGTGAGTGAGTGAGTGAGTGAGTGAGTGAGTGAGTGAGTGAGTGAGTGAGTGAGTGAGTGAGTGAGTGAGTGAGTGAGTGAGTGAGTGGATATTTCAAGTGATGAATTTATATATTTACCACTTGTGTCGTGGTGAAATAGCTTGTGAAGATATTACCTTTTTCGAAATGAGCGTCATTGTAAGTGTGCACACTACACGTGATTTCAGACAAATACATCCCACACGAGGATCTGTCGTCATTGGCAACACGACACTGAGGAGAAGGGAGAGTTTGTGGGTGGTGGTAGCGGTGGAGGAGGGGGAACATTCGTCTATCTGGTGAGTTGTTTGAAAAAAAATATATGGAAACAGCGGCCCCAAAACTTCAAAACTTGTGTCGTCCCACGAGCATATAGATATTCAATCCCCAGCAAATCATACAAAACCAGCATAGCTATGTAGAGCTAGTACTAGTTAGTATCAATGACAAAATCCATTTGTGGATATTCAGTTTTACACAATTTACAAAAAGCCACTTAGGCCATTTCACATTTCAATCGACCTCACATAGGACGGAAATTATTTATGTGTGTGCCTACTCTGTATGAGGCATAATGTTAGCTCAATGTTGGCCCAGTTTCTGAGATGCAAAGGAGGTTCGCAAAATTGCCATATATCTTGCCTTCTATAACATGCAATGATATTATTACAAATTAAAATATACATTATGTTGTATGTAACGTATGTAACGTTTTCATAAGTGGAATGACGCATGTAAAGCTGACTTAAAGTAGGAATGAGACGTTTTCGCCGTAACCGATCGAGCTCATCATAATTAGTGTAATTTCTCATTTCACGGATCATTTACACCATATGGTTTCATGGTAGTCATGCAGGTGAACATAGTTTTAAATGTGGGACCAGCGTTTCAGATATTCAGCTAACCAAATGTAATTCATCATGTACGTGAGGTTTATGGCATATTTATGGAAATGTGGTCTCACTTTTTACTCTCTTATAACCTTTACTCGGCCTTAAATATGGAGATGAATTCAATTGAAGGCCCATGATTATCCATCATGTATATGCTGTCATAACATGGCATTTATTGGTATCATGACTACATTATCTTTCCCTGGTGTATATATTATGTATGTGCTGTTTGGTCCTCCATCCTGTTAACTGTCACTTCTTTAATGCCGCTGTGATCCTGATCAGAATAAAGCCTATCACGTAGTCAACCAGTGAACCAGCCACTCTTACAAAATGGATTGCACTTCTTTCCGTGCACACATCCGAGGGAATTCACGGAAAAAAACAATCGAGAATAGTAACCTCTGGGAATAAATTGAAGATGTGACTATTTCTTCCGCATTATACATGGTTACCAGCTGGTGACACCCCACCTATTTACTGGTGACAAATGATTGATCAGACTTGAAAAAACTGTTCCAACATAGATCGCATGCCGTATCCCCGCGTATCAAACTGCATGTTTTGGGGGTGTCTTAAGATTGTGTTGCCACTGTGACGAAGAGATGGCGTATCCGACCTCAGGCCGCCAGGACTATAATTTCTAATCCTGTGTCTGGCGGCTAGTGTCATCTCACCATCCCAGTTCAACGTGTACATAATGCAGAACAGGGGCTAGAAGCCACATTCATTCATTCTAACACCAAAATTTCACTATGCTGCTGTAATGATGGCACATCGTCTACGATGCCAAACCAACAATAAATCAACATTCACTCAACATATTGTGTCTACTGGGAACCGCCGTGCATGCACAGGTGTTTATTTAAACCTGCGTAATCCACGTCCATGCAGGTCAATATTCTCGGCCATCTTGACCAATCCGAAGCCTACGATATAACTTGTATCTTCTAAGATCTTCTAAGATCTGGGGCTATTCCACAAACTAGGGCCAATTTAAAAATAACATTGTGGAGCTCTGGCTGTCTTTGCTTGCTAGATATGGGGCATAATTATAGTAAATAAAGACTGGCATTTGGGCGATTCGAATTTTCTAGATTGACAATTGTCATGGAGTATCCGTACCTGAAAACTCATTTTCAAGACATTTGTTGTCTGTCTCTTTTGAATAGTTCAAAAGTTTTTGCGCTAAGTTTATTTAATTTATCATGATTATATATTCGGCCAAGTGCTGGGCAAACAACTAGGTTAAGCTACAATAACATGACAAAACGTACCTAGGTATTAGGACAGACGACCATCGATTGTATGACCTTGAAAATTCAAAGTCAAATATATAAGCTTTTCCAGCAAAATATTTGCTTCATTGGAGTGTAATTTTATCTTGTTTGAAACTTGCTTAAAAACGTTCCTCACGGTCCTAGTAGGATAACGATTAATCCAGCAAACAACTATACATTTACCCATTTTTGGATATATGCTGGGCCAACGTCGTAGACAGTGGACCAACATTGATCCATTAATGGGTTAGTCACTCGTCTTTGCTGAGAAGGTCAAAGATGCTGCGCTCTGGTTTTTACATGCACTGGGTGTGAATGTGGGTACTTCATTAGTAAACATTGTGCAGCTGATGCCTATTAAGATAAACAAGCTGTGTGATGCTGATTTAATGTCATTACTACATGCAGCCTGAACACGACATACGGATTGCACGCTTATAAGTCATTCTATCTGCTCTCACAAGGTCATCTGAATACATAATTTACATAACTACTCATTAAACGGTATTAAAATGCTCATTAAAAATGAGCACATGATGCCGGTTGTTAGCAAATATCATATGAATATCATTTATCAGGTTTAATGTATTACAATAGTGTAGTATAATTATGTTTAATTCTGCTACTAGCTAAACCATACCATGTAATAACTTATTTATTCACTTATGAGCTATACACATATACCATGTAATATATACACATAAGGCTTCCAGTTAAATACATCCGGAGCTTTTTAAGTGAATAAAGAGGACAAATAATGCATAGTATAGCAGAAGTGATGGATTTCAAATTTATAGTGGAAAGTAATTTCTAAATTATGGTTACCTCTTTACATAAAAAAACACATGTCTCAAATATCTAGTAATAAATAATGCCCCAACCAGTTAAGTATCATGATACGAAATGATCGTTTTTTAATTAAACCCGTATATATTTAATTGCCACACTAAATGGTTTATCATTGTTGGTTTTTACAGCCCATCTTATTAGTTATTATTTTTACTATTTGCTATTGTATTTAGTTATCCAGCTGGCTGCTCTTCACTGACGTGCCCATGGAGTCCATTCAACCACCTTTTCAAATCTGCCATACATTTTGTGAAGGACCAGCTCAGTGAACATGGACAAATGCAAATTATTATTATTTTTAAATTTAAAACGGCAGAGTTGTGATATCTAAAAAAGACAATACTAAAGTCTACTAGGTATCGAACATGCAAGAAAAGGTGGTTGAATGGACCCCATGCAAATAAACAGTCCTCAGACAGTTTCAATAGTGACTATAAATAAATTGACAGACTTTATGGGGTTTTTACATAAGCTAAATATCTGATAAACAAAATACCATGGCCATTATATCCTGCTCAAATTTGTCATGCATATCATCCATTTTCGGGCTTGTTCGTAATAAAATAGATTTTTATATATATGTTTGCTTGACGAACTGTGCGATATAGATGATATACCATTATATACGTGCAATATAAATAACGTTTGAAAATAATACATTTCATTTAACCCATGTCATACATACATTCATTCATTCATTCATTCATTCATTCATTCATTCATTCATTCATTCATTCATTCATTCATTCATTCATTCATTCATTCATTCATTCATTCATTCATGTGTTCGTTCGTTCGCGCATTCGTTTCTTTCGTTCACGCGATCATTGATTTATTCATTCATGCATTCATTTATTCGCTGGTTTGTTAATTCATGCATTCATTCTCTCATTCATTTATTCATTACCTTGATGCTGGAATAAAGCGGCAGCCAATGGCCCGACATAATCATAATGCAGATTATCTTTAGGTTTGGTGTGCAGGTAATACATTTGAACATGAAGACAACATAAGTTTGTACATGTATATAGGTATCTGGCAACTTCCCAGGCAATACTTGACACACCAAGGTCGTCTTACCTAACGATCCTTCCTCGTGTGTCAAGTCTTGTCTTGACAAGATGATACCTCGGGACAAAAACGCGTTTCTGAAAAATATGACATATGCCTACATCAATGTTTATATAATGTCCATTGTAAACATAGATAAATATTTATTGACGATGGGAAGTCTACGTATGCGCATGCGTCATTATGAAGAACAGTACTTTATGTTATACAGTGCATAGTAATATAATAGATAATGATGTAAAATATATGTACAAGTTTCAACTATAGAATTATATGTTAATGATATTATAATATTATGATACATGAAAAAATATATTCCTCTATTTCAAAATGCGGGTGACACACGCGACAATATATAATGCCTAATAAAGACGAAATTATCATTAATCTGATTATTTCTCCATATAGTCAAGAACCTTGTATAGAACTTAAAACCCACTGAAGCCTGAATTTGCCATTGACATCTTCATCCACTACAAGCCGCGAATTGCTGCCGCAATTCTCGACTTGTAGTGGATGAAAATGACTTGAAGTGGGTGAAAAAGCAAAGAAAATTGTCATGTATTGGGACACCAGTTTTATGGTAACTTTCCTTCTAAAACCCTTGGCTGTAGGGAAATCAATTGTGTTTTCAGGGATGTAAAATGATGCTTTAATGCATCGTGAGGGCTTAAGGTGTTAATGATGGTACATTTAGGACTAACACAATTTGCTGAGCTTTATCAGGTTAACGTTTTCGTGCTTTCAGTACAATAAAACGACACAGATCCTGACGCCGCTGATCGTGGCGGGGGGTGCCGGGGGGAAGTCTATCCTGAGAGGCCACAGTCCTATAGAAGCTGGTGGGGGAATCAGCAACTCAGCCACAGGCGTGTCTGCAACATCACCAATAGACGCACCAGGTACTTAACATGTCTTCACTCGGAAAATAAAAAACTTGTATCCAATGTTGATTGAATATTGCGCCATTATCTCCTTTTTATTTATTTAAATAATTTAACTTTTGAGCTAATACAATTAGTTTAAAAACTCAAATTATTTTTATTCTTTATTATTATATATTATTTTAATATTTTACAGGGTAAACTAATCATTAAATTAAAATATACTGGTGATAAATCTGAATGTACGTTACCCTTTTCAAGATGTTCAAATTGTCAAATATGTATTTGGTCAGCTTGTGCACTAACCAGTTTACTTCCTCAGCAGACGATTTATCTTCCTTACTACGTATCTCTGAGCATTTGTTTTGCGTTTGCGTGTATGTGTGCTGAAGTTGCATTCATTCCTGCTGTAGGCCTATTTATATAAGTTTGCTTGCTATGGAAGTCATAATTTTCATATAATAAAATGTCCTATTCTGAGTGAACAGAAAGTAATTACCATCACTATTGAGGGCTGGAGCGACCAACCGCCGTCATTTATCAACACACCCCTGAAAGAGCTCCATAAAATATTCACACTGTTCTTATTTGTGTATAGTCATTATTCGGCCCGTCTTCAGTCACAGTCATGTTAAATGTTTATTAATGGTCCTGGTTTCATTATTCTTAACAACGTTTCACGACAATACTGTGGTGAGAGTGGTGTGGTTGGTCGTGTGTGAGGCGATTGTATAAATGTTTCAGAGTCCCCGTATATCAAAATAGGCCTGTTATTGCGACATGCTGACAGAAAAAAACTTAAATCGTGCGGCGTATTCCCCAGGTTGTTCATAAACCGTTCTCTTGGCCTTTCCACATTAAGGGTGGTTACTGTTTTTCTTAGGACGTTCGGCGGGGGCCCTGGTTCAGTGGTTAAAGCTACATGCCTAATTGGAAAGTCGGAGATCGTGGGTTAGAACCCCACTCTGGTCTTCCAGTTTCAAAGAAAACAAAATAGAGACGAAAATGTCTTCCCCGCTCACTCGTAATGATTAAATATAACGTGACCGAGAGGTAGCGTGCTCGGCCTCAGACCGCCGGGGCTCGAATTTCGAATTCGGTGTGAGGGCAGTGTCACCATCCTCAGGAGGTTCTCCTTGCCCAGTTTAGCCTATATGCACAGATGTGGCCCAAAATCCCATTCGTGTCATTTCATTTCTTCTTTGGACGCTCGTATAGAAATATTAGACTGGCTGACATATTCTCCATTAGCTCAGCAGGCTTAAATCATTGGATTACCACTTTACGTCTGTGTCATAATATCTGTGAGTATTTCAGATTTAATCTGTTTATCTTAACGTCCATGACGTAATCCATGACGTAATACGTCATCACATTTTGACTATTGTTATGTGAGGAAAATTGATAAAGCTGCTACTATTATTTCTCCAGATGCTTCATTTTGACTGAATAGACTGACGTTCTCCTATCCAAACTGTGTCTGACAATGTTTTCCCCTAGACGTATAGCGCATAGATATAATATAAATCGTGACATAAATTATAGCTTATGATGAGGGGTGGCCGTGTATATTGTCCCTATGCTAGGCGTACATGTTTACATAATAATCTATAATTATGTAGCAAACACAAACCATAAAACTATGTTAGTAATTTTAAAAATTGTCAGGTGATACGTAATTTTCAGTAATTTTCAGTTTTGTCAAATGACACGTTGATCAGGCAAGGAACCCTTTCACTTGGCGTACCACCGGAAGATGTATATGTGTGTTGTCAAATTTTAGCATTCTGGGGGGGGGGGGTGCGAGGGATGATCCCTTTAAAATAGAAAATGAAATAAACAGATATTCGCTTACATTTACATGCCGGCATATTGACAGACAGGGAATTGTTGAATGTGTGACAGAGAATGATGTGACAGAGAATAATGTTGAATATTTGACGTCATAATTGTTCATCTGCAGTGAATTTTACTACCCACTTTATGCATGAATACAATACTACTACTAGGTTTTGGAGGCGCTTGGTGGTCAAATGTCGTAATGTCACAAAGTGGGAACGACCCATCCCCAGGCAGTGTCTATATCATTATATCTCAGGTCGATGACTTATCCATTAATACTGACTGCCTGACTGACTTTCTAGTTATTCCTATTATTCATCAATGTATTAAAGACCATTGGACAATTTCATACATAGCTTTTTATGCGCATTATTCTGTTGGTTGCAGTTTTACGTCACGTTCCCTTCTCTAAAGGGATATTTTTAATATAGAAATACAAAATAGGAACATAACACCATGGTATTTTCGACAGATTTCATAACTAAGGAAAACAGATACAATTTTGACTACATGGGGGGATGGTGACAAAGAACATCAAAATATATCTCGTCCATTTGGGTAATAAAACGTAGATCAGCCACTCAGATGCACCCTTTCATATTCATGTATATAATGTTTAAAGCAGCTCCTTGGGATGACATCAATTTTCGTTTTACTTTTGTAATGAAGTAGTGTATCCTCCAGATCATAATTTTTAGATTTTTTAAAATATTTTTTATCAACATTTCTATGAATCCGCTTAAAACCCAAACAAACTTTTTGAATGCCTAAACACTTGCTAAAGGACGGTTGAATGTTGAATGTTCCTACAGCATTGGACCTCATGTTGATGCCGTCGGCCCAGCGTTGGGCAGACAATCAGTGCTGCAGGTGTTTCCCCCCATGTCCTGACTATAAGACACCAATTAGCGGCGATTGCTTTGATATCACCGTCCAAGACGTGAGAATACGTGGTGTAAAGTGCTGTATATTGCTGACTTGTTTTGTTTACATGGCAATATACGACTTGGAAATATAACTATTTAACTCTTTTTCGGTGCTTTAAAATGTTTTTTTTGACTTTTTGTATTTTAGTTAAGATCAGCAGGCTATATAGCTTTATATAAATTAAATTTTCAAAATTGACAAAATTGAAAATATCTCATCCCACGGGGTCGCTTTAATTATATGCTGTATGTCTGGTGGTTGTCCTCTGTGTATGAATAATATTGAGCTATTTTGTTTTATGAACTTCTTACTGTCAATAATCTTGCAAAGTCGGGTCATCGCTTTTGTAAGGAAATCACAATTCTGAAGCACCGCGCCACTACATCATTTTGACAAGGCATGGCCGCCAGGGCAGTCTGTCACCCTTTAGCTACCATATTTTACCACCCAGTGGTACTGGCGCAAATCTTACTAAAAAGCTTGAGGTAATCAATAATCTTAACCCTCATTTACATTAAAATAGTTAAGATGCCCTCAACTTTCCAAGTTATATGACAGTTGAGATGATCTCGATCCTATGATTTTCTTCAAATGCATCATTATCCGATGCTCACATTTTTCACCACTTTCCACACGATTACAGCACTGACAGCAGGTATAATACAGTTGAGATATTAAATCACGTTTAATTTATTTTGTGAAGAATGGTTAGCATACCCTAATATAAACTCAACCCAAATGAGCAGTCGGCGAAGACCTATTGTGGAAAGCTTTCAGATTTTCTGTGAAGAAGGGGCGCTTAATATTGCGATGACATATATACACCACAGTGCATATAAGCACATTGTGCGGGCCGCTGTTGGTGATAATAATTTATATACTATTATATAGTCCATGGACTACAGTACATAACATCTTTTTTTAAATGATCAAAATATGTTTCACATCAATAGTCTTTATCATCAGGTCTTTAAATCTTATTTATATAAATTGTCATTTTCGTCAACCTAATTATCGTTATCATTCGCGTCATCTTTTAGACAATGTAATGTGTTTAGCTCGGCAGACAATACCAGAGGATGTCATTGTCGCTAAATGTCAAACAGCAGAACGTGGCCGCTGTTGATAATATCCGCCATAGAAGTGTGGAGCGCGTGAAGGCACTGTCCAGTTGTATTAGATAGGACCCGCTCCCACATGGAGACAGAGAGGGTCACTGTCCTGTCAGACCAAGTTAATCACCCTGGACAATCGTAAAGACAGCACTGTCTGCTTGATGGATCACAACGGGGAGACACTGAAATCTGAAGGATACGTGAACGGGATAATGAATGGGAAGATATAAATAGCCCTAAACCAGGATCTGATGTGATTGACACGAGGGATTATCGTGATAAATGGAATGTCACCAGTTCAAAACAACAACCAATTCAACACTAGATACCGAAACAATGCTTGTTTACTGTTGGTCCAGCGTCGTAGACGTTGGACCAACAGTAAACCAGCATTGTTTCGGTAATGGCTCAATGTGTCGTTCTTGTTGGGAACAGTCTGCGGAAGAATTAAGTGGTAGTCTTTGTGGAAATAAATGCATAGAAGTTAGATGACCTTTAACAGATCAAGCTTACTTGTTTCAATCAGGTATGCATGCTAGTTAAGAAGACACATAAATACGATGGCCAGCCTGTGGGTACGATGGCCCAACACTGTTCTATCACTTACGTCGTAGTTGAGAGTGCAATGGTTGTTGAGATGGAGATCATATGACACACACATAGCATGATGATTGAAGCTGGGCACACAACTGGACTTACAACCATATACAATGTGTTTAAAGCAGGTCAATTATTTCGCTTCACTGATCAATAATATCTATCTTGTGATGCCCCACTCCCCAGAACGTTGACCATGCTCATGTGAGTGGGCCCACAATGTGTGCACGATGAATTGGGACGACCCACCTTTAACTGAGCGTAGAACAAATAACCTGTGAGCTTACTTACAATTCAAAATAAACATTAATCAATAATGACAATAATTAATCAAAGAGTCCACACAAAATATGTTAAAAAAATAGTCTTCACTACACTCTCGTCTGTCTCAATATGTTGTGGCAACCAGTAGTGTTTATACTTATAGTCCCATCATTATGTGCGCGTGTTATTGTCCACATGTTTCTCAGGAAGTGGGTAATTGTATAGATGGTCTGGCGTAGGCGTAATTAGCTTCATAGTCTTATATTGTCAACCAACTATAGCCTTCACTATCTGACAATGCACGCCACTGTTATGACTGCCAACCCAGCAAACATGAGACTTGGGTTACTGTTGGGCCATCGTCGTAAACGGTTGTCCAACGGTAAACCAACCATGGGCCAACGTTTCATGTTTGCTGGGAAGTGACAGGTTCGTGTGAACAATATTAGATCAGCGCAGCTACATGTATTATGGTCTTTTTAAGGGGTGGGGATTGGGGAATGGAGACACAAATGAATAGGATAGATGATTTATTTTAACGACAAATGATATGAACTCGGTATGAACTATATACGATATTTTCAATTAGAAGTGTTCTTCGTCATTTTCAAGATAGATTTTTGACTTGTTCATGGTAGCAAGTCAAGGTAGCTTAAGGGATAAAGACGTGATACAATAAGCTACATTTGTGCGACTAGTTGATCAGTGCATCTGTCTACTTATTCAAAGCTACATAAATATCCATCAAAATATATCTAATACACATGTTTCATCTAACTCTTTCTGAAATGGCGCAGCGCCATGCTGCCTTTCGTGGGCGCCATATTGCCCTTCATGAGCGCCATGTTTCCCTTCTTGAGTGTCATGTCGCCCTTCATTTGCGCCATGTTGCCCTTCTAATATTCAAACAGTGAAATGCCTCTTTTATGTGTTGTTATGTCAAATTAAACACACCAGGCCATTGTGACTGTAAAAAACATGAAAAACACCCCAGTCGCTGAAGTCGCGCGCTCACACCTATGACGCAATTCCTGATAACGGCCTGTGTACATAGTGGTAATAACTGGGGATGTTTCACCATGGTCATGAAGATGGCAGTTTATGTCGTCAATCAATAAAATAAAATATTAAAACTGGTCCACCAAATCACGTGTTTTCGTTTACAAGCGACAAAAATCTTTCCATTCGACTCAAAGCTAGGAAGCGGATCCCACCCTGTTCATGTAAGCAATTGTGTTGCTTAATGTTTTGTTTGGTCGTCTGTTAGTTTATTTGCCCAATTGTTTAGTTGATGGTTAATGTCTGTTCCATGTTTATAGATTGTTAATGGTTGATCCATGGCTTGGTCCATGATTTTGTTCAATATAAAATCTGCTGCGTTTGAACGCTTTGGATCAATGACATGTTTCACAATCGGCCCATTTTGCATAGATGTGAATCTTATGTCCAGCGGATGATTACTTTTACTTTTACATTTTATACGATTTATATGGAGTTTTTTCTTATGATTTTATATGTTCTTTTTTTACTGTCGTTATTAGGCTCATTGGAATTTTTTTTTAATTTCAATGTCCTTCAGAGAAAACATATTCCACCTAATTTACCCGGGAAACCATTAATTAATTGGATTACTTTAGTATTTACTGTTTAGTTGAATACTGGCCTAATCTCCTTCTGTACTAAATTGAATATGTTATAACATCCTAGTTATCCTTAGCTACATTCTTCACAGTCCTTTAAAATTACATTTATGTATGCAACAGCGCAGTTTTAACATCGTTTCCTCACAAGCTCTGAAATTGCCTTTTTCAGTATATAAATCATTTTAGATGAAAATGGTACAATACTTTTTATGTATGTTCTCTCCCCACACACTGCGCTTCTCCTCACTTATGACCAATACATCTTGGGTTTACATAGATGTTCATATTGTAGTTTGTGTGCCCAAATATTGTACGATTAGCTGATTCAGATAATATATGAATGAAATGGAAAAAGTACCAACGCTATTTTGTGATCACCTTCAGCTATCCAGTTGTCTGCTACAGGCAGCGCCTGTCTGACCTGACTGGTCAAGATGTTTAGTGATGTACATCATTTAATCAATGAAGGCGAGTTATTATTACTTGGCCCCACCATATACAATTAAGCTCCAAACCGTTCATATAGAGTGCGGTAAGTCTTTGGAAAAAGAAATGCTTTCACCAAGCTTTACGATTCAAATCTAACCTACTCAATGGAAAACTTACATAATAATATGGGAAGCCTTGCAATTAAGCATATATTAGAATAAATTCGCATGGAGATAAAGTTAATACAGAACATTATACTTTTATGTGTAGTGTTTAAAAACAAAGATAATTTGTTAGTTACCAAATTACTTGTTACATATTTTAATAGCAAAACGAAACAAGCCGCAATCACTCTCCACAGTCCCCCAAGGTCAATGCACATCGCCTCATCTCATCTATCAGAAGTGTTTTCCTTGAGGTTTTTTCAATCACCGCCCAAGAAACATAAAGGTCCGTTTAATGTTCAAAGCCCTAAGAAATAACGGGCTCTCTTGCCAATTACAGAGGAAGTGTCATGGTGATGGATAAGGTCGTATTAATCAATGAAAGTCTTGATTGAATTCGCCATAATTCCATTTTGACTGATTTCATGCAGAGCAGTAAGCTGGCACGGCCACTCTTAGAAGTTTCTTGCCAATGAGAGGAACATGGCGCAATGGTTAGAGGGCGGGGCCCTAGGGGAGTGGTTAGCACCGCTGCTTTTCACGCCAGAGTTCGGGGTTCGGTTCCCGGTCTCGGCGGTTTGAAAGAAACAAAAATGTTTCTTCCCCATCCACGTGTGAAAGTCATTATTGTGGGGAGTCTCCGTGACCGAGAGGTAGCGTGCTCGGCCTCAGACCGCCAGGGCTCGAATTTCGAATCCTGTGTCTGGAGGACAGTGTCATCTCAATCATCTCACCATCCTCAGGAGATTCTCCTGGCCCAGTTTAGCCTATATGTGCACAAAGGTGGCCTAAAGCCCGATTCATTTTTTGCAATGGTTAGAGCGTGGCGCTCTGCCGATGTCGCTGCACGCCGTGCGGTTTCGAATCCCGCTTGGTGCAGAATTTTCAGAGAAATATCATGTTTCTCCCCTCTCAATCTTGGGACATTGTTAAGATGTTGTGTCTTTGGGCAAGGCACCTCACCCTCAAATGCTTCACTTGACTCAGGTGAAAATGAGTACCTGCTAGGACAGAGATAGCAATGTGTACGATAAGTTCAATGCGCCCGCCGAAACGGCTGCAGGTCTGTATGCTCTCCGTGGAGTTGAAATGGCACACGAATGAACAGGTCCAGTGACCAGGGGGTAAGATGTAAAAGTCGGATGATAGGTCCTCAGACTTGATATCAGACTATAAACCTGCACCTTTACCTTTACCAAAGAGAAGTATAGTCCTTTACTGTAGTATGTGAAGACAATATTTAGAGCCGTTCTCTGTGTATGACAGTAAACTAGTAGATTAATTTACAGAATGAACCTTTTGTGAGAAAAATGATCGAGCTTTGATTATTTTGAATTTTGATTAATTTCTGGCAGTAAAATCTTGATTAATTTCTGGCATTAAGTACACTATTCTACATGCTCTACAGAAGGAGCCTTTTGTGAGGAAAATATTCGAATTTTGAATAATTTTCGAATTTTGATTATTTTCTCAAATAATTTGGAATGCATTTAGGAACATAAATTGCTACGTGCATTTATAATTTGTCAGTATTGGTTTATCTTTTTATAATTATAGATTGTGAGAAGATAATGAATTGAGCTCACGCGATAAAATATTACAATGGTTCCACTCACTAATACATATACATCATATCATTGTATGTGGGCCTATACGACCTATAAGGTTACTAGCGCTGCTTGTCGTGCTGTAATACGAGAGCCACATTCGCTTATACATTGGACAGCTATATCAGCACTACGCGATATAAAAAATGTGTCGGCAAGTTTGTGAAAAGATGCTGGCTCAGGCCTATTCCATTACTGTCAGTAGATGAAGTTGATATCAGAATGGCTATGTTCTTATTGAAAGCTTATACAAGAATTATATCAACACATAGCCATGTTATATGTTTAATAAGCACTAATTATTTGTTGTAATTTTTTTGGAAAGGCTGATTAATCGTTTATTACAGGAGAGCACAATACTCACCTGTACAATACAGCTTATGTACAAGGTACTTAATCAAAAAGGCCGCCAATAACGTCATTAATCACGAGTCATACACACCATCAAACGGCAGCATATATATAGACAGGTCAGCTGATTTTGCCTTTTGGTTGTGCACGGCAGAGCTGTGAAGCTATGGTGTAACTGTCTTCAAGTAAGGTCCACCTTTTTCGTCAATTGATGCACATGAATTATCATAACTCATGGTTGATCGTTTTTCAAAGATCTCTGTTCCCCATTCTGAAGGACGACAGATCCACTTAGAACACAAGAGGTAATCAATAAAGGTCAAGTCTCGAATTGCGTGCTGTGGCCAGCGAGTCTGTAAATTACAGACCTCACCATCCTGTTCGATAGCCAATTCATATTTAGTCCCCAGTAGGCATGGTAAGGATCGCATGATCTTGGTGCAACACAACAATCGTGAACTGATGAATGATAGATGCTTATTATAGAAAACAAACGTGGCGTTAAAAAACATGCGACTTTCTATATTGAGACGTAGGCCCATACACTGCGCGTTTTACAGCTACATGTGTTAAACTGTTAAAGGCTTTCACATGGGCTAAAAACGACGTGCGACGTTGCCATTTTAAAAGGTTTAGAGGCTAACGTGGGCATTTTTAAAAAGTACATAAAATCAGCTTCTGACTTCTAAAGTCGTTTTCCGTGCTATAAGGGTTACAGCCACACGCCGCCAGATGAGTTGCAAATCCCTTATTTTGATCCTTTATTTTGAGAACCCCATCTTGACCACGCGATCCTAGACCATTACGCGCGGCATTGATTCTACGTCGGGTGGATGTCTTGTGTTTTCTGGGATTACACGACAGTCTGCAGCACCATGGCTCAGCGCCACACATCCCGAAAAATACTGGACATTGGCCCAATGCTGCCACAGAGATGACCAACCGTCTACAACGTCGGCCCAGCATTTGCCTGTCATTGTGTCGTTGTCTTTGTGTTTTTTGGGATGATCTGGGTCACGTTTTTTGTGCCCGGCACTTTGCAACAACAGTATATGAGGTCACGGTAACATTAAAGGGACTGGCCCAGGCTAAAATCATCAAAAAATCGGTGATTTTATTTCGGGTTCTTAATATGAATATATGATGTAAGCATGTACATAGACTAGAACTGCAAATTTTTATAATTTTTGTGCTGCGCATTCACCAGTTAGACTAGATATAGAGACGAAATTCCTGATTTCTAATTATTGACAACCATGTCAAAAATAGGAAATGCGGGAATTTCGTCTCTATATCTAGCCTAACTGGTGAATGCGCAGCAGAAAAATTTTAAAAATTTGCAGTTCTAGTCTATGTACATGCTTACATCATATGGTCATATTAAGAACCCGAAATAAAATCACAGATTTTTTGATGATTTTAGCCTGGGCCAGTCCCTTTAATATGATACCACATATTTATAAGCATTTGCTTCTATATCTATGACATTTTCTAGCCCTGCCAACGAGATTTACACCTACTGGCTACTCATTTGTATTCACAACATGACTCCGCAAGGATCACTCATTTTCTTTTTGTTGAGCGAAGCCTATGTATTACAATCCTGTATTGCTTCAATTGGACAATAAAATATGTTTAAACAAAGAGCGTCTTGTTTGCTATCGCACACCACTTGGTATTTACAGATGGAGAACCCCAGCTGTGTTTGTGCTAAATATTTGCCGGATGTTTTGGTCAGTGTTACACGGATCGTATGTTTGATCATGCGGCTTGTACTGTGTGTTAACAGGAGGAGGCGGGGGGTTCTCCGGACGCTCGGCTCTGATCCAGACGGGAGGCTCCCTCCTGGAGGGGGGCGTGGGAGGTGAGCCGTGCCCAGTGGCCAAGGCTCAGGGCTGGGAGATCAGCGGAGGGTTTGGAGGAGGTGGAGGGGGCTGTAAAGCTGGAGGAGGAGGTGGAGGATTCACAGGTAAGCTTACCACTTTATATATCACCCCCCCCCCCTCGGGGATAAAGGGTCATATCTGACACTTTAACCCTTTAAGCCCTCACAATGCATTAAAGCATCATTTTACATCCCTGAAAACAAACTTAATCCCTACAACTACGGGTTTTAGAATGAATATTTCCATGATACTGATTTACCAATACATGGCCATTTTCTTTATTTTTTCACCCACATCAAATCATCTTTTTCATCCACTACAAGTCGAGTATTGCCACAACAATTAGCGGCTTGTTGTGGACTTGAAAGGGTTAACCTTTGAAGCTTTGAATTAAATAAAAACAATTTTCACCCGCTTGAAGTTGTGTCTCGCTACCGCGACCCACAACTTCAAGTGGGTGAAAATTACCCATATTTGTTTAATTTGAGACGACACGTTTACAAATGTTGATGTTTAAACACTCATTTATTTCCAAATATCAGTGATTTGATCAGCTAATAAAACAAATTAAAAACGACTATAGTCTATAGTCGTTCTTAGTGGTGTAAGGGATAATAAGGAACCCTTTGGCTCATATTTAGTCTTATCAACTACACAGGCCGCAACATAGTGCATATTTTGAATGAAAATAAATCTACTTTTATTCGCCACTTGGTCTTCAGAATACGCTATTTAGAGAGCTATAGTGGACAGGATTAAAACAAGTTTTATCGTCGTTGTTCACAAAGAATTATCCTCCAGAGCATGGGTGTCGATTTCTGTTGTCTTTCGTTGTTTTTATCACAATTTCTGTGACTATTTTTTTAAGGTGGATTGTTGAATTGCATTTTAAAATGTATAAAAAATTTCATCAATCTCATTATTTTTAATCACTTGAATTTGTGGATCGCTGTAGCGAGAAATGACTTCAAGTGGGTAAAAAAGATTTTTTTCTAATTCAGAGCAATGTAAGTTATAATTTACAGTTGGAAAGTACGCTAGCTATTTTAGCTTCAGACCAAGTGCTCAAAATTTCTGATGGATGAATGCAGTTTACTGATCTGAAGATATAGCGTTACGTGTCTTGAGTCTGGTACATTATGTCTGTGACATGCTCTATGTGTTTTTTCTCTATTCAGGAGGGAATGTATCTGTGACAGATAACTCTGAACATAACGGCCAGGGAGGCTCGTCTTACATCAACCCTGACAGCACGCAGGCCAGGTTAGAACCAGGTAAAAAACACAGACGCAATGCAATATTTAACCACTGTTTCCCCAATGTGTGATTCGTGTTTTGTTCAATACGTAACTAAGTCCCGGTTTTTATGCCTCAGCCAGCTTGGGATCGGAGGCATTGTGTCGTCGGGTTGCCCTTTCGTCGGTATGTCCGTCAGTGCACATTACGTTCTGCAGCGGGGGGCATAATCATATATAGAAACTTCTATATTCCTTGATGGCATTGACGGTGAATGTATAAAAGCTCACGTCCTAACCGTTTGACTGCTAATCACGAATAATACAGTTTTAATTACTGTAGATCTAGTAATATTCGCGAGGTTTCAATTTTCATGAATTTCGCGAGGAGGACAAATTCGCGAATTCAAGAATCTCGCGAAAATTATTATTATGATAAAAATAAAAATTAACGAATTCTAAACTTCGTGAAAAGTCCCAGAATCAGAAATTCGCGAAAATTTAAATACGCGAAAATCTATAGATTTTGTATTTGTACTTCCCATAGTATCTGTGAATGTACAAACATCTACTATGTCTAAGCTTAGCCCTTATCTCGTTCAGTTCTTTTTTTTTAATTGTCATCCTCTTGAAATACTGTGAATAGCGGTTGAGACATACAATTTTAAGTGGGTGAAAATTGTCCTTATTTAGGCCTACTTCAACGCTTAAAGGATTGACACTCAGGTATAACAGACTAAGTATCAATTAAAGGGACTGGTCCAGGCTAAAATCATCAAAAAATCGGTGATTTTATTTCGGGTTCTTAATATGACCATATGATGTAGGCCTAAGCATGTACATAGACTAGAACTGCAAATTTTTATAATTTTCGTGCTGCGCATTGACCAGTTAGACTAGATATAGAGACGAAATTCCTGATTTCTAATTATTGACAACCATGTCAAAAATAGGAAATGCGGGAATTTCGTCTCTATATCTAGCCTAACTGGTGAATGCGCAGCAGAAAAATTACAAAAATTTGCAGTTCTAGTCTATGTACATGCTTACATCATATGGTCATATTAAGAACCCGAAATAAAATCACCGATTTTTTGATGATTTTAGCTTGGGCCAGTCCCTTTAAATTTATCCTAAATATAAAATGCCGTGCAAAATGAGACCACATAAAAAACTTCCGCCCCCCCCCCCCCCACAACATTAACCCAACTCTGTTTAAATGAGATATGCTGATCAGGATCTTTACCGAGTGCTCCGTCTGTAAGAGTATTAATATCTGATGATTGTCACGATATGTTGTCAAAATAATACCATGTTATTAGGACTCTTATTATGGTTTATTTCTTCCACCAGCATGATATGCGAACGGACTTCGTTGTGTAAAGAAATGAAAATAGTGCATGTGATTAGTTAAAAAATGTAAATTTATAGACAAATATCAGCAACGGCTGATAAATATCATTATTAATGATATTTAGCTCAGATGTAGTATCTATATAGGCCTATTATGAGTCAATCTACTAAGGCGCCTGATTAAATGTGGCTTAGGCCTACTGCCTGGTTCACACGGGTGAAGATCAAACACGGATCAAGTGCGGATTGAAGGAGGCCGGGTCATGTCCGGGTTATCAGAAGTGCCGTTCACTATGGACTATTGTATGCTGCACGTGGTCGAGACGTTGACGAAAACGTGCTCAACAAGCTGTCGACAAAGCAAGCCATGAGTGTCCCAAACCTGATTGGACATTTATTGTTCGTGACTCGTATGTCGCGGACCTTCCACCGTAACGGCCCTTAAGCTACAGTCACACTGAGACGCGGATTGACACGCTGCCCGCGGTTTGAGCAAAATAGCCGAAATCGGCAATCCGCATCAGACCGTGTCCAACCGCGTGTTTTAATCCGCGCGGTGTGCCTACACACCCAGACGGACGAAAAATGGCGTACGCATACCGTAGAAATCGTCTGTTAGCGTCTGAATCGTGTATGAGCGTGGATAAGTGCACACGTACCGTAGGTGGCGTACGCATACCGCACGCGGTGTGCGTACGCCACCTACGGTACGTGTACACTCATGCACACTTCCTACGGTGTCTCTACACTTACGGACGCTCACTCACGGGAACCGACGAATAGAGACGGTCTGACGCGATGGCGACACTGGGAGACGGTGTGTGTACGCTTACCGCACGTCCAGACTGAATGCCTACATAATGCGACGGTCTGCCTGCACATAGAGACGGTGTGTGTACACAAAAGTGCGACAACCCGCGCACGTCCACGTGTTTATACGACATTTTAAAAGCCGAGCGCACATGACTTTTCCCATTGGGTTTGTAACGTTACATGCTGGTCCGTGCGCTTGTCCCATGTTTCACACTGGCTTGTCCAATATTCTATTTTAATTTGAATTTATGTATATTAGGCCTGGATATATATATTTATTTTAATCCTTCTTTATTTCTCATTGCGTAACAAATCTAGGCCTACGTTGTAGAATATATTTTTCCTATATAAGAGATATTCTCAATTTCTATTTATTGTAATGCATGTTATAATATTTGATATATACATTGAAATATATCTTTATAGCAAAAGATATCTTCAAATTATATCTCATTCCAGGTGTCTGGATACCCACAAAAACTATGGTAGTCATGTGGGCCCGTCAGATGTTAATTTTAGTCGCCTAAACCAATTTCCGAATTCCACGTAATTATTTTGATCTTTGCGGCTTATGCGCCTTAGAATCAATTGAGATAAAGCAATATAAATGCCTTTAATAAAAAATAATAATAATAATATAGATTAACATGATTAATGCCTATTAAAAAAATTAAACATAGTATATCTAAAATTAATGGTATTTTTTAGGATAAGCCAGTGTGCTTCTCAAATCTCGGGAAATATCACTCTCGACGCGAGGTAATACGAGACAAGGTCTAGTGAGATGGGAAGAGTTTGAACATGCCTGCCAATCAGCCCTGTCGGTTAACTATCAATAATGACAGTGATCCGTGTCAGCATATACAAATATTTATGCAACACCTTTAAATCTATTACGCTAATATAATTTATAAATTATTCAACAAAGTAACATGTTTATTCAAATCGTGTAATAAATCATTATAACACGAAATAATTATCTTTTTAAATCGGGCAGTAAAGCATTACAACACGAGCACGATGTTCCCTTACATTTTTCTATTTAAATCGTGTAATAAAACGTTACAACACGAACACGATGTCTTTGCAATTTTTTATATCGTGCAATAAATCACTAAAACACTAATATTATGTTTTTCCAAATCGTGTAATAAAAAATCATATCACTGATGTTATTATTCATATGATAGCCTAACTACCAAGCCCGTAGGCTTGAAATGGTGCGACACACTCAACTAGCCACTGTTACTGTTACTGACTGCGCCAAGCATTGCGTAACCGGCCGCCAATGGTCCCAGGAGGTCCGAGTTCACTTTAGCTTCATGTCTATTTAAAATAATCAGGGAATTACAAACACGGATATAAGTATAATTCGAGCTTAAATGAGAGACAAAAATAGCTTAAACAGCTTAAATAAAAGGGCTCTAACCTCTAATTATCTTGCGACCATGTAGCTTAAAAAGTGTATACGGGACCTACTGCACGTCTGAAAACATTATATATGCTCCACAGTATTCTCGCGAACATAATTAAAGCGAAAATCAGGCTAAAATCATCAAAAAATCAGTATTTTTATTTCGGCTTCTTAACATGTCCATTATAATGTAAATATGTCCATTGACTAGAACTGAATTGAAAATTCCCGTATTTCTTACTTTGGACATGCATGTCCGAAATAAGAAATCGGGAATTTCGTCTTTATATCTGCTTCTTTGCGGCTTTTTTCTTGCTTTGCCTTTTTATTTCTAAGCCCTCAGCAAATAAGAAATCGGGAATTTCTCTTTCATATAACTGCTTCTTTGCGGCTACTCTTTTTTGCTTTCCCTTCTCTTTTGCCATGAGACCAAGTTTCACAGTAGTATTTCGTCAATGCTCTGCCAACTGCATGCAAAAACAATCTATACAGCACTACCCAGAGAGGACGACGACAATGATGGAGCAACAGAAGAGCCACAGAGCAGATGGAGCTTGGGGAAGGTCAACAGGGAAGAATGAAAAATACTCCGATCCACGGGAATTGACACATTTGGGTGGCGGACACCGCAAAATTGTGTACCGACACAGCGAGATGGCGTACATACACCGTAGACAGCGTGAGGCAGCGTGACATACCGTGACATAGCGTGAGTAAGCGTGATATGTCGTCAAACGGTGTACAGAAACCGTACATGGAGTACAGAGACCGTAGGCAGCGTGACTAAGCGTGACTAAGCGCAGCCAGTAGCTACGGATCCCCTACGCTGACCGTCTCACGGTGCAACACCAAAAATATTTTGCGCTGTGCGTAGGGTAGCGTAGGCTTTTGTATAACAGTGTAGAACAGCGTAGGGACAGCGTGTGCCAGTGTAGAGGCTCCGCCATGGAGAGGGGTGCAGGGTGAGCCATTTCTTGTCTACGCTCCGTCGCGCACGCCCACGATACCTACGGTGTATGTACGATGTCCACGGTGTTTATACGCCATCTCGCTGTGTCTCTACGCTGATTCACGGATGATTGGGCTCCCGCGGACAGCCACGCTTGGCCACGAATTTTTGAACAAGAAGTTGATTCGCGGCAGCCGACGGATGGACGCGGTTGCCGCGAAAAGTGACGCGGTGACCGCCTGGAAATGTACGATCATGGACGCTTGCCGACGCTTACGGACGCTGATTCCCGGTGCGTGGCTTTTGCTCTTTCCGCGTGTGACCGTGTCAAACCGTACCCCAGTGTGACTGGGCCTTTAACGCGACGCACGGATTATACTCCGTTGTTGCGGGCATCTCAGACTGCCACGCCGGCGAGGACGAGTGGGACACGGACGTTATTTTACCCAACACGGATGTTACACGGTGTTCATATTCACAGTACTGTAAACGTGTTTATTGCTGAAAAACGCATGTAAACTAGCCTACATGAGACTACTATGACCTCGGCTGGTTGGTCCTAGTAGGATCTGTAACAACAAAAGCGCTCCCTCCCTGGTGTTGCATATCATACTGAGGGTGTAAACATTTTACCTGGTAAAGACGGAGGCCTATTATACATGGTATATGAGAGTTTCTTCCCATTCTTACGAGCTGTGGAGAAATATTTACGGGCGACGTGCTCGGTTGTTTTTCCCTGTCGTCGTTTCTCACCTTGGCACATTACTACCTTCCGGTTTATTATTAATAAGGCCCATTGTCAACTGATTATGTATGCACCAGCATCGTATTTTGTCTCTCCCAGTGTTAAAGTTTTATCATATTTTTAAAAGGTTGGATGTATGAAAAATACAGATGACAAAGCCTATCAAAGCTCTGGTCGTGAGCTCGAACAGCTCAAGGTGTAGGCCTATTTCGTGGGATGAACACATCAAACAATTAACAGAAGACTTAATATCTAGAATAATTTCTTTGAGATACAATTTAGAATTTGGAAATTGGCAATATATGATTCGATGTAAAGATCATTATACTAAAATGCCATGGTATATATATTTGTAATATATATTTTAATTGATTTTGTCATCTGCCGCATTAACCTGAATAAAATTACTGGATTGGTTGAGCGTGTTATTATTCTCGCTGCTAGGCCGTTAGTTATGATCAATAACAACGATTCGATAAGTGTTCTGGCCCACAGTAAAACGAGATCTACGAGAAATAATAACTTACCTTTCTTCTGGGCGACAAGCAAATCTACACACTTTAGGACGACTTTAAACTGAGTGTTCATTTGAAAAAATACATGTAGCTGGTCAGAGACGGTCCGAAAACTTGTTCAAGGAATTTTATAATACGGACTTTTCTGGTCATTATTAGTCTCTGCCAGGAGGGTTGTTTGTTTGTTTGTTTGTAGGAGCAGGATTAGTTAAAAAATAATTAACGGATTTGCATTAAATTTTTAACTAAAGGTTTGTCTCGGGCGTAGGTTTGCAGTCTCTGAATGAATGTCTAGTATTACATTACATGTTTAAGAAGCAATTGGCGAGAAGCATCTTAATCAATATGCTGACCTATTGTTTGTTACAGCCATTCATATTTTGGACAGCGGAGAGGTGGAAATAGCTTTTCTACTGGAATGTGCCTGTGAATACATGTGCATCTATCAAGACTTCGACAAGAAGCAATTCACTTGTTATTGCAGACCAAACCATATACTCTCAGATGATGGCGTGACCTGCCTGGGTGAGCAAAATAATTTATTTTACTTATGTAAATAATGGTAGCTCGATATTCACGACTTAGTGGAAATCACGGTACCCTTGTTAGTATTAAATGTGATGGAAAAATGAATGTATTTACAAAAATGTGAGTCGTACAATGCACTACAATAAAATAACACGGGAATCTCTGGTAATTCTAAACAGACTGGCCACCTCCATGTAGGCCTATATGATTCTAATGAATACTTCTTCAATTGTCTTAATGGGTTCTATTGTGGCATAATGTTAACCCTTTAAGCCCTCACGATGCATTGAAGCATCATTTTACATCCCTGAAAACAGACTTAATTTTCCTCTAACTAAGGGTTTTAGAACAAAAATTTCTATGAAACTTGTTTACCAATACATAGCAATTTTTTGTAATTTTTAAACCACATCAAATCATCTTCATCCACTACAAGTTGAGAATTGCGACAGCAATTCGCGGCTTGTAGTGGATGAAGATGACAATGGTAAATTCAGGTTTGAAAGGGTTAAATGACAGAACCTATCAGCCGACATCACGCAAAAAGAATGTGAAGACAAAGTTTACCAGCATCTTCTCAAGAGACCCATCACACGAGATGTATTTGTAAATAAAACCTCTGAGACAGCAGTAGAGTGGGCATATGATAAATTGAAAAAAAAATGTATGGCTTTGGGAATTGTTGATGCCGTTTCCACAGATGTTTTACGGGCAGCAGCTGCATTTACTGGAGAACAAAACGAACCTTCGTTCAAATATTTACTACGTTTTTTTGTTGTCAAATGTTTTGTGTAGTTTCGGAAAATGTGTTTAAAATTGCACTAGAAAAAATATGCCCCAATTGTCGAAGTCTACTTGTCATAAATCAAGGATCGCACTCGACGACCACGTGGAAAAGTCAAATATTCCCCACCCATCATTTCGTTATTATTTAAATACATGTAACCGTTAGACCTCCACACATGAGTAAAAATATCTATCCCTATTTTATCCATAGTTATGCAAATCAGCTGTCAATAAACGCTGGAACTTGCGTGCCTGGAATCAAGAACTTGTAATAGATCTTGCGATGTAATACATATTTTATTGATCTTTCCAGATGAGACGCAGGTGAAAACAGCAGCCTCTAAGGACACCGAGCCGCCTGTAGGGGTGCTGGTGGCTGCCGTGGTGGGGGGTGGTGCCTTTCTGGTGCTCATCCTACTGGTCATCTACTGCATGGGTAAGTATTACAATCACGTTCTATGTCCAGTCTACACTCAGCACTATGTAACCGTTCCTGGCTCAATTTTCCATGAGACTCCACCACTAAAAATGGCTGATCAGTAGGCACGTTGATTTTCATTGTTCAAACGTCTGTTATAGTGATATTAAGGGCTTTTCAGTGCGGGGATCGACTTTAGACCTCAGATTATTCAGAATCTGACATGTAACGTCGATCCCCGCACTGAAAGAGTAAAATATATTCACAGTGGCCGCAGACCAATAACTTTCAAATGAAGAGGAAAGAACTAACTACAACATTTATGATGATTTCAAATTGAAAAAAACCCGTTGGTCTCTTGAATTGTATAACAATATGTCAGCGCTTTAAGGAGTAACTTGCTACACCGACACATATATACGTTTGCAGCAGCCAGCTTCGAACCCAACAAAATGCTACTGAAAATTTCAAAATCAAATAAAATTATGTAAATATTTTCAAAATATTTTTCGTAAATGAAAGCTGGAAATTGCATTAGGAATTTCGAATTTAAATTTACCAACTGACAATTCAGCAAGACAATTCTTTCATTATGGGCGAAATAATAGACAATCCTATCATTATGGGCGAAATATTAAACAAGCGCCTCATTATGGTCGAAACAATAGACAATCCTCGCATTGTGGGCAAAATAATAGACAATCCTCTCATTATGGGCGAAATAATAGGCAATCCTCTCATTATGAACGAAATAATAGACAGTCCTCTCATTATGGGCGAAATAATAGACAATTCTCTCATTATACATGTTATAGGCGAAATAATAGTCATTCCTCTCATTATGGGCGAAATAATGTGACAATCCTCTTATTATGGGCAAAAAAAGACAATCCTCTCAATGTGGCCGAGATAATAGACTATACTCACATTATGGGCGAAATAATAAACAAGCCTCTCATTATGGGTGAAATAATATAGACATTTATTTCATTATGTGCAAAATAATAGACAATCCTCACATTTATGGGCGAAATAAGACAATTCGTTTAAACATATTTTATTGACCAATTGAAGCAATACAGGATTGTAAAACATAGGCTTCGCTCGGAATAATAGACAATCCTCTCATTATGGGCGAAATAATAGACAATCCTCTCATTATGGGCGAATTTAAAAAATAATAGTGTGATTTCCTGAAGTGTCAGGAGTGAGGAATCTCATGAACAAATGTCAAATATTTGCATATTGTTTACAAGTTCACTTTATTGACGTTGGTATGAAATATGTTATTAATCAGGAGAAGTTGCGCCAATGCTGATTTAATGTTGGCCCACCGTCTTTATTGTTGGCACGGCATTAACCCACTATTAGATGAATGTAAAAAATGTGTATATTTTCAAAAGAAATTCACTAAACGAACCACCATATCCATCACATATCCAATCACTTAATACTAAGCTTGAATTGTTATGGGTTTATCGTTCATCTTGATTGATTCACATTTTATAGATGTATTGATTGTTTTTCTTGTGAACGTAATATATTTTGCGTGACGTAAGATTATTAATGAAAATGCCCTTCTAGTCTATTTAATATTGACCATGATTAAGTGCAGTTTCTGACCACCTTTTATCCCCCGTCCGTAGGGGAAGGGGGTTTTCGTCGCACCGGGATTCCTCCGGGTGTCACGTTTTTTTGTGGGCGAAAATACTAAAAAAACTATTGGTATTTTTTTTAAAATCACATTCCTAACACCACGGGGATGTGCTAGTAAATTTCTAAAGATGCTACCAAAATTCAAAATGACCGCCAGCGGTCAACTTCATTTTTTTGTGGGCGGAAAAAAAAATTAGTGGTCAATTTTTTCAAAAAATTATATTACCTTCCTAACAAAGTGGAGATGTGCAAGTGAGTTTTTAAAGATGCTACCAAAATTCAAAATGGCCACCATGGATCAACTGGGCGCAAAAACAAAAAAAATTCAAGTTAATTTTCTTAAAATTTTACAATCACATTCCCCACAGTATGCAGATGTGCGGGTGCTTTTTTCAAGGATTTACTGAAATTTAAAAAAGGGCGCCAGGGTCCGAAAATCTCAAAACCTAATTTATGACGGGGCATGCGATAGGACTTCAGACCTCTTGTTCAAAATCAGAATTGCCAAAACGTCGGTATTTGACAAACAAAACTCTGTATTCTAATGCCTCACACCCCCATGTACTATAAGGTGAGCAGACAAAAAACAAATTCTGGATCCGCCCCTGGTTAAATCATAATATTATGTCACGTATAAACACGTCGGTCAGGCCACACTACTAAAATCGTCTATACCCAGCAAACAAAAAACATTTCTATAACATTTATACAATGTTGGACCGACGTTGAAGACGTTGGGCCGTCGTATAAATGTTATAGAAATGTTTTGTGTTTGCTAGGTAGTACTAGGTAAACGATTATAGTGCACTTTTAGTACTGATTTGAAGACATGTACAAAAAATCTAAGAATAGCCTAAGCAAATTTTATAAATGATAGCCAAAAGTATGAATTTGTGGGGCGACAAACACCGTCGTTTGACTGGCAGGAAGTCGGCATTCACCTAAGAGCAGGTAGTGATCCTTTGTAGAAAGTGGTGCCTCATTTTAACCGGAAAAGAAAGTGAAAGTAATCTCGTTGAGAGTTTGCAAGACGAATACATGGTGAAAGGTGATTTTTCCTGACACTCGAGACTGCCACACCAACAGCATGCTAGAGTGCAATAGCGGTGGACATGGATATTTAATAACGTCTCGTCTTTTACAACGTCTGCAGCCGTGCCATCAAAGCAGCACGCAACAATTACGCTGTCACATGAACGACATCCCCCGCGTCAACACATCCTGTGGACATCTCCTGGTGGAACAGCACAACAACATCTTACCTCTTTAACCGCCGGTGTTGCATATATTCGGGTTTTCATTTTTGATTAGCACATTAGGTACCACCTTTTAAACATGTTAAAGACAAAATGTGACATCAATCAGCAATATTTGAAAACAGTTGACCTCCATTTTGTCAAATCTATCTTTATGGTGAGAAATTAAAAGCAAATAATAAAATGCCTTTTGAGAGTCTGTATTACTTCTTTGTTACAAAATAAAAAAACAAACAAGGTTGAACAAACGTATAATTATTTTGCATGATATTATAAAAAATGACGACAAATATTTGAAAATTGGCAAAAACAATGTTTACATTTTTCCTACAATACATATGCTCGTAGGTGAGGGCCTCACAACGCCTCCGCAAAGGTGACTCTTCACAATATCTATATATAGTATTAGACAGAATTAAAACATTTTGGTTTTTTGGATCCTGAATACAGAGAATAGATAACTAATCCCGGAAATAGCACCAGCGAATAGGCGAGGTTCTTCCCAGCAAATACTAGTAGTACACGCAACCAACAACCGATATAAAATGACATGGTTCAGTGAAATATTTATTTCACTTCAGCAATATTATCAAAGTCCATTATGCGACAATTATTGTGTACGCTAACACTGTCCATTACTGTGATACTCCTTTGATAATCAGTCTTAAGCCCTTTTGTTATAAAGACCTCAATCACAATAATGATTGATGTTCTGGTGATTGATTTATTGCCACGCCTGCGTTAGGTCATGGTCAGGTCCTAGTCGTTGTTTATTGTCGATCTTACGCCTTTTATTGATCGAGATCGCGATCTCAGGTATGGGCATGATCTAGGCCAGAGTAATAAAAAAAATATCTACCTAGCCTACAAATAATCCCCATACCTTCTCACAACCAACGTCTTGTGTGACCTACAGTAGCTTTTAGAGAGCCACTTGGAACGCTAACTAAATTTATCAATTCCGAGATGCAAATGGCCAATGCTTGGGTGCTTAGTTACACAGTTCGTGTTCGAGACGTTGACACAGTTTCAGCTTGAGTATTATCATAATTGAGTAGCCCGAGGAAATCTCCACGTCCAAATGGAGGTGTCATTTCATTTCCAGAGGGACGTTCTAGAAAAGTTATTGTTGTTTTATTTGAATTACACACCATCCATCATAATGGAACACTCAATTCTCAATCCAGGTGTCAAATCATGATAACTAATATGTAAATGTATTTCAGCTCACCAATACAAGAACAAGAAGCAGTTGAAGGTGTTTCGTCTTGAGCGGTTGAGTAACCCTGATCACCAGCTTGGTCAACTACGGGCCATCACATCAGGCCCAGGGCATGCCGTCATGACAGAATATAATCCTAACTATGACTTTGGAGGAACAAAGTGTTCTCTAGAAGACCTCCGAGAAGTGCCCCGTGACAGCCTGAACCTCGTCAGGTAAGTTCTTCAAAGTAGTCGATACTGAGCTTATTGTTCTTTTTTACCATGTTCATTGAATGATTTATACTTTTGTTGAGAAAGATTAACAAAAATTGACTTTAATTTAACTAATAGAGGCCTAACTAATTGTCACCCACTTGGAGCTGTGAGTGGCGTCTTAGATATAGTACCCGACCTCAATGAGCCTCTTCAAGGTGGTTCACAGATTTTTTGAAAAAACAAGCAGTGGGGAAAAGTAATGAATTTTTATACTTTGCAGTAAGTTTCTTACCAGGTTTCATGTATTTTTTAAATGTATTTTTTGCATTTTAATCTCGTGGAAGTGTGTCACCCCTTTCCACTTTTTTTATTTCTGATTTAAGCAGCGAAACTGTAAAGTATTAACAACACTGAATTGTAGCCTAAGAGCTTTTTGTTGATACATTATAAATGGTGCAGAATACAATAGGATTGGGATTCTATGCTATTATCTCAATTGTTACGCCTGCTGAAACGTATTTCAAAGATGCGCTGCAGCTGTACTAGAGTTACATTAATTACAACTACAGAATTGTGAAAACAATTATATATAAAGACATAGTTCAACATATTATGACCATCTGAAATGATACAAATAATCAATTTGAAAATAAATATAACACATGGAATACTGAAATAAATATTTTCGGAAAGACGGATGCAATTGAGCAGCCCACCGGGCACACGACATTGTTGCGACGTTGAATCAACGTCATTGATGTTGATTCAATGTCGCAACAACGTCGGGTGCCCAGTGGGAGAGGACTAGACAGTGGATCTATAACGTCGAGAGGTGTTTAAGAGAGCAAGGTTGTTTGTCTTCAATGCAGAAACTGGATCTTAGTTCAATACCATGTGACTGGACATGGACAATTGCTCCCGTATCCTATGCACGACCAATGGCCTGAGAGGCTGTGCAATGTGTTATCATCCTTAATTTAGTTTGCTCCAGGCTATAGCATTTTAATGGGACACGTCTTCTGGTCTTGCTTATAAATGGTCACAGGAGATTCGGACGCTTGAGTATTACCAAATGTGGTGGGCGGGGGCCCTAGGGTAGTGGTTAGCACCGCTGCCTTCCACGCCAGAGTTCGGGGCTCTGTTCCCGGTCTCGGCGGTTTGAGAGAGACAAAAAATGTTCCTTCTCCATCAACGTGTGAAAGTCAGTATTGTGGGGAGCCTCCGTGACCGAAAGGTAGCGTGCTCGGCCTCAGACCGCCAGGGTTCGAATTTCGAATCCTGTGTCTGTAGGACAGTGTCATCTCAATCATCTCACCATCCTCAGGAGGTTCTCCTGGCCCAGTTTAGCCTATATGTGCACAAAGGTGGCCTAAAGCCCGATTCATTTCATTTATTTACCAAATGGCTCCTGTCGTTTTTCGACTATTATTCTACTACATCAAGCGGTTTATAAGGTCTACATATCTGTTTCATCAACATGAATGGCAATGTCTTCAGCCAATAAATTAATTTAAATAATTTAGCGTTGTAGAGTTCTATATCGCGGTAATAAGACACAATTTTATAAAGTAGATAGATAGACAGATATTTATATTTTGAAATAACAAATTGACCTTAAAAATCATAGTAGAAAATGTAATTATTTGAGCGCGTTGAAGGCTTGTATATGATGTTATATAAACAACTTCTCTGTAGTTTAATTTGATTAGAGCCATTTTAAATCAACAGCAAAGATCGACATAATTCGTAACTATGCAGATCGCTATCAGATTGATCTATCCTATTAAAGTTGATATCATGGCCTTCAAATGCCAATTGTACCACCATTGTCTCTGTCATCAGGTAATATAATATATATAAGGAATCCATGGAGTGGATTTTTAAATCGCATTTGCTGTATTTATTATGGACTATTGAATTATCTATCTCATTATGTTACGGTCGTTGTATAATTTTTCAGGGCTCTGGGGCAAGGCGCGTTTGGAGAAGTGTATCAAGGGTATCTATTGAATACACCCACAGAGCCTGCAGATCTGCCCGTAGCTGTCAAGGTCAGTAACAAACTAGTTATTATCACTAATATTGGTAAAATAACGGAACGCTGCTAATGAAGTGATATTATTACAGTAATAGAAATAATTGTGATTATGTTCTGTTTTCGTCCTGCATATTATTATATTAACCCTTTAACCGCCAAATTATTCTATTTGAATTTTCACCCACTTGAAGTTGTGTCTCGCTGACGCGATCCACAACTTCACATGAGTGAAAATTATTCAGATTTGACAAAATGGAGGTCAACTGTTTTCAAATATTACTGATTGATGTCACATTTTATCCTTAACATGTTTAAAAGGTGATACTTAATGTGCTAATAAAAAATGAAAACCTGAATATATGCGGCACCGGCGGTTAAGGGGTTAACCCCCTCAGACGCTATACATCAGAATTGGACGTCTAAAGTCGATCCCCGCACTAAAAGAGTAACATACTTATAATGGCCGTAGACCCCTAACATAAGTATTTAAATGAAGACATGTCAACTTGAAAACACCCTTTGGTCTCTTTGTTTATACAAACAAATATCAGCGCTTTAATGTTAATAATAATACTGTAGTGTATAGAGATCACTATGTTTAGCTAGAAGTTGAAAACCGCCCATAATTCTAGTTTTGTAGTATCATAATTTACTAACATGGACAATAAATAGATTATGGAACCTGTGACATATCAAGCAAAACTTAGGTGACATAGGACTGGTTTCTTTTCAAACTGAGGTATTATTTCTGCGTCCAGCGTCTGTATATCGCGATATCGCCTGTTGGTAGTACGTCGTATCTTGATATTGTCACACTGAGAGAATAGTTTACTTTTATTATTTCCCTCAGAGATACCGCGTACTCTGGTGTAGTAGTTAGACGCTGTCGTCTGTCACAGCGGTGTTAAAAAAACAAAATATGTAAAGATTCAGTATTCTGAGGAGTCTCCGTGACTGAGAAGAAGTGTGCTTGACCTCATACCGCTAGGGGTTGAACTCTGAATGCTGTATCAGGAGGGCAGTGTCATTTGATTCATCTCATCATCCTCAGGAGGTTCTCTCTGCCCAGTTTAACCTGTATGTGCCCAATTAATTCATTCATTCATTCATTCATACATCCATTTATACAGGTAATAATATTTCATTTTTCCCAGTAAGGCATACTTTTATAATGCATGTACTGGGTAATAGTATTATCGTTCAGATATGACGAAAGCTGGTGTGAAAAATATAGTCATTAAAGTGCCCAATGTTTTCTAAACATAATTACAAATACAAAAAATACAATTATGTTTTTTAATGATTAAAAATGCCACTCTAACACTAATAGTCAGGGTGTAGCGTTTTAGGATTTTATTGATCTGCGTTTTAGATATGGCCTTATGCCAAGTTTAGCAATCATCAGGTCTGAATCAAATCAGTATACATAATGAAATGTTGTAATTATGATTGACTTCCTCTACCAGTGTACCAGCACCTGTAGATTTTGAATAATTAAATCCGTTAATAGTAATCATTTACTGATCCCATCTCAATATGAGATTAGATATGCTATATATGAATATTATTTAAATATGCGCATGTGGAAAGGGCCTCGGGTGTATCATACGACTGAAACATTTTTGCTCTAAAAATGTGAACACAATTTCAAAGGACCGCGATATGAACATATTACACTGAGTCATTTGACGTCTACGGTATATATATATCAATCCAATCTTGCACCCTTATCCTCACAATTTATTCTGTATGTATTGATTCAAGAAGAGATGAATTTAGTGCCCACCCGTATAGATAAATTGCATCACATAGTATTTGCTGTATATTTTTTTTTTGGCGGGGGAGAATACAATTAAATAAAATGATCGAAGTACCATCTGCGACTTTTAAAAACATTGTTTTATTTTTTTATTTTTGTCCCGGGGGGGGGGGGGTGGTGGACGGGTGGCGTCATGTTTTTGACTCTAAAAGTATTGAAGTAGCCTCTCCTGTTTTTTAAAATGTTTTAAAGGAATGTATGGGTATGAGGTGGAAACTAATATTATACATGTATACTTATACTTTAGCTGAGATGTAGGTTTAGTTGTACCTATGTTATACTATAAAACATGTCATGAACTACGGTATATGTTATAATTTCAAATGATATATTTTAGACATTACCAGCATTATGCACAGATCAGGCGGAAATGGATTTTTTGATGGAAGCATTAATTATGAGGTATGTATATTACATGTATTTCATTTACATTATAGCGTATGATATTACTCAGTAAATAAATAACGGAGATATTTTATTATTGCATATTGTCGTCGTGGGATTAAGGTTTGTACGACAGTGTAACTCGTCCCAGAAAACACGAGAGGTCCACGTACCCAATATTGATTTTGAGTTGGAAAGGTGTCGTAGATGGTCGGCCAATATTAAACATTGGGTCAACGTCTCTTGTTTGCTGGGATACAACGCCTTGACCCTTTAAGCCCTCACGATGCATTAAAGCATTATTTTACATCCCTAAAAATAGACTTAATTTTCTTTCAACCGAGGGTTTTGGAACGAAAATTTCCATGAAACTGGTATACCAATTCACTGCAATTTTCTTTATTTTTTAAACCACATTAAATCATCTTCATCCACTACAAGTCGAGAATTGCGACAGCAATTCGCGGCTTATAGTGGATGAAGATGACAATGGTAAATTCAATTTTGAAAGGGTTAAATCACTGATGCGACTGTCGTCGTTATTAAATTTATTTTATCAGTCGATAAAATCACTGGTATTCGGAATGAAATGGGTCTTTAGGAATCAAGATTTGCAAATTGTTTGGTCGCAAATTAAACAAATATGAGTAATTTTCACCCACTTAAAGCTGTGGATCGCGGTAGCGAGACACAACTTCAAGTTGGTGAAAATTTAAATTTGATTTATTATAGTTATTTAGCGCTCTAAGGGTTAAAATCAATCCGATCTAATTTGCTGCTGTCATAGTAAAAAATATGTTTGTCTTTTGTAGTCTTATATATTTGTCTTTCAATATCGATATATGACACACCATGTAATTAATTGTTATCTTTTCGCAGCAAATTCAACCACGCAAACATCGTACGTTTTATTGGAGTATGCTTTGAGAAACACCCACGCTTCATAGTACTGGAACTTTTAAAAGGGGGAGATTTGAAGTCGTTCCTGCGCGAATCTCGACCGAAGCCCGTGAGTTCAATTCACATTTGTAATAATATAGGCTAACATTATATTATACATATAATAATAATAATAATATATTTTTTTATTTTTTTATTTTCAGATTCCATATATATACAATACACAGTACAGAACAACAAGAAACGCGAATATACATAAGACGTGAAAAAAAAAAAAAAAAAAAAAAAAAAAAAAAAAAAAAAAAAACTATGCTATATCTATGTGCAACGTTTTTAAGTGGTTATTAAATGGTTACTTTATAAGCATTAAAAAACAGAAAAGAAGTACTATTATATTCATGATAATAATTATGCATGTTTCAAAATATATATATCCGGCACCAAATCAGCACTGCCAATTCCAATGCGCGGGTCTATAGAACACCGGCCCACATCATCATGGTCCTACCAAGCAAACACGAGAAGCCGACCCGATGGCGGATCAATGCCGGGCCAGCGTCTATATATAATAATATAATAATAATTATACATTATATTATGTGACTAGTGTTCCACAATAAGAATGTTTTATCTGTGTGATGGAAACTGAATGCGGGTCCATCAGGACAATGAGTAATTATGTACTTAAATTTGAACCATGTCCTAGAATACAGCATTAAATGCCGCTTTTCCTGGTAGCTAGTTATTAATTAACCTAGATGTGACATTTAAACATCCCTGTTAAATATTGTTTGGTACGTTCACCAAATACGTGTCAAAGCTACTTCAATTATTTTTTATAAAAAATCAATTCTTACAAAAAACACCACTAATGTCGATTTTTGTCAAGGTGGTTACCGCCAGCCATTTTTTTTTGATGGATTCTTCACAAATACCTAGAGAAGCATGATCTGAGTGTACTCTTTTCTATCTAAAAAAAATCTATTGGCACGGGATTAAATTGTCTACATTTGTGCAATATATTTTTAATCTTCGTTCGCTTTCTGCTTTAACCAATCCGTGTAAATGATTGAATCATTAGGTTTTTCTCATACTAGTTCAAAATCTAAAAAATGTTTCAGGATCATCCTCCGAATGTGATGATGATGGATTTGGTTAAGTTGTCACTAGATGTCGCTCTAGGCTGTCAGTATCTGGAGGATAATCACTTCATACACAGGTGAGGGGACAAATAAAAGATAAGATAATTTCAATTATGGTCGGTGTAATAAAACAACCACCGGTACGTGTATGTAACTAATTGTACAATTACTATTAGTGTACAACGCGTGTTGATAAGTGCTCACCTGCTCATCTGAGTCCGTATTCTCCTACAAGCTACGATAGATCGTAGACTTCGGATGACCATCTCGACCAATCCGAAGCCTACAATATATCGTACCTTGTACGAGAATAAGGGCCTCTTGCATAAATTCACCTCATTGCATACCTTGAATCAAAGTTATTAATTAACCCAGATGTGACATTTAAAACATCACTGTAAGATAGTGTTCGATACGTTTACCAAATATGAGTCAAAGTTACTTCAATTATTTTTTTTATAAAGAATACAGTTCTTACAAAAAACACCACCAATGTCGATTTTTGTCAAAGGTGGTTACTGCCAGCGATTTTGTTTTTGATGGATTCTTCACAAAAGCGAAGTAGCTAGAGATGCAGCACCTCAAATTTGAAATGCAATCCAACCAACGGGTCAGAAAATATCGTGTTCACAAGCTTCTTTGGGCGGCCATCCCGAGAAAAAGTCCCCACTCCTAATAAAACAAAGTGTCCAAAAAAACTTTTCCAAACTTGGCGGGACTACTCCAATAATGACCCTCCACCCCACAATTGACGTCGATTTTTTATTCCTTATGTATATAAACATTTTGTCATTTCTCAATTTCAATTTATACCTTAACACCTTAACAATAAAGTAATAAAGGTCTTGCGTGTTATTAATTTCGGAGCATTTACATTTAAGCAATTTACATCTCTAAAATGAATTAAAATGAGAGTAAATACATTAATTAAGGAGATGAGTATGATTTTAGTTTCGTTTTACCTCCTATTACAGAGACATAGCAGCGAGAAACTGCTTGTTGACAACGAAAGGCCCAGAACGTATTGCAAAAATAGCTGATTTTGGTATGGCGAGAGATATATACAGGTTGGTACACATACAGCCCCCTTTAAAAAAATAATTTACCTACGTAAATGATCACCATTAAATAAACTATCCTGCATAAAATATATTTTAAACCAACCTATACCCAAACATTACAACTAAATGCACGTGACTCAGGTATTCTGTCTGCCGGAATATACTCATTTTTGTCAAGCAAATGAAATATGTTTTCAATAGGGCTGATTATTATCGGAAAGGTGGAAAAGCCATGCTGCCTGTCAAATGGATGCCGCCTGAAGCCTTCCTGGACGGAGTATTCACATCGAAGACGGATGTCTGGTAAGCTGATCAACAGCTCTATACTAAGTCTACTAGCTAATGTCGCTCTACTCATAATTATTTGCTGGGTGTTACACACTTATCAACGTTAGAAAATATCAAAAAATACATTATGTAGAACAAATTAAAAAAAATGTATAATAAGTTTGGGAAATAGTCATGCGGGGAAAATATTTATTCTGGTACAGATGGCATAAAAACACCTGGAAATAATTCTGCAGACACCTACGTTATATATCTTTAGTGAATTGCTCGCAATCTACATTATATTAAAATGATTAAGATTATAAAATATGCACGAATCTGGGAACTAGAGTAATCAGAGGAAATGCCATAATGTCAAACCTAACAAGCATCCTTAAAAAGTGGGCATGATTTAATACAAACAACACTGCTCCGTTGTGGTGGCATTTCTATGTTTTAAGTATACTTGATTTCAGCAGTAATATTTAGACACGCGTTCTACATGATCTGATTATGTTTGTGTTGTTTAGGTCTTTTGGTATACTGCTATGGGAGGTGTTTTCTCTGGGGTACATGCCTTATCCTGGTCGTGGTAACCAGGAGGTGATGCAGTTTGTCACGGCTGGTGGACGTCTGGAACCCCCTCTCAACTGTCCAGATCCTGTGTATGTATCCTAGTCATCATATCAATATATGTTTACTCAATGCTAGTTTAGTGTTGTACCAGCGCTGTAGACGTTGCATTTGTTAACCCTTTAACCGCCGGTGCCGCATATATTCGGTTTTTCATTTTTTATTAGCACATTAAGTACCACCTTTTAAACATGTTGAAGATAAAATGTGACATAAATCAGCAAGATTTGAAAACAGTTGCCCTCCATCTTGTCAAATCTGAATAATTTTTACTTACTTAAAGTTGTGGATCGCGTCAGCGAGACACAACTTCAAGTGGGAGAACATTCAGATTGAATAATTTGGCGGTTGAGGGGTTATTTATTTCTAAATGATATATATCTGAGAGTTCTCTATATGCCTACAAATTAACAACTATACTTGCTATTTAGATGGGGGTGGTGATACTCATGTATGCGATAATCTTGACTTAAACATTTAATTTCTATGTTGACAGATGCCGTGTGATGACCATGTGCTGGCATGGTATTCCTGAAAGACGCCCATCGTTCAGTGGTGTTATCCATCAACTCACATTATGCTTGCAGGTATGGCTGCTTTTTTGTATACATGTAATATAACAAAATGCTACTTTGTTACTTAGTAACAAGAAAATCTTATTGTTTGTTTGCTAACGCCTTTGTCTGTATTTTACAATAGTCAAGGTGCTCATTTTTAATGTATTACGTCACATTAACGGCAAACAATAGGCCTACCGCCTGTACGCAGTAAACACAAGACGCTAAACCAACGTTGACTTAATACGTAAAGCGCTCAATTCAATTATTTAAATATTCAACCATTTGAATTTGGGTCTCGCTACCACTTCAAGTGGGTGAAAATTACTCATATTTGTTTAATTTGAGACAAATCTTGATGGGTGTTTTCTTAAAACACTCATCTCGTTAGCAATGACATTGATCAAACAGATTAAAATCGACCTTGGTGCATTAAGGGTTAATGGTGGGCCACCGTATGCGACGCTGGCCCAACCTTAATTCAACATTGGTTGAAGGTCTTGTGTTTGCTGAGTGTAAATTCTAGTTGCATCCCCCTTATTTTGTACGTTTTATTGTTTCCACAGGATCCGGAAGTGATCCACTCGCCTTTACCGGTATTCCAGCGCCCACCCTCTGACGCCTGCATGTTAAGACACGCGGACAGGGATGTGAGACAGGATCACATGAGCCCTGACTCTCCTCAGTCTACTGATCACCTACTGGGATCATGTAGTCCTAACTGGAGATTATCTGATCAGTATGGTGGACCCAGCAGGCCTGCTAACGTCTCTGGTAGTGCGGAATCACTGGATCAGCTACTCTCACCCGGCTACACCGATATGTTTGCTTTCCATGACCACGATGCTGACGTGTCTCGAGGCGTTGTTAAGGTGGATGTTCTGGAGGATCCTAGAGCGGACTCTGGTGATGGTGAGGACACTGTGTTCATCCCCTCAGACAGTGGACAGAGTTCCATGAGTAACCTCACTCACACCAGTGTATCACCACCATCACCACATGCGTCTCCTCTACATAGAAACTCTTTCAATTCATCCCATTTACAGGAGAATTCACCGCATGGTGTCACCGCCGCACACAACTGTAAAGTCAGCACTTGTTCACAATCACCCAAACACCCCACCTTCAACCAGGGCATATCATCTCAAGACAATGTCACCCTGTCACCGCATGATACAGACTGTTTACAAGGTGCCAGTACAGACAGCGATCCCACCTATGACCATCCCGCTCCTACTCTCCCTGCACGGGTCAGATCCGGATCACGCCAAGACTCCATGGACTCCTGCTCCTTACGAGCACCTGTGAAGTCACCACAACACACCGGATCACCAGGCAGTGTGAACAAAAATACATCAAACACACAGAACTGTTTTCAACCTGACATTAGATTTCACAATTTATAAGACAGTGAGAGAATGACCCTACGACGCTGGAACAACGTTAAAACAACATTGATTCAACGTCTTGTGTCTGCTGGGTAAGGTCACCGGCTTGCCCGCTTCCATCTTATACTGTATCTCTACAATATGGAAGCTTTATAACGTTACTTGAACTTTAATAATTATTGTGCCTTGCGTCATGTAGGTGAAGATAATAATAAACTGTAATGTGGTGCCAGGCTAGCTCATTGGTAGCGTGGTTGACCTGATTATATATAATCCCTGTGCGGTCGCTATTGTTTCTTCAGTGCAAACATAGGCCTAATGACCTTAGTGTTAAATGAATAGAAAAATAGCAAGCGCAAAAAATAACGCATTACCGCTGCGTAAAAAAAAATATAATTACTTTTTATTGACCAATATATCAAGGCTAACATCTAAATGGCCACTAAAGAACCTAGTATCCTGGCATTTATGTGAATAGCTTAAAGCGACGCAATCAGGCTAAAATCATAAAAAAACGGTAATTTCATTTTGGCTTCTTAATATGACCATATGATGTAAACATGTTTACATCATATGGACATATTAAGAAGCCAAAAGAAAATCACCGATTTTTTTATGATTTTAGCCTGATTGTGTCGCTTTAATATAAATATATAATTTTAAACTGCAAAATATAGACATCAGTTTATCTGAAAAGTGAAAGGGTCTTCTTGTCTTCATAATAATTGTTATGTCGGCTTTCAGACCATTTAATTTCCGTTAGCCAATAGCGTCAGTGTGTTCGAGAACGACGTTTGCTATAAACTTAACCTAGATATTTGTCTCTTGATTGGTCATGAACGCAACTTACTCAATTAAGCGCAAGATATCCAGGTCAGAGTAAAATAACAGACATGAACTGTATTTCACAATATTGTCCGTAGTTCGTGAATATATTACATTTTTCGTACTCAATTTTAGAAACAGCTGTCAAATTCAAATTTGTCTTATTTTCATATTGGCAATACTAGTAAAATTGTTGTATTTCTTTCTGAGAATGTATTATTGTACATGCTGTATAACAATAGGTTCCCAATGTTGTACAGTGAAATTAATTATGATGTCTTGCCGAAAAGCTGTTTTTTTTCATTTGTATATGCACCCCAACATATGCAAAAAAATTATCAATACCATTTTCTCCATTGCTCTAAATGTCATTGCAATGTAATGCATTGTGGACAGCGATTGAGCACTTGTACGATATAATAGTGTCGCTCGTTTTCATGAACTATACCTTTCGTCATCTCCTGATTATTGTTTTGCATTTACTGGGCGAAGTTATCCGTGATTCAATATGTCTATAAAGAAGAACACAATACAGGTATCAGCACTGTAACTTGCATGCACAAATAAAAAGTAAATAATTTTTGCTTCAATGATTTTAAAAACCCTGTTACCTTGATTTCAGTCTACTTTCATAAACAGATGTTAAGGGCACACAATCATCATATCACAATATATAAGTATGTCTGTTTTCTACGCAGTTTACTCATAACCGAGGGACATCAGATTTTCTAATTATTAAGGGACAAGCCTATTTATATTTTTTTATTACCTACAAAATATTAATAAATCAGTCTTTAAGCACACGTACACTTGACATGGAAAATAATTATATGATATTAAAACACTGTGATTTATTAGCTCTGTAATTTGGTTCAGATATAATATTTATGTAAAATATACATTTTAGCTTAGTGTATACGGTACTTTGCAAATAAAATACAAATATGCCATTTTTGCGTGTTCCCATCTTGTGGTGTAACATTGCATAATGTATGTGTGTAAGATCAGAATGATAGGTATGGTCACACACAAGCTGACTATAGGCAGTGTAACCATTCTAATTTATTTATGGACATTTTCCGACCGTTGCTTGATGATGAAACATACAAATGCGTGATGACCAACACAGCGGGCAGGGCATTCACGGTAATATCTCACTTTTATATTGTATTACATTCAGTGAAAAATGCGTTCTCATATATATCATAGGCCTACTATGCATGCTAGATGTATGTTGTGTGAATTTTGTTAAATTATGTTGTGCTACATTTTCATGAAGGTGATATGAAAGTGATATAATGCAAAACTTAGGGGCATTAGTTAGAGAGTGTGTGGTCATGATTACCGGCATTGTTTCCAGTAAGTCTCCTCTGATATTTCTGTAACGGCATGTGTGGCTAAAGTTTTAATTTGTACGTCTTCGCCCAAAACCTAGAGCATAGGGGCCTACACATGCTAATCGCCACGAAGTAATTATGAACAGCTACATGGCCTTCTGACCTGGGAGGTATATATACATGTATATTTGTCAGCAGAGATGATGGTTGGGATTCATGTTCAGTCAACCATTTATATCTCGTGCAGTATTTTGGTATTGCAGATGTTTCCCTCTGCATTTAGATGCACTTGAGTAAGGTCATCATATGGTGTAACAGCTAATGATATAATACTCAGGCACTATATTAACAAGCCAAGATGTGTGGATAGGATTAGAACCTTTGGTCCCCCACTGGGCGAATATTATGACAAAGAAGTACGGGGACAGAGAAAAGCCACAAGACAGGATAATGCTCATTTTTTATATAAACGTTAATAGAAAAATCAGGACAACAGATTGCGTTTTCGACGTGGCAACAACAACGTACAGCACACAGATCGAGGATTATGAAACATGTCGTACTTTGTGAACAAAAAACTGGAGATGTCTCCCCTCCAGCAGCTTAAAGGTTGATAGCTAATATCCCAGCAAACATGGGTCATTCACCCAATGCTTTTTCAATGTTAAGCCAGCGTTGAAGACGGTGGGCCTACATTGAAACGGCATTATGTGAATACCCTGTGTTTGCTGGATAGCTAAGTGGATCCGTATCATGCAGCGGCCAAGTCGCCTACCACAGTATGCTCAGCAAACAGAACACGTCAACCCAATGCCGGTTCAACGCTGGTCCACCGTCGCCGGCTCTGGGCATCAGCCATTCAACACTGGACAGTGCTTTATGCTGGTGGTGGTGTGTCCACAGAGTACAAACTGACACCGATCTAATGTCTGTTGAATGTTGGGCCAGCGTCGCCGGTGCTGGACAGTATCCATTCAGCCCTAGTCAGTACGATGCTTTGAACCAGAGCTGGGTTAACGATGGCCCGCTGTCTGTGATGATGGCCACATTCAGCGTTGCGCCAAACACGACACGGTTACCCAATACTGGGCTAATGTCTCGTGTTTGACCGCCTGCACTAAAGAAAGCGCTGTGAGAGAAAGCACAGACACAAACTGAGCGGACAAACTGAGAGGACAAAGGTAAACCAACAGGTCCCCACATCTTCAGAGGGAAGACATAATAACCATTATGTTATCCAGTCCGGTGGCCACTGCTCAGCAGAAACGTGACATAGGCCCAATATTAATATACTGTTACGCCATCGTCTGCGATGCTGGTCCAACATTAAAACAGCATTTATATACCTTTCGCAGTTACTCATACATATATACGTACACAGCCATAATCATCACCTCATAATCATTTTTTAAAAAAGAGATGTGAATATTTTTTTTTTTTTGAAAGGATATATATATTGATTGATTTACACCTACCGTGACCGCCAATAATATGTTTTTGAACATATACACATTTTTTTGCTCATAGCTGATTATACGATGTCTTGTAACAAATTATTTTAAATTGATGTCACTGTGTTGATGTAATAAAGGATTCCAGTTAGCAACAAACATGTTAACTCACTATGTGAGTTATGTTTGCAACGAGTCAGGTAAGGTATTGGATAAATGATAATCAAATAAATGTCAGTTTTGTTTAGAAAAAAACCTTAGCATTTTGTGTCATAATATATTGAAAATGTGTGATAAAAATGTCCTAATTACATAGCCCTACTTTGTGTAATGGAAGTCCAGGTGATGTAGAATATGATCATATTTAAATTGAATTTCTGAAAAATGTTTCTGAAAATGAAATTACGCGAGGAGCTTAAGAATTGAACCGGGTTGAACCTGTATGATTGACTGTATGATCCAAAACGTATAAAATGACTAAGTCTCAAAAATATTTATAGACGCCTGGAAAAAAATCCTAGAGCTATAAACCTATGTGGGGTGGTAGTCCAGATCAGGTGGTAGTCGAATGTGCTCGTATTTAAATTGAATTGAAAAAAAAAATTCCCGATAATAAAATTAAGCGATGTCGACAACATCCTTGGTGATCGAAATTGTGCAAAATGACCAACGTTAAGAAATAATTTGAAAAAAACTATAAAACATCTGAGGAGTTTTATTTTTAAAACTGTATTATGTGGTAGTTGAAATACTGTATTAAATATTGATAATAAAATTGGATTTTTAAAATGATTTCGCAAGTGTGTAGATCTAATTGTGGGAGGCTATATTATGATTATAGCATGGCCAATGTACAAAGTAATACCAGTTCCCTCCGCCTTTCTGAAACTTCACATAATTTATCTCAAGTGGTTTATTATTCTACATAGCTAGCTCGATGACAAAAAAATATTTATTACATTATCACAATGTGATAAATTATCTAGGTAGCCCACTAATAGCTATGTTATAAAGTTTTGTAGGCGATAATAATTATTTATAAGTGAGTAGGAAAAATATCGTGTTCATATGGAGCGGTATTCATTTCCCGAATAATGTGAGTTTTGCTGTGAAAACACTGCAAAAAGTATTTTATTCAGAATCTTCGTATACTTATACACCACATAGAATGTTAAGGGACTTATTTAGTTTTAAAATCTATATTTAAATGATGAAAATTAAGAGCTCGAACTCAACCTTGCCTTCAGGATCTTACTCAGGATCTTAAACAATGGGGTTAAAAGTTCCTAAATGCATTTTTTGTAGGACTTGGTATACTTTCTGTTTAAAACGGATCAGCTGCGAACATATACCGTCTCATAATTTTTTAACCAAAACTGTGAACTGGTCACAAACTTCTGGATCTGCCACTGAAGTATAGATTAAATGCTGCATTCTGTTGAAATTTGAATGCTCTATTCTTTGCCTATGTGATTATTTTCACTCTTCCTTTTAATGTCTACGTAAGTACGTAGGCCTACTGGCGTACGTCTGGCTACGCGCCTGTACATGGGTTTATAGCTGAGAGTAGCGAGATCCAGACGATACTGCTGCAGGCCTACTTTCCGGATGCGGACTGATATGCCTATCATAATCAGTGGAAAGGTAAAGTTATTCACGTACGATGTTGGATGTCATCACATCTGAGTGTCAATATAGCCTACACGTGATATAAAGTGACTTTCCCCCATATTGTAGTAATGCACAATATAAAAACATGATAAAAAGCCCCAGTAAACATTTTTTGTCTGATAATAATGTAATAAATAAAATAATAGTAACGATAATATGTTTTTTTATCCCAAAAAACCCCAGACTAATCCGGCTACCTTATCATAATAAATATTACATATTCCTATTTTTAGTGACTCAGTCAGAACCACGATCATAATACGTAGGTCTATAATAATTGTGAACCATATTCTGATATTTCGTGCACTTAGAGAGTTAAAAGGTGCTAAAATGCCACTTTGCAAAGTGGCTGTGCAGCACCTTCCCACTCCCAAGATGCGATTTGTTATTCAGTAACCAATTTTATGTTTCCCTGCGACTCTAGCTACAACAGTTTGTCTATCACCTGACAGAACTGGGCGCTCTTGATCAGAATTATATGGGAATATTTAAATTATACTCACAACAGTTTACAAGTACATACATTTTGTTATAATTTAAACTGACTGATAAGCCAGAAGGCTGGGTACTTTTGTATTTTCTTTATTAAATATGTCATGTTTGATTACTGTAGGCCTACATGTCAGTCAAGTAAATGATACCATATGATATATAATGTTCATCTATTGATTCTGCCTTAAAGCGACACAATCAGGCTAAAATCATAAAAATATCGGTGATTTTATATTGGCTTCTTAGTATAACCATATGATTTAAACATGTCCATATACATATGGACATGTTTACATCATATGATCATACTAAGAAGCCAAAAACCCCCCGATTTTTAAATGATTTTAGCGCATGCATGTCCAAAATAAGAAATACGGGAATTTCGTCTCTATATCTCGCCTAACTGGTAATGCGCAGCACAAAAATTAAAAAAACGTTTGCAGTTCTAGTCTATGGACATGTCTACATCATATGGGCATATTAAGAAGCCAAAATAAAATCACCGATATTTTGATGACTTTAGGCTGATTGTGTTGCTTTAATTCAACCCTCCTGAACAATGAATATAGATGGCCGTTAAATAGGTCATAATGTGGAAGTATATGGGGTCCTCAATCATAACCAAGTAGGCCATGTGGGCAAATTTAAATATTTCTTACAGATGAATGTGAACGTCTTACAACTCAGTTTTAATTATCAGAAAAATATATTAGATTTGTACTAGGCCCTAATTGTAATTTACTCTGAAGACATAATAGCTTTGAAACACAATATGGGGCCTAATATATTTATAGGTTTACTCCGAAGAATAAGAGAAAGGTTGTCTACGTACAGTAACATTTTAGTAGCACCAGAATACTTCATCCAAAATAACGTTACTCTGGTTGAATTAGCCAGGTGTTATCGGTGACACTGTGTGATTCACCAGAGGTCGCACACACCTCAGCACACAGTCCACGGGATGAATGATCAAAAATACATTTTCATTGAACTTTACTCAAAATTAGGTTTCTTGGTATCAAAACAAATATAAACATCATGGCAAAGAAACTTTGTCAAATGATCAGAAAAGGGTAAACCCCGGCAAAATGTTACGCCATTACCGAAAAATATATTTTGTATCACATAGCCAAAATTCCACATATCTTCACATATAGAAGCTAGGTGTCTGTACCCTGGTGTTGATGGCCAAACAACATTTTAAACCCAGTTATAGGAGTATACCTTTGTGGCAAAATTGTCCAAAAAGAATAAACTGGGACAAAATGTCCTGCCATTACTGAACATTTTATTGTATCATATGTCGGACAATATTACAGGTCACATATGAGGTTCCATACCCAGGTTTTGATGATCAAATACTATTTTAAAGCCAGTTATAGATTGATCAGGAGACTCCTTGCAGCCATTATCTGATGGTCTGGGGTATTTTGGTTGGCAAATATTTCCCATCTTCAAACTAGAACCGCCGTTTAGTTGATCTGATTCTATTATAACGTGTTCCAGATAAGATTTGTATAAGTAGCACCATAGCAGATCTAATGCAGTTCAATATGCATGATAATACTATAATTTTGTATGACAGCCGGTTGGTATCGTTGTCCAAGGTATTTCCTCTTATTATTCCCTTTAATCAGAATACTGGACTTTTTGATTGCTGCCTCAAGTGTACAATAATTTGCTTCAAATAAAGCAAATTGAAGCAGCATTATTTAGCTTCATGTACATTAGAAAGATAATTATAAAGGTTAAATTAAGGTCAACTTTGACAAATTGGTCTTTTTTTTTATCATTTGTATATTTCTTGATGCAACGCGAATTGTTTATACTTTGGGTTGCCATTATCACACCAATTTGAACAGTTCGGGCTACTGCACATAATATGTGTGCACCGAGTAAAGATATCGGCTGCACCGGGACTTGACCCCGTTACCTCCGGGCTCTGAGTCAACCACGCTACCAATGAGCTATCCTGGCGCCACAATTATATATACGTACATATAGATATATATAATACTTAATATGATCATGATAATTACATAAACACTGTACATAGCTGCCAAGAAAAGGTCGCTTGACTAGGCTTGACAAATAAAATATAAAAACACATTATTGTTGTATTGTGAACAACTGTATAAAAAATAAGTATAAAATATAAGATATAGTACATACGACAAAGTAAGAAACATATAACATGTGTATAAAATAATTGTAAACAAATATTAAAACTATTAGGAAGCAATAATATATAACATAATATATTACAAGCCTAAATGCTTGAACAATATACCTACTACTAGAATACTATGGACTACAAAAAACACAAGTTCACATGCACTAAACACCACGTGCAGCGTTCCTTGATATTAAAACTACATAATCTTGAAAAATATAGGTCATTAACATATTTTTGAAAGAAAACACACTGCTTGTCTCAAGGATATAGTGTCTGCTTGCAGTCAGGGTCAAGGTGGTACCATATAATGGCACAGTTGGAGCATTGCACCATATCAGCTGACGATAAACGTTTATGTTTGCATTCTACTTCAAGGCAGTACACCATCTCCTTTTCAAGCCTAACTTTAGGTGTTTTTGTGACATTTTGTAACAGGTGCCGATACATTTGATGACTTCTGCCTGACACGATGGTTGGAAACACCATCTGAAGTAGATGTAGTTGTGTGTACGGGTGCTTGTTGTAGATTAGGTTCTGTCTGCTTCTTTGGTCGCCCTGTCGTCTTTGGTTGTGTATTTTGGGTTACTGGAACCACGTTTATGTCTGATTCGCATGCTTTAAGTTTCTGCTGTGCAATGATTCTACTTCTTTTTGTGCTTCTGCGTTGTCTGGACCACTTTCGTATTATACAGCAGTTACATTATTCATAAGCATTCATTACTCGTTTTATACAAAAATAGAAACATAAAGTAACTAAAAAAACAATTCCCAGTAGATTTAAATAGTCATATTAAATATAATTATACCCATATTTTCATATGTACATATCCAATATATTTTTCACTGTGACAGCATAGTGTCACTTCACCTCAGTATTGCGCACGCTGGCTGCAGACAGAGGTTCTGGACACAATGCTGTGACATGAAAACATTTTCAACAAAAAAATATTACAACAGATATATTAACAGTATTTAAAGGTGTAGTCAACTGTCAAAATTCGCGGGACAAGGGTCCCCCAGAAGGCATTAGTGCCCGTGGGTAGGCCAAGGCCCTATTCCATAATAATACTAAATATGCATTTCATACCCAAAGCCTCATTAAGAGCAAGTTCTCAAATCACAGCAAGTTCATATATACTTGAGCGACATCTATAAGTAACAATTCTATCGAATCTCAAAGCCCTTTGTCCTGGATCTTAGCTGGGCCTTGCTTTGCAAACAAACTGACTGTATTACTGTGGTTATTTCGAAACAGGTTGACCCCATGGGTGTACCGACACCCTGTGAACACAACACATTTGTATGACTTTGTACAATGTCGGACCAACGTCGAAACTTTGTACATTTGTGCAATATTGGTTCAATGTTGGGCCAGCGTCGCAGACGTTGGCCTAACATTAAAACAACGTTGGGTGAGTATTCGTTGGAGTAGTATCCAGTCTTACAATCAGGTTACTTCATCAACTACACTGTACTGTATGCTGAAGGCTTACACGCATGCGAGTTTAGAACCAGACTCTATCTTTAAGTATACAAAATAGTGATGTTTCTACTCTATTAAACTAGAAAAGGAGTTCCCGAACTCCGAGGCCCGACTTTAGTCTGTTTGAGTGCTATCATAGAGTTTCTCAACTCTATGAGTGCTATAGACAACCCATCATTGTATTGGTCTTCCTCATTGGCCAGAATCCTAAATGTCCAGGATATAATTAAGGAAAGAACAAAGGAGACAAGTTCAAATATATCTTCAACGTGTATTCCTTCCACCACCATCGCTGGTGCTGGCCAACATTCATTCAATACTTGTCTACGATGTACCTCGTACATAGGATGTAGGCATACCCACCAAATTCCAGTTCAATGTCAGGCCAGCATTACAGCTCATTGCTGGTTCAATGCCGGTCAATCGTCTACGACGCTGGCCCAAAACTAATCTATCACCGGGTCTGTTCTATACTTTGCGCAAACACGTGGCATTCAACCAATGCTGTTTCAATGTTGACCCACAGTCTTCGATGCTGACCCTTCATTGAAACAGCATAGAGTGATTGTACCGTGTTTTCTGACTGTTTCATTACTCTGGTGACGCTTTAACATCCCGGGGCCAGGAGCACCAGATAACACGATACATTGGCCCAATGCTGATGTGATGCTGGGCCACCGTCTGCGACGCTTAGCCAACATTATTCCAACAACACAACAAATCTTTTAAGCTCTCAACCACAAATATAATCCTGACTATTTTTTTTGAACACTTGTTAAAGACAAAAGTACTTAACCTAAGGACCTGAAACGTTATATTGCACATGTTCATAAGGACTGGTGTACAGAAATGTGAACCGTTACCCACACACAGCACCCCTCTTTCCTCTAAATAAGATGTTGTAGAATTTTGACGATATAAGCTCAAGCACCGATGGTGTTACTGTTAATAAAAACTGGGGCTTTAATGGAATCACAAGTGAAGGAAATGCAGATCTTTCAAAACAAGTGTCTGAGACTAGCACTTGGTATAACCTACCTTGACAAAATGAGAACAATAGATCTGCATGACCTCACTAATGTCCCTATGATCAAAACTAGGATGACGGTACTGGTGGTTAAAACATTCAGATCACTTGAAAACACACAGTGTTTCAAGGATCTGGTGTTGAATCATGAGGTCGTTCAAAAACGATCAGGCTCTAATACAATTCTGGATCAATTGCTGGCTGCAATCCAGGCTGACGCTTAAACACGATTGACGGTTGACGGATAACGGTTGAGCTCCTGTTCCCACATAGAACAGGGGCTCAGGGGGCGCCGTTCTGTGTGACATACCAAAAGCAGTGAGTTCTTTATCACACCACTGCATGAGACAAGAACACGGTTGACGGTTGACGGATATCGGTTGAACTCCTGAACTCCTGTTCCCACAGAGAACAGGGGCTCTGAAAGGAGTCGTTTTGTGAGACACATGAGGCAGTGGGCTCTCTATCATAGCACTGCAGGAGGCGTAGTCTGGTCTTAAGCAATGAGCTCTTTATCATTACATTGCTAGCTTGGTTGATGGCACGGCGGACACGGATGGTTGGCTAACGATGACGGTTCAGGATGATGGTTTCAAACACACTGCTCAGAAAGCAGAGCACATCTCAAAAGGGTCAGTCCTTGCCCTTTACTCTGGTGGCTGGTCGCTCAAACGGCTGTTTCTTTATGGTTCAGCAGCCCTGCCCTGGTTCCTTGTCTCCTGGACTTCTTGCCAATGCTTGTACAATCACCTACCTCACCAGGTGAAAAGAGAGAAGCACTATAAGGTTTATACCAGAACTAGTGCATAATCTCGCGTCAGCCCTTGCGCTGCTAACTCCTCTAGCTAGTGTTACTGTTACATCTCGGATACATTCTTAATTATCTTTGTACATTGTTATGGCTCCAGGTTTGATTGGAAGTTTCTGGTTTCTGCATCTGAATTGTGTAAGAACAATTTGTGTGTTATAGTCTAAAGTACTTTAATAATTTTCGTATTGAAACTTCGTTTTAAACATCCGGAAACTGAGGCATTTCGAATCGTCAAATACTTCTTATGCTCAATTCTGTCTGAATTTATCTTTTGTTCTAATATGAATTTTTTTTATATTCTTAAAATAATTGCAAATAGAGGGTATATTTTGTGTTGCATACAGTTCAGAGAAACCAAGAGCATTTAGATTGCGTTTAGCATATCTGATATCGTACTTGCAAAAAAGTTGATCCATCTTATACAATAAATAAATAAAATATTGCCTAATTTGCATTCAGTGTCATTCATCAGCTTGGCCCAGAAGAATTTTTTTTTAAATCCAGTAAATGACATTTGGCTTGTATAGATATAAGGATTACACCTAATTATCCATAGACTGATACATCATATTAGAACAGGCGCTCTTGTTTAATTCCAGGATATCTTTGCTAAATTTTAAATGTAGTTTGTACAGTATTTTACATGATTCGAAACCCCATACTCCGCATCCGTATAAAATGGCTGGAGTCACAACCTTGTCAAATAAATGTAGTTGCATAGGTAATTATAAACTACGGGCCTTACGCAGTAAAGAGAACATCGCTTCTGAACCTGTATCATATAGACTATTTAAAATTGCCATTGTGGTTAAAAATGATTCCCAGATAATTGTATTCAAATACAACCTATATTCTAGAGTTTCCAAACATTAAATCAGGTAAGTTTCTTATTTTCCACAAGAAAATATCATATTCTTTGTTTTCATCACACTTACTTTCATTCATTATAGTATTCATGTAAGCCTAGGTATTTAACGATCTTTGCATCTCATCCTCGGATTCTGCTAATACGACTGTATCATCGGTATACCGGTGCATAAAATTTATAAAGTTTTAAAAGATATAACAGTTTCTCATCAAAGATAAATTTCGATGCAAGTACAGGCACTATATAATACTTCACAAAGTTCGGAAAGAAATGTATTTACATCTGATATATAGCAAACCGTCAGTCATGACAGCAGCGTCTTGTAGTCATCTATGTTAAGGCAGCACAGACGTCGAGCAGCACCAAGCCAAGTCTACGACACGCTGATTGCATTGGTTCAGCCAGGTCCGTGTTATCAGTGGTTATGAACATGCGTACATTGGACAACCGAGATGACAACAGAGATGAATGATCCTATGTAGAACATCCTAGCTGGCTTCAAATGCTATTTTGACAAAAATAATTCAGTTCCTGAAGAGGGACCCCTGAAAAGAGTATCTGTATGACAGGTCTAGAGAGGGCGACCTTGTCATGTGGAGCACGTGGTAGTAGTCGGCATATCACGACCTTAACACATTGCCAGCAAGACAACCTCCTGTCATGTCCCGTTTCTATTCTATGATAATACCTATTATTACCTATTGTTGTGAAATTTGGCAGCAACAATTAAATAACGCATTACTTACTTGGAATATTAACAATTTATTAGAGTTTAGTACCATTTAAAAAAAATCGGAGAAGGAAACTATCTCCAATTTGGCCCCAATAACGACCGGGTTATGCAGACTGTCAATTTCAGAGTTTATAACTATTGGATGGAACTAGTTAAGTGTGATTAAAATTCATTAGGCCTATTGCATTTTTGTCTGAGAACCCTTGGAATCCAAGGGATTTATTACGTGGTATACACATATTAAGAAATTTACTCAGACCAATGATGATATGGATATTAGGAAAACATTAGTTGAAGATGAAAAAGAAATCAACACATGGAGTAATAAACAGTAGGCCTATAAACTTCATCAAGGGAGTTGCTAGCTGGTGAAACAGCAACTGAGAAAAATAGGTTGATAATCTTTTTTTCTGTATTAGTATTGGTTGTATGCTTACACCTAGGTATATATATAAGCCAAAATTTCTTGGAAATTACTCTTGGAAAGTACTCGGTATGTCTAAATCAATTAGAGTTGGTGATAATAAACTAATTGAAATTGGAAGACACTTAACAGACCAAAAAGGCCCTTTACAAGAGAGAACATGTAGGCTACATACAACTTTTTGTGATTTGAATATAGTGTGGTAGACGAGTTATCGGTAGGCCTACAATTTTTACTTATTTGTCCAACATATAAATAAATTGATTCTTTTTAGCAAAACTGTTTAGTGCTTGTATCCCACTATTTCTCATCCCATGAAAACTTTTGTTTCTCTTTTGAATGATAATGATTAGCTACAACTAATATCCACAGTATTGCAACATTTATTGAGGAGCAATCTGACTTCTCAAGTCACCTATGTGTAAAATTATTTAATATCATTAACGTTAGGCCTACAGTCTACATTATAGGCTTAGTTATGCCGAAATATTAGGCTATATTGTGGACCACACCGCCGGAATTGCAAACTTGTCATCATGAGAAGAGATTATATTTGTTTACAGTCAACTGATCATAATTTTATACATTTTGTTGTTGTTGTTGTTATATGGAAATATCAAAATGTCATTGTGATTTATTCCAATAAATGATTGAATTAAATTGAATATACCAAGATCTGACATAGGCACATGGCCTATATACTCAATAGCCCGATATAATTCTGCTAATGCTAATGTTCAAGGCTGTTGGAATCAGACTGAAGTTTCGATCGTCTACTTTAGGCTACTTGTAGGCCTATGCATGTATGTAGATGTCTAGGCCTACAGACCACAAGCCATAATTAGTAATTACTAACAGTTAGGCCTACTAGTATTGTGAGAGTGTTATTGGTGACGTCACAATACTATGTGAAGTCACTGTTTTACTCAGTCTTGTGACGTCACAGAATAGAAGTTTCAAGGTGCCCACACAGTCACTCCAGTGGACCACAGATACCACTTCACATGGGCCAATGATGGAATAATCTTGGAGCAGCCTCTCGAACGGTGGCCAACGTTAATACACCATTCGGGTTAACGTCTCATATATGACAATATGTTGAATATGTTTGGGATATTGGCCTACCTAATATTTATATAGGCTTACGTACGTCTGTGTATACTGTTTTCATATTAAATGTGTAGGCCTATAGGCCTACTATAGTGTAATTATTTATAAATAAGTTATAGACATAGCTTGCATAATAGCTTGCCATATGATATACCGTAGCACAAATAACAAGCGGCGAGCTCTAAGCAGAGCTGCTTGCATTTTAATATTACTCCTGCTCCCTGTCAATCAACTGATCAACCAGGCCACGGCAGGTAGCGTGAGGTAGGCCGCGGGTTAAACATGATTTTATGAATGAGACAGCGTTGATGCCGAAGAGAATGGGTCGTCCGGTCACGTGGTTTGTCCGCGCAAGCAAAGATGAATGGTGACGAACGACCTGACCTCTGATTGGTTTCTGTGTCAGAGGTTAATTTACATGAGAAATATCAATGCATGGATTTGGCCTCCAGCAGCCAGTACGTTGCCTGCATGCGCCACTCATAGGTACTCCAATAAGATGAATAATATCACATGACAAGCTCTGAACCCAGGATGATTAACTAAAACCGAATACCAAATACACGTGTCTGAATATTGAAGCCACAACAGATAGAAATACACTTGAAAAAATCATTTGCATAATACATGTAATAAAGTTGAGCCTTGTCCGCCATATTGCTCGTGTATTACTACACCATGATTCAACCAATTTGTGAAATACAATAGATAAATACACGCATTTCTACTTGAAGAAATGAAACTAAAATCCACATATTACTCGAAATATCACCACAAAATTGTCAAATATTTCATAATATAACTTAAATTTTACATCCATCTATGGGTACTCTTTTTCCTGTTGCATCGGTAGGACATTTTACAGGTGCGTGATTTAGTCTTGCCTCGGCCGAACCATAGTCTGATAGAAGTGCCAGTGGTGTTGTGGATTTACGTCACATTTATATATTTCATTGGCATTCATGTTTTAATCTGGCAAAATGAGAAGATGACAGAGGACCCAGACATTAAGGAGTACGTATTTGACTGAATCGAAGACAAGCGTAAAATTAATAACGTTGGCACTGCTGCTCGATTCGTCGATTGATCATTTTGCAATGCCAGACTTCACCAACCCCTGTAACTGTTCACTGTAGTCTGTAGACTACTGACTTGCGCCTAAACTAAAGTTGCCCTAGAGTAGACTACTAAGTATATACCGTTCCGGCTAGGCTATAGAATAGGCCTACTCTGCTGAGAGTAGACCACACCTTTTCCACATTTTCTCCCGTTTTTACATGTTTAAATGTGGAGTCTAGAGATCTACTCTGCCTCTGTAGTATAGTCTGTGGCTGGGGCTATAAATCCCTATTTCATTATGACATTAGGCCCCTACTCAATTTAGATCTAGACTCTATTTGCATCATGATCATTTTTTCAATTTATGTTTTTTTTTTACTTTTTGTTAATGACCTGGCCTAACGTCATGACATAAGTAGACTAGATATGGGCTAGCCGTGTCGTCCTCTCAGACCTCTCCGTTTTAGCTGGGGCTGGATCTGGGGCCCATTCCACAAAGCATCTTAAAGTTAAGATCATCTCAACTTTCTCTTATTTGCATTAGAAAAGTTAAGATCATCTTAACTTTTTTAATGCAAATAAGAGAAGGTTAAGATGATCTTAATTTTAAGATTCTTTGTGGGATGGACCCCAGGGCCTATAATCATTATAACTTTATTGAGTGATTGACACATTCACATTGCTGTGACCACTTCAGGTTTGAATTTGTGTTGTTTAGAAGTTGGGATAATTTACGAAGACTGAGAGTGAGAGTGACAAGACCTACAGTAGGGCATACAGCACAGTTGCCTGTTTCCGTTGCTGGATGTATTATATAGACAAGTTGAGAATCGCACATTTTTTACAGTGATGTGTATCGAACTCCCTCATGGCGGCCAGAAATCATATATTGGTCGCCATCAGGGAGTTTAGTAGGCCTACACATGACATCAGCATGAGATTCCAAGCTTTAAATATATCTATCATATCTACGGAAACAAGCAATAGGAATGGCAGCGCTCACTAGGTGACGCTGAACTTTTTTTGCTCGACAAATGGCAGACAATTTCCCTTCGATTTAGCCTGAAACAGTGACCTAGTAGGTTAAAAGGTTCATTTACAGAATCTAAGTGCTCAGCCTTTTGATATTAGAACGGGTATGACATATTTCTGCTTAACGTGGGAGCTGGATCAGACAATTTCAATTTACTACTGTCAAATGGTCGCTGTATAATTTTACGAATTTTTCAGGGATATTGGGAAATGGCCCAGGGCTACTGCCTGTGATTTAATGAAATACTGTCATATACTTTTATTTTGCGTGGAATTAATTTTCGCGCAAGGACCGTGAGCGCGAAATCATATTCCCACCAAGTATTGTTCACCACATTTGTATTTTGTGAACTGTGGGACTGGGTGTTAAAGGGTGTGACTGCCGCAGTGCAGTCAACCGTGGTTATGTAATTTAATCGTGTGATTGTCACGCTAACTTGCGAAAGTTTAAGTCCTAGGAATTCTATTTTTATTGTGACAAAAACACAATACTAACAATTTTATTTTATTCCCATTTTATTTTAAACCTGCTTGTACAAAGTCCTTGATAATATAGTCTGTATGTTTTCTGTGTGATTTATTCGATGGCTGATATTAACCAGCGGGCAAGAATGGGTTTAATGATAGATGTCTTCATGTCAATGTTGATTCAAACACGAGTGCTGGCGTGATACTGGTCCAGCATCGAAAAAAGTGGGCTAGCATTGCACCAACACTGGATCAACGCCTTGTGTTTACTAGGGACAGACTCTATGTTGTTAGGAGGGCTGTCGATGTGTTTCTTGGCATTTGTTTTTCTAAGGATTTGAGCTAAGTGACACTAGTTACTCTTAGATCTATGCAAACATTACACAAATATGTGCACAGCATGAATATAGCTATTTTAAATTCTCACAATCAAACAGATACGATGAGCTTTTTTGATAGGGTTAATCATGTTGATGAGCCCACCGTGTGTCAAGGGGATAAGCCTCAATGGTCACCCCCCTCCAGTTAATTGGTGACTATGCCATTATGTTTACTTACCAAACTGCGGCATAGTGATTACTAGTCGGGAAGGTTGATGACAGTCATTAAGGTAAGATAACAATTAGGCCTAGCCTACATCTCTCAAGGCAAAAAAAAATTAACCCCAAAAATTAATTTTGCGCCAATTTAAAAGACAGCGAAATGTTCAAAAATCTGATGGCTAAAGTAGATCCCTGCACTGTAAGTGTGAAAATATTTATAATGGTCGTAGACAATGGTCGTAGACCCATAGCATGTATTCAGATTAATCGGAAAGAGCTAACTAAAACAATTAAGACGTTCAAATTAAAAAAAAAACTTTTATTACCCATGGTAAATTAAATACAAAAAATAATTCAGCGCTTTAAGGGTTAATTGTATTTTTTGTCAGAAATTATTTAAATTTTACAATTACTTTCCCCATGATATGCATGTGCAGGTGATATTTTTGAGGTTTTACTGAAATTGAAAATGGCTGTCACGGATTAATTTCATTTTTGTAGGCGCTAAATACTAAACTACTTAAAGTCAGAAATTATTCAAATTTTACAATCACATGAAATTCCCACGATACGGAGATGTGCAAATGATTTCACTTAAAATTAAAATGACCACGGCACCACAAGCTGACTTTTTTATTATTTGTAGGCGCAAAAATTCAAAGCCTAATTAAAGGAACTCCTTATGATGAGAATTTTTAATTTTGAAAATTTACTTCATGTGAAGCTGATTATCCTACTGATCCAGGGAATAATTTGTCTGGTGTAGCGGTGCAGTTTGCTACGCAATTTTGGGAAAATGCTACACGATAATATGTTGGTGTAGCAGTTCTTCGTATGGAGAATAGTAGCTTGACACATGCCACAGAGCTCCAGATAACATGCGTATATGCGTAAAATACGCATGTAAAAACAGCAAATACTTATTGATAGAAAGTCTGAGGAGTAAAATTACTTATAAAAAAACTATTGTTGTATTTTGTACGTGAGCAATCAGCAGAACTATGTGACCTGAGTGTAAGAAAAAAATGATCAATGAAGCTTTCATGTTGTTGTACGAATAAAAATACTCCTTGTTTATTTTTTCACTCCCCATCACCAATTTCAATGGGTGAAATACTCCTCAAACCAAAAAATTATCTGGAGCTCTGATGCCAGTATGCTAAACTGCTACACAATTTTTCTGAAGCAAATTATTCCCTGTGATCCTGAATTGAAAATACAAAAACATGAAAAAAAAATTACCTCATAGCAGTCTGGCCATTTTGACATTGGACGTCTGTGTGGTCTGCCCATTTTTGTGATTTTGAGACATATTCTGATACTTCAAAATATAAATTTAGAATGATGGCATATGTATTTTCCACACACCACAGGAACAGTGTATACAATATATAACCAGAATACATTTAATTTAATTGGCCAATGTAATGTTGCCATGGTAACCAACCGCCATTTTGAATATGCTAATTAAATATTCAAATTTTTTGGAATTTTGTTTAAAAAATGGTATTTTTGATATCCACGGGAATTTAGGAGTACAACATTATATCAATTCACATAAAATATATTTAAAAAAAATCAAAGAAGTTCGAAAAGGCATTCAATAGGTCTATGTACATAAATTAACAGGGTAAATAAGTTATTACCATGGGATAAAGTAATTTTTTTGAATTCCCTGAGGGGCATATCATATTTCATATTTTGCGATGACATTCCCATCTCATCTGTAAAATACCGAAAGCCTCGTATTCAGCTGAGCCTGGAGTTTTATTTTTAGTTCAGAAACAGTTGTAACGCAGATAAATCAACCCTTTATGTTCTAGGTTCCCCATGCTGTGTTCATAGTTGCGCAAGTGATGTCATCTTGTGAATGGCTAAGCATTGTTGCTAGGTCCGAGCTGGGCTCGGACTAAGACTGCAGCTGGACTGCTATGAGTTAAAGCCCTGAGAACGACTATTTAAACTAGTTTTATTTCCAAAACATATATTGTCATGTAAACAAAATTGCCCCAGATACCCACCATCTCAGACGGCATGACCAAAGCAACAACCTGGTTGCATCAATAGCTGCGGCCTTTAATTGATCTGGGAATGCGATGATCGGGGTAGTCTCCACACAGCACCGATAGTCTGATCAATGCTGGGCCGACGGCATCAAATTGTGCTAGCATTCAACCATCCTTTAAAGTCAATACACTGTATGTTTGGGTTATTCATGGGTTCCTCTAAATATTGTTAAATATATTAAGAAATGTTTTTAAATATGAAAAAAATGATATAATTATCTGTGGGATGCACTACTTCATTACAAAATTAAATTTAACGAAAATTGATGTCATCAATTCAATTGCTTTAAATATGTGGTGGGGGATGATAGGACTTCATGCCTCTTGCTTGAAATATATTTTACCACAATACTGTAGGTGTCCCATGAAAAGGGTACGACATTAAGCTTAAAGGTATAACTGCCTTGAAATTTGTTAAGTAAGTTTAACCCTTACACTGCTATAGTCGCCCAAAATAAACCAAGCGCAGCCTGCTGTAGGCAACTATAAATTCTTAAAAAAAAAAAAAATTTTTTTTTAACTTTTGATTTATGGTGTCTTTCTACATGTTCTATTTAAAAATTTTGTCAAAATGGATCACACATGTTGCTAAAGAGTAAACCAAGTAGTCTTGGTGATGTTCTGATGCACATAATCAACATACATGTACTGTCACCACATATTTGTCATGCATTGCTTACATGTACATAATTAAAAATTGGTTAGAAGAATTATATTTTTGCACTTATCTTTTCAAAATTGACATTTAATATGGTCCCTGTATTGTACAATGTATGTCTACCCCTTAAGCAATCTAGGCCTCGTAACATTCTCATCTATATCACTGAAGTCTATTGATTTTTGTATCACATCTGATAACATACATGTGATAACCATTGTGTCATCATATAAAACATTCATCCTCAGGACTTTGTGTATGAAAAATGCTGGGATGCAGATAATTATTATACGAATAGGTGCCCTGTTAACATCAGCAGCAGTATCAGTCTTGTTAATTTTTCAAAAAAAAAGAACATGTAGCCTACATAATCCAATGATGTTGTGCCCTTACTTTCAGATTAGATATTAAGATATATACTCGCTGTTGCTTACACACAAGTATTTTTGATGCCCATTAGGAATTGCAATTTAAAATGTTAAACATATCAGTCTGCATATATACCTACAGTATAAACACAAAGATTTCTATTGGTCATAAACCCATAAAATAGTAACTGGAAACTGGAGAAGAAGTCTACCCTGGAATTGATTTCGTTTAAATAAAATATTTTTTAATGCTCAGACTGTATGAGTTGGAAGCACAATCAATGTAATACATTTACCGGTATATGTATTGTATGAAGTTCCATCATATTATCCTTGAACAAGTAACATTTTGTATGGAAAAGATTGATAGTGATTTTTTGTTCTAAGATTTTACTCTCATTACCATGATTACATTCATCATTGATGTACATACGGTCGGCATATCATAATCTAATTCAAATCTGATGCAATGCATGTATTAGAAAATAATAAGTTTCCTCTACACCATATAATGGACTACCCGGTGTGACTGGGCCGCCCAACTCATTTACTGCGCGAGGCCCAGTCACACTGACCGCCATTTTGTTTCCACAGCCAGCTGTGTAAAAACGACACTCGCGCTGCCTACCAAAAAACTCGGATGTCATGAAATTGAGACGAATATTTTAAAGGCCTACGAAAACTAGGCTATTTTCAGCAGACGTAAACTTTTGATCGTATTAGAACTATAACATTTAAAAATGGAGGTCACTGTGTCAGAGCCTTGCGATGTCATCAGGGTAATAATGGACACAATATTCTCTGATCATCAATTAAATGTGCACAATCTATAGTACAGTTGAATTGCTCTCACATGTAATTCTAGATCGGAATGTATCGTGATATATTTATACACAATGTAGGTATAATTACTGTATATTATAACTTACTTTCAACAACCAATTTTATGAGCAACCAAACTTTTGTAGGAGACCACATTCACTGATTCATAAGTGCATGCCTGTGGGGGATACCAGGGCAGGCTTAGGCACTGATATCTTTGCTTGGATTTGCAAATAATGGCCTTTCGAAAATGAAATTTTGCGAACAAGTAAACATGGTGAACATCCTATGGGCAGCCACCTGTCTTCAACGACCACTTTTCCTGTGTCTAAAGAGTGTCTGCACATATCAGGTTCTACTGTACTGTCTTCAAATGGTCTTACTGTGTATTCTTTCAGCCCGCCTTTAATTTTTTTTCAAAAAAGGTGGGCTATTGCAATTGAAGTTTGACATCGTCTGCTTTGACATTTCCTTGTGGGCACAAACACTTTTATTTTACTCAAATTTGTACTGCATGTAATTGTTGATAATAACTAGGTCTCCGGCAAGTTAACTATTGATTGCTGGAAAGAAATCAAAATGGCCAATTTATATGCCAAAATTTGGGAGTTTTGGCTAGAAATTATTTAGATATTCCCAGACCCATTCTCACATGTTTCCCCTCTTTAAATACTGTTACCAAAAAAAAAATAAACCTCAAAATTGTAAAACAAAATTCAATTCAGACAGTCGCTGACACATTAAATTGTTACAATACGTAAGAAACTTCCTAAATTATGGTGGAACTTGATTGTACGACACAATTATATTCTGAAATGTCTTATATGGAATGCTAGTAACTTTGGAGATTCTACTTCAGACAGTGTAGCATATGTTAAGTAACTATATTTAGATCATAAATCATTGAAGCTGCGGGGTAAGCTTGAGTAATCTGGACTATTTTTCAAATGTGTCAAATGCTATGCAGCAGTATAATAGTTAATAATGGGACAAACATCACCCACAGAAAAACCCAGGGGTATAAAGTTATACATGTATGCAATAAAATAAATATATGTACAAAAGGGTTTAGATACCAACAGAATGCTGTCAAAAACAAAGATGGGGGTGGTAGAAACTGAGCAAACTATATGCTTTAAATGTTACAAGGCTCTCACAGGTCATTAAAGGTCACTAAAAGTCATTAAATCGAAAAATAGGACTGAAAGTCATTAAAAAATCATTAAATTTTTTTACTGGCCATTATAAGTCATTCAAAATGAGAAAATCAGTGATTATATGGACTCCATGTATTATCAGCAGTCTTGACAAATACTGCTAGTGTTCTTCAGAAGTCTGTTTCACTTATCATTATTGTCGAAAGATGCATGTACATACATGCAGTATGCTTCCAGGTCTAGCTGTTATTTTGCGTTTAAAATACGACAAAAAAGGTATACATAAGTATTAATTTGTTTATTTTCGTCAGTGAAAAGTCATTAAATTTTAATTGAAAAAGTCATACATGTACAGTCCTGCATCCATTTCGGGGCATTTCTGTCCTATCAGTTACTTATTTTCACCTGAGTCAAGTGAAGCATTTGAGGGTTAAATGCCTTGTTCAAGGACACATCGAAATAATGTCCCAATATTGTAATTTTGTTATTAAATTATTAAATAAAAAACCTTGAACAATTTGAAAAATATAGTAACTGTTGACGTTTTATTTTGCATGCATTATTTTATGATGACTGTAATTGCTGTTGTGGCTATTAATTAATCCTTATCCTGCTGGGTTAAATAATTAATTTTTAAACTAATTGAAGTTGACTCGCTACCGCGATCGATAACCTTTAGTGGTTGTGAATAATTCATATTTGTTCAATTTAAAGCGGCTCCTTGGGATGACATCAATTTTTGTTTTAAATTTTGTAATGAGGTAGTGTATCCCACATGATTTTATTTTTTCCCGAGTTTTAGATTTTTATAAATATTCTCAGACCATTTAAAGGCCACAGCTATTGATGCAGCCCGGTGGTTGATTTGATCATGCCCCAGAATAACCTTTTGGCCTGTTTTCATCTTCCGTCCGTACTGTATTCTATCACTATCACAATATGAAATGTATAATGCTAGTACATGTCTACGAATATTAATAAACGAAATAAATAAACATATAAATTGGATCCTTGTTCATTTCTGAGGTAGCCTACCAAAACTGTTTTCACTAGTCTGAGAAATTGATTCAACTTTACCATGCATATTCAATATGTGGACTTTGGTAATATGAACTATTATTCCGTGCATATCTTTATTACAGTTAAATTAAACATTTTAACCTACATGTATTTTCTATCGATGTTCTTTCGGTAAAGGTGCCATTGTTGCCCCAAGTTAGCGTCACACCTCTCCAATAGATGTGCTTTTGATTACGCTGTGTGCTTACGACCCGACAAGCCCTCGTATTTTCCTTTTTCTAGTAGCAGCAGTAGCAGCACATACACTACTCAACGTGGATGTGCTTATGCGGTAGTTTTTTTTTGGAAATGGCTGCTAGAACATGAAGAAGGAAGAATCATAATGGATTAAAGTATAAACCTATAGAATCGCGGCAGGCATACAACGACATGTTCCATCGATCATGTTTATGATGCATTCGAAAAATTAACTAATCTACTGCTATTATAGTCAATTATGAAATATAGGTCACAGAAGATTTTGTCAGCTTTATGAACACATTTAAATCTAAATAGGCTGAAGAGCTTCCGACCACGGGCTGTGTTTCGAGTGTTACATTTTCTGTTAAATAAAGGGCTTAATGACTAGACTGACACAGATTGTGCTAGCAGCGATCTTGTACCACAAACACACAAAGTAATGAATGCGCCCATAGAGGCAGTGAGTGCAATTGTACCTGAGCTCGATCACACTGCTTAAACATGTTAGGCTAAAGCTTATTGTGTTTGATATCATACGGTTCTAGTTAAAGAGACACAATCAGGCTAAAATCATCGAAAAATCACTTTTTATTTTGACTACCATGATATGTCAATAATATGGCAACATGTCTATAGACTAGGATTGCGTAAGTTTTTTAAGTTTTGTGTTGCTCATTTGCCAGTTAAGCAAAAAATCAGGACGAAATTTATTTTCGGACATGAATTTCCAAAATAAGAAATATAGGAATAACCGGAAAATGAGGCTTTCGGCACACTTGCTACTTTGCTGCAACAGGCTTACAGCCCAACATTTAAAAGACTTCCGCAATTCTAATCTATGGATTTTTTGATGATTTTATTTTTACTTAGCCTGCTTGTGTCGCTTTAAATGATTTTTTAATCATCTGATTCAGTATCTTCGGAAATCCAGTTGTCTTTGCACTTGATGACGTCCTTTATTTTTTTTCATTTTTGACATATTTCACACAAGTTCATAAGTACTACTATTGTAGTACACTAAATATTACAAAAAAATCATTCCGGAAAAAGAATAATAGTATCAAGTATAGTGGTATATCTGACCAATTAAAGAGTGACTCGGTTCTTCACATGACTGGATCAGATACTCGCCGCCAGTCATTTAGTGGTTATGTAAATACAGTGGAAACTGTCACAGTTCAATCTGATATAAATAGTATTTCTCTCTATAAACATAGTAAATAAACCATGATGTTTTATTCCGTATAACGATCGGCCAAGTAATTATTGGCCTATTTTGTTAAATTACAAAAACAGGGCACAATAATCCAGTGGTATATTCTGAACGTATAAATCAAAAGCGCAATGTTGGGCAGAGGTACAAGGTATAATGTACTTTACATGTACCTTATAAATTTGCCCAACATTGCGAGTGATCTTGTTCGTCTCTCATGGTATTGAACAGAACGTGTGTGGGTGTGTGTTGCGTATTATATAAGCCTTGGAATACGATATGTGTGATGATAGATACATGGCAATTCACATTAATATGCTCGTGCACCCAAGAACAGGATTACTGACTGATATGAGGAGTATTTTGTGTGCCATATTTTAAAAACATCGCGTCAATATATAATTTTGTACAAATCTAGAAATTCTTTTCGAGTGATATTATACCATTTAATATGACGACTTGTCTAGCTGGCTGTTTGAATTGTTTGATTGATTTATCGATTGATTGGTTGGCTGATTGGCTGGTTGTTTGGCGATATTTACTTGTGACTTCCTTCAGAAAGAGATGCAAAAATATACTGACACGTAAGAAAACAATTATTTAGTGAACATATATCTTTAATCTCTGTTATAAAAACAGCAACATTTAGGCCTAAATCACGACACAACTTAACATGCTGATGGTACAACATATATATGTAAATACATAGATTACATGTATATAGGCCTATCTAAAATTTAGATTGCATTTCTAAAACATTAAAATATATTTACCTTAATGCATATTCAACAAATGTCACTGTCTCCCCTCTAATGAAAAAACATGGGAGGAAGCTTTACTAGTAAACCGGGCTTCACATTTAGACGCATATCAAAACGAAATATGCAGGATAACCACTCAACTCGACAACAGTTTGATTGTACAAATACTGGGACAAACTGAATGAAACTGGATAAAAAGAATGTTTGTTGAGTTTGCTTGAATCACGTCTCGAGACGTGTGCCAGGCTTCAGTTACCAAATCTCACTGCGTTCACTCTTTTACAAAATATGGAGGAAAATCCAGTGATTTATTTATTTATTTATTCAAACATATTTATACAGGTTAAAAACATTATTAGCGGCTAAGCCATTGGCTATTTTGCATATGTGCCCTGTTTTATGACATACATATATAATATATGGATACATATATTTAAACAATTATCATATCTAGAATAGTTACAATAACTAACATCTATAGAAGGTACATTAGACATTAGATCGTAAGCCGATGATATATGCATGATATGCACAAATGTACGTATGTATATACATAGATACATTTATAGCAAAGTGTAGAGAAAAGAAAACACAAATGTCCCCGCACTAAAACTCCTACGAAAACCTACACAAATAGGAGAAAGCGTTAAGTCAGCCCTAACTAGAATTGAAGAAGTGTTTGATTATTAGCTATATATATTTTAGGGTTATATTTAAAAGCAGAAAATGTCTTTTTATTTCTATGGTAGCTTATTCCAAAGTCTAGACCCATTTACACTTAAAGATGATTTACATAAATAATTATTGCACCCGGGCTACATGCAGTTATGCTCCATGTGCTCCATCAGATCATTATCACTATAATTAAAAGTATGATATATCATAATGTATATGCATGATATAGCCTTGGCTGAGAACGACAAACTACATGTACAGTCCCTAGTCCTAGAACTTTTTAAGCGTTTGTGCTGTATCAACTTGTAGAGCTGTTGTTCTCCAGAAACACGTTGATCCAATGCTGGCCTGATAATTGGTCAACCGTTTACGACGCTGGCCCGGCATTAAGGCAACATTGCGTCAACGTCTCGTGTTTGCTGCGCGATGAGCTTAACCCTTTGAGTCCGGGGACCGACTTCAGACGTCAGAATCTCACATCTATGCACTGTATAGTAAGAGTAAGATATTTATAATGGCCGTAGACCCATAAGAAAGGCATTCAAATGAAGCGATAAGAGCTAACTAAGACATATATGAAGATTTTAAAGTGAAAAAAACTGGTTTATACAAAAAAAATCGGCGTTGTAATGGTTAAGATACAAATATTGTGCATAGTAAGTATAATAGGCCTCAGTACACCAAAGAGCGTTTCCCATGCGCGGCCAGGTACTCGTACTAAAAATAAATAGAAAAAATATGTCAACATGTATGAATGAATGTGTCAAGACAGAAGCTGAATTAAAATAGTAAATGTGCCTATGCAAGTATATCCACTGGTTCTTTACCAAGAGTAAGAGTGGATGAACTACACAACTACTCTTTTTATCACATAGATACGAGGAACATGCACAATTATATCTCATTAATCTGCAAATGCAATGTTTCTACAGACTCTTTGGCGAATCTTTAGGAATCTGTAATGGCCCACAGGGTTTCCGCCAGAGGGGTACCCCTCCGGGGGGTCCGCACCCCCTCACTTAGCACCACAGATGGGGGTACTCCCCCTTGTTGACAAAGAAAATAAAAATATATTCTATATTTTGCTGTCATTTAGGTTAAAATATTACATCTTTTTAGGAACTAAAATTAAAAACTCTGAATTTTATCTCCTGAGGGAGGACTCCCAGACCGCCCGCCCCTTTTGGACACCCCCCCCCCCCCCTCACTCAAACTTTCCTGGCGGAAACCCTGGCCCATGTCCCGTTTGTTCTCTCAATACCCGTTTACATTGAATGCTGTGGACGCGTTTTTCTTAATGAACGGAGTAGTAGAACAAGGCTAAACTTATTAAGAATGAAATGGACGTAGTACACACCGAATACAATCGTTTTGGGAACAGTATGGACGGACAAGGACGGGAATGGTGGTCCAGTACGACGACCATGTTTAAAATCCGATCGCGGTCTTTGTATTTTGAACGAGATTGTCGTACTGGAAACGGAATTGCCGTACTGCGAATGTGGAACACACGGAGCTGAACGTCGTGCGAACCTGGAAAAATAGGTCTATGACGTAACACCGATGCTGTTACGTTTTACCCCGTCCTGCCCCTCATCACACAGACCTTACTACTTTTCATTACGTCTTCATTACGTTCTTAGCAGTTTATGCAGTTTGTGATACGTTCCTACTCGGTTCTTAAAAGTTCTTACTCAGTTCTTATTCAGATCTACTCGTCTCTGCTACATTGTCAGTACGTCCAATCCGTTTGTAGCCAGATCTACTCGTTTCTACTACATTTCAACTACATCTACCCGTTTGCAGTCGGATCAGTAACGTTTTTGATATACATATAGAGCATATTAATGATGCTCTCCTTATTTTGAAATCCAATTTCTGACTTATAAATATGTTATATTTTAGAATGGAGCAAATGCAAGTGTTTTCAACACTAAATATGATGAATATTAGTTTCCTATAAATGATGGTGGAAGCAGAGCAGCAATATAAAGAGATCAGAGAACAACGTGAATAATAAGAACAAAAAGAGCTGAGGAGCATGAGGAGAATTAGAACATGCTGGGTGAGGAACTGGCTAAAGACTGCGTTTCTTGGCTCCTCTACATTGCCCCTTCTGCTTCTCGGATCTCACCATTTTCGGCATGTTGGCTCATGAACCTTAATCGAAAGGAAAACGGGTTAGAACGGGGTCGTATTTATAACAGATCGGACTGCAACACACCCAGAAGCCCGTTTTAATCGTGTTAAAGACCCAGGCAGTCTTCAACACGATCAAAAAGGGCTTCCAGGTGTGTTGCAATCCTTGTTTCTACATTCACAATGTGACTAGGCGATCACGTTAATGGCGGCCTCGTCGAGTTAAGGTTGGGACCAGTGTATCAACGTTATTTTCGAGCAGGGCTATGCGCTGCGCGCTCCTCACACCGTTTTCATTTCCATTGAAGTACTTCATGCCAAATTTTGGGTGATACAAGAAGCAGGAGGGGCAATGTAGAGAAGCCAAGAAGCGCAGTCTTTAGCCAGTCCCTCACCCAGCATTCTCCTAATTATTCTCCTCAGCTCTTCTTCTTCTTTTTCTTCACGTTGTTCTCTGGTATCTTTATATTGTTGCTCTGCTTCCACCATCCGACGCTGGCCCAACATTGGACAAATGTCACATTTGCAGGAATCTAATATTCATCATATTTAGTGTTGACAACACTTGCATTTTCTCCATGTAAGAACTTCTCAGAACTGAGTAGGAACGTATCACAAATTTATAAACTGGTTACCACTATTCAGAACGCAGTGAATACGTGATGAAAAGTAGTAAGGTCTGTGTGATGACGAGTCGGACGGGGTACTCGTTCGAAGTACGACCTTACCCAGTCTGTACCCAGGCCTATTTTGAAGGGGTAGAACGGGATCGGATTTTAAACATGTTCGACGTTCTGGACCACCATCCCGTCCTTGCCCGTCCTAATACGATTGTATTCGGTGTGAACTACGTCCATTCAATTCTTAATACGTTTCTCCTCGTTCTACTCCAGTTCTGCGGAACGTGGTGCGAACGGGCTCAGTGTGACTGGGCCATAATATTTCAGTGTTGGTCTCTTATAGGGTGGTGCAATATTTAATTGTCAACTAATAGTATGATCGATCTGACACATAAGATCAATATCTACAGTCAAATGTCTAGTAATATATCAATTCGATCATGTTGAGCTAATCATGGTATTTTTTGGCGGCGTCAACCCTGCACTGCAAGTTTCTTAGGAACGTTATGAATTTGCATTCAAAGTTATTGGTCCTGTCTAAAAACATATCAGTTCAAGTTTACCTACCAAAGAAAATTATCAAAAATAATTGTCAAACACTTATGAACATAAAATATGATGTGAAATTTCGTAATAATTCTTCAACCAATTCACTGAATAGATTGTCGAATTAATTTTCCAAGTTTCGAAAGAGTGAAAGCTATTTTAATTTTAAAGCTTACAACGTGTTATTTGTGAATATGCGTTTGTTTATCAGTTATCAGCTGTGTGTATTTTTCAGACTACTACAACTCCTATAATCTGATAATAGCGATTATAGGGCTATTATATGACAAAGTAGTGATATTTAATCACTTAAGAAGGCGAGCATGAATTCATTCTGTACATTGCAATAGCTTATTCGTGACTCGTCTGCTTTCTAAATCTTGCTTATAATTTGATAATGGCAATATAATAGTAGATTTGTGTAGAATATGAGTGGAATATTGTTTCATTGAAATTGATCAAATCGTGTATATGGTGCATATACATGTAAAGAAAACAATAAATTTGGACAAGTCAGCCTTCACGAACCATTTTCATATCTAGTGCTGTTTCAATGCTAGGGCAGCGTCAGTCTCAGATGGTGGTCCCAACTTCCAACATTAAAATAATGTCGTGTCAACGTTTCGTCTTTGCTGTGATATAATAGTCGTTTATTTGAGTGAGTGGTATATGTGTGTATGTCTGCACATAACAGATTAATTCTGTATTTACGCATTAGTGAATAAGATACACATCACTAATTTTGAAATCATAAAATATCAAAATAGACAATCTTAGTAGCTACATATTTCTGTTAATATAGTAATAAATGACCATCTGGTCAAAATCGTGTCTGTGCATCTGCCATCTGGTCAGAGCGGTTGCAGCCACTCACTGCTCGTACAGACAGAAATGCCTCTGCTCTGTCTATTGTCGAAGAATGGGGCTATTTTTAGACATACATGTAGTGTTTGCGAGAAGGGGGAGCACTGTTTGTATGAGATCCCCATGTATATGAAAACAGAAGAAGTATACATCAACTAGATACTTCTGTCTGGAAACTGCTTGTTAATACGGAATTGTATGTATGCATGAACATACATTGAGAGAAGCACGTACATAGAATGCTTGGTTTGGCCAAGCCTACCCTTCTAGTTGTTTAATATTTGTGTGCCGCATGGGAGTGTTGGACTAGCGAATATTGACAATTCATTCATGGGGAGAACATGGTTGGAGAGTGCATCGATTGGCTGGCAAAGCGTGGGAGTGGAATGGCTTTGTGGCACAAAATGGATGACCCAGCTCCACTTGTACATAGCAGGAAGATCTCAAAGATCACAGTGCCCAATTCAAAATTGTTTCGTCAGCCAGTTGTGTAGACCACACACCCATTTTGATATTGTCCGTGTATGATTAGCTGATTAGTAGAATAATGTGTTGAGTATTTAGTGTGTATCACATTGGTCTGCGATACAAGTAGCAGCAGTACACGGCTCTATACTCTGATTATATGGATCTTTATCGACTGACACTCTTTTCTTATTGATCACCACATCGCTCACGTATTATATGACCGTGCAAAACATTTAATCAGTTTGCAAATCAAACAAATCGACCTCTGTGAATTTCCTCAGTTGACGCATCACTCACAGCTACATTTTCTATGGCCTACATTTTATGAGGCTTTTGTGATAAAGACTAGATAAAGTATTAACCCTTTACCCGCCGGTGCCGCATATATTCAGGTTTTCACTTTTTATTAGCACATTAAGTACCACCTTTTAAACATCTTAAAGATAAAATGTGACATCAATCATGAATATTTGACAACAGTTGACCTCCATTTTGTCAAATCTGAATAATTTTCACTCACTTGAAGTTGTGGATCGCGTCAGCGAGACGCAACTTCAAGTGGGTGAAAATTCAGATCGAATAATTTGGCGGTTAAAGGGTTAAATAACATAAGAGCTGTTTTCTTTTACAAATTAGCATCCTTCCTGTCATAGCAAGTCAAATAAATTATACTTTGAAAAACAGATTGGATTACTGCCTATTCGAATATAATAATAAAATTGTGCTTGTGTCCACGCCAATATCAATACCCTTTATTTATTTAACTTCTAAGCAAAAATGAAAATCAGAATAAAGATCACATAACAATATACGTGGTAATCGAAAGTCTGTCCACCTATAACATATTTGAGATTTATTTTATTGCGATGTTCCAACAGATATTGTATAGTGAAATTTGATGAAATTCAATTGAAGTGTATTTTTATTATAATACCAACCGCTAGTATAAACGGGCTCTCAATAATTTTGATGAAATATTTGCACATTCGACAAACACAAAAATTGAACCTTTGGCTTTATTTTGGCCCACCGTCAACGCCGCTGGGCCAACCTTAATACGACATTGGGGCAATGTAGTCAATTTCTGTTCGCTGAGCGGTATAATTGTTTTTGGCAGTCTGCCAGCTCGACTTAGGCCTGTTGTCTTAATTTATAATATTTGTTTGCGAAAGATATAATTATCATATTTAGTTATTATTTTTAGTCTAACATATTGTGATATAATATCATAAATAAAAATGCAAATATGTTTTTTTAAATAAAACAAAACATACGTCAGCTACCTGCATCATGATTTTATTGTCATAATCCATCCTTGGTCATGTGAGTTATATGCTATTCCACCAAGCACGAGACGCTGACCGGATGTTTTTTTAATGTTGGCCCGCTGTTTTTGACACTGGGCCAACATTACCGCAGCACTGTGTCGAAGTTGTGTTTACTGTTTTGCTGTGCAGCCCAACACAACGTTGTAAATAATTGCTGGCCTAATGTTTGCCAATCGTCTGCGACGCTGGACCAGCATTGAACCAGCATTGATTCAACGTATTTTGTTTGCTGGGAGTGTTTTCACAATATATGCATATATAATAGCCTGGCCAGCCAACACGACACATCTGCCCCATGTTTGGCCAATGCTGGCCCACCGTCTACGACGTTGGCCCAGCTTTTGTCAAACATTGAGTAGATGTGTCGTGTTTGCTAGGAAAAAACATGTCTGATCAGCAACATTTTCAGTCACTCCCCGTGATGTACACTATAACCCAAACTGTCATTAATACAGTAGGGCCTACAGTAGGCCTACTGTCAGGTGATAATCAATGGTTATATCATCACAAAAAAATTATCACTAATACATAATTTATTCGTAATTGGCATGTTCACAAGCTACTAGAATACAAAACTTTATAGTAAATGTATTCTATTTGATAAATATTTTGATCTATACTTCATGTGGTGATTTTCTCAAAGGAGCCGGGGATAAACTTGACATGTTTGTGATTCATGCAATTAACTTTGCTTATGTAATGTTTGTGACACCAACGATCCAGTTGTATTTTTATAAGTGTTGTATATTTTCCAGTGATTACCTAGTGCAAGTTAAAGCACAGGTGATGACGAGGGATGACAGTACGGGAGGATGGGTGCCAATGGGTGGCGGTGGTATGAGCAATGTCGGGCTGAGGAAACTGGTCATCTCTACTGGTGCTGAGGACTTAAGAAAAGAATATCTGATACATGGCCAGAGGATAGCCGATGAATCAGTAAGTATTGATTTACCCAGCAAGAATTATCTAGCAAACACCAGACATTAGTCAATGTTGGTTTAATGTTGGGTCAACATTGCAGTCGTGAGCCAATATTAAACCAACATTGGCTCAATAACTCGTGTTTGCTGGCTATCGCCTAGAATGAAAGCTTACCATTGTCCTGACCTAGGGAACCGGTGTAACAATTGTGAAGATTGTCTGATTGTCGACTACCTCCCTTGTCTATTATCAATGATATCTGAAATCCCCCAACAGTATAACTGCCCAAAGGCTTGACCAAGTTGATACAATGTGAGTAGCGTTGCTCAAATGTCTTTAAGTCAATGTTTTTTCTAATGGCTTCCCCATTTGCTGAAGATAGGCAATAGCAATAGCTCCCGATGTCATAGCCATCAGTGCTGTAGCTTTTGTTTCAGTGACCTCGATAACTTATATATTATATATAAATATTTATATTAACCACCCATATGATAGGAAAACATACACTGGGCATACAGTAGCATCTTTTATGTTCAACCTCTGGTGACCTTGAGAGGTCAAACAGAGGTCAATCACCCTTATGACAATTAATTTGAAAACTACGTTTTATAATGCTCTAGTTTCCATCACTCACCTATAGGAAACCATGGGTATCCACTAGCATCTAGATATGCTTGATCTGTACAGGTCAAACAAAGGACACCATTGAATGACTTATAACTTGTGAAATATGTAAGATATGTCTATTGTATTCAATTTACTCACCTATGTGAGACCCCACTGTCTTGTATATATCCTATTATAACATATTTAGCTTGACCTTGGGTGGCATTGAGAGGTTAAACCGAGGTCGTGATTTTTATCCTATAGATCTATCCATCAAATGTCAAGTATTTTGTCCTCCTAACACAGCACAATTTTTATATAGCGTCTCTTTCTCGGTTTTATAGGATTGGCAACCAAACCAGATCTCATCTAGTTAAATACACTAGCTGTGTCAATATATTTTTTATCCCTCTTCAACCAATTTGACTGCATTAAGTCAGTCTCTCCATTTGTCTGTCCGGGACCCTGTTCCTTTGCAAGAGGTCACAGGTTTTTATTTTAATGTTCACATCACGTGTTCACCCTACAAACATGTCAGACATTGAAAATGGCATGGATTAGTAGATCCAACATGGCCGCTGTTAATGACCCAATTTCCTTATAAGCATTCATGATCATCTGGACTTGTGGATTTCTACTCCACCATTCTGAAACTTGGCACATATGGCAACCGCTCTGACACAAGCAGTGTGATTTACTGGACAATTTTTATTCCAACATTCCGAAATATGTACTCATCCTACAAATTTAAACTATGAGTTTGAAAATGACATGGACCAAAGTCAAAATGGCCTTCCATCTGGCATTAAAATCTGAGTGACTCTGAGACTGCTGCCGCGGCAGTTATTTGTTTTCAAGACAGCTACTAATCTATCAATTTCTGCCTCCTCATACTTCCCATAGCGGCCATCACATACCACTGGGGAATTGTTTTGGTGACATTTTGATCCCCATATCATCAACTCTTCAATCACTATGGCCACTAACGAAGAAATGCTCGTTAGCCAGTTTCAGGGAAAAAAGTTTCCATCAGATCTTGTTTTTTTGGCAAATATGTTCATCTATGTCAACCAATGACCTGATTAACTTTTGGGAGCAAACGATTTTAAAATAGCCGTTTAATGGTCATTTTGAATTTTAGTAATTTTGTGATATTTAAGTAACGCAACAAAAAGGCAAAATAGCTGGACCATGAATATAAAACAAAATGTATTGTCTCACGCAAGGATAACCCATGACAAATTTTGCACTAATAAAATCTAAAATGGCCGCCAGTCCGCCCTTTAATTTTTTTTTCTCATTATCCCACAAATCTTGCATAATAGCTGATCTATTAACTTCTACTTTCTCATACTTCACATAGCCATCAGATACCACCAGGAGATTTTGGTGACATTTTGATTCCCATATAATCAACCCTTTAATTACTAGGGCCCTCACAAAGAAATATTTGTTAGCGCGTTTCAGAAAAAAGTTCAAAGCAAATCTTCTTTTTATTTGGCAAATTATGCACAGGAATGTCAGCCGATGACCTGATTAACTCTTGGGAGCAAACTATTAAAAAATGGCTGTCTGGACAGCGACCATTTTGAATTTGATTAATTTTGTGATATTTACGTAACTGAAACACAAAGCAAAATAGCTGGACCATGCATATAGAACAAAATGTAAGCACTCGCACAAGAATAACCCATGACAAATTTCACAGAATTTAAATCCAAAATGGCCAATTGGCGGTCATTTTTAATTGTTTTTTCTCATTATCTCAGAAAATCTTGCATAATAGTTAAAGCGGTAATATACAATAAAACTTTGCTGATCTATATCAAATTTGAAATGGCCGACTGGCAATTACGGAGGGCTGCTTTCGCGTTCGTCACTCGAACAACTCTTTCTAGTTTACAGCGTCATCACTGGTATATCCAATTAAAATATTTTTGCGGAAAACCACTTGCTATATAACTAGACCATTACTATGAAACAAAGTGTGAGGTTTCAGTGGAGGATGCACCCTCAAAATTTTTGACTAAATATCAAATTGAAAATGGCAGCCTATCGGCCATTATTTACTTTCACATGCCTGATATTTGGTAAACCGGGGGAAGATGCACCCTGTAAAAAAATTTTCAGACATTATTCAACTGATTGCTTAAGATTTTGTGTCCAACTCTAAATACCCCAGAAAATGTTGTAAATGAGGGCAGTTTCATAACATAACAATGGGGGTCACCCATGACTGTTTTAAAATTATAAGTTTATTGTAAGCTAGATACTTTTACTTTGATTTTGTACCCTATGTGCACAAGTTTTAGGATCAGGTCTGTTATATTTTTTTTGCAATTTAATAAAAATGATTTTGCACTTGGCTTTTAAAATAAGTTTTTGTTGGTATTTTTTCTAGGTTATGAAGGGTTACTAAGGTGGGCAATTAGCAAAAAACACCTTAAATTATTCGATTAAACTTTTTTTTAATTTAATCTCAGCTCATTTTAGGTGAATATTGTGTTTCAATTGTAGGCTACAGGGCTGGAAATAAAGTTCAAAATGTCAACAATATGAATATTTTGGTTGGCCACCACAATTTTAAGTTGTTCGTCCAAAAATGAAAACCGAAGTTAAACTATAATTTTGATCACGACCACAATTATTAACTATGTTTGACAGTAAAAAAAACAATGGTCACAATTTGGTTGGGCATAAGCTACATGTAGACTTGTCTAGTAGTCCTGTACTTACGACTCGCAGTCAGTGACTGTCACTGTTGGATGAAAATCTATGGTTGTCCGGAGGGACCACCATCAGAGAAATATGGGTTGTCGGTCTTGTGATTTAGTTGTCCAGGACAAACGGAACACTCTTATTTCCAGCCCTGGGCTACCACGTAACCAGTATCGCCTGCCATTGTGTAACTGATTCTCACAGCCATATTCAAAGCTGCTACCTGTATGTTTTTTAATGATAATTCAGTCATTTTTTAAAATAATTATTTTAGGAAGTTTTTTCATACATCTGTGATATTTCAGGTGGTGCTAAATTGCATTTTGAAAAAAGATGTACACTATACAAAGGCAACACCTACATTCCATCATTGGAAAACAGAGGAAAAGAAATTTGGTCTTACTTTTCAAAGTAGTGCTGAAGCCAGAGCTTTCGACAAAGGAGTTAAAAGAGCAATAGAAGATTTGCTTGATGGTGAGTTTACTGATACCTGTATTATTTAAGATATGTTACAAAACCAGTGAGATTAAAATAGTAATCATAAAAAGTACATTTGTGAAATTATTATGGTAATTTGTTGTACATAAGTATACAAACTCCAATTTAAAATTGGTAACCGTTCAAATCAAAATGTATACTGCATCATACTCCATTGTAACAATTGGTACCTGTTTGGTCACAATTACCTATTCGGTCACACATCTGGTTGCAACATCATTTTTATATGCAGAAAAATGTAAAATCGGCTTGTTATAAAGAAACAAATATTTAACTAATGTAGAGGAAGAATATCAAGTTATATATTAAATATAAATTTAAATATTCAATTATCACTTTTCTGTTTTTCCCAAATTTTACCTGTGGCTTGGTGGTAAGTTTTTCTACAAGCTTCTGCAGGTGTTGGCAGAAAGTCATTCCGGAGGGCATCAATCAATCTAGGTGCTTCATTTTATGGATTTTCTACATCCTGTCGTTTTTGTAGTCATTCATGAATTTTGTGTGTACTGATGTGGCACTTAGATTATTTTTATTTTCTTGGGAACAGTTTCTTGGTGACTTTTTTATTATATGAAGACAAATACTATGAGTGTTAAGTGTAGAGCTGTTGGTAATCCTGTAGTGTACACCTTACCCTTTTTTATTAGAAAAAGAATCATTATTGTATATTGTAGTTGTCCTTTTGTAAATTGTTATTGTCTATTTTATATCAAAATAACATACACATGATCTATGTTGTTTTATCTAAATGTAATTATTTGGTATTTGAGGCTGCATGTGGAAGATTTTTTTTCAAATCTATAAAAATGTATTTCCAGTTGGTATGTATTTATTTGAAAACTTGGGATCTGTATACTTAATAATTATATGATTTTTACAAGGGTCAGTGTCATGCATGTAGCAAACATTTAGATTTTATATGTAGTCAAATCATATTTGCTAGAAAAAATTATTATACTTTTATATACTAAAATATGATTTTTAGGTATTCATATTCATCACGCCCTGACTCGGGTTTTTTAACCCTTTCAAGCCAGAATTTATTATTGTCATCTCCATCCACTACAAGCCGCGAATTGCTGTCGCAATTCTCAACTTGTAGTGGATAAAGATGACTTGAAGTTTTGGTGGCAAATATTATTTTTTTTATTATTATTAAAACAGTTCCATGATAATTTGCGTTCTAAAATCCCTAGGGTTTTAGAAAACTAAGTCATTTTTCAGTGATGCAAAATGATGCTTTAATGCATCGTGGGGGTTTAAGGGGTTAAATAACCATGGTTATGCAGTGGCAGCAGATCTAATGTACATGTATAATTCGGCCTTACGTGAAAAATCACAACTAAATTAGCAACATTTTGGAAAGTTGTGTTATTGACAATTTTAGAAGCAAGTATAATCAAGCAATCATCAATCAATAAAACTTCTATAGCGCCTTTATCCTCAGTGGACCGAGCTCAGAGGCTCATAAAGCAGTAAGTGGTGTAGAACCTGTATTCTGATGTACATAAGCTTAATTAATTTAGAAAAAATAGCACAGGTATCCTTGGTTAGAGCGTGATGTATCATGTGCAGTATTTAAGATAGCTATTTTTATTTACGTACTTATTCTATAAGCTAGACCATTGCTATCAAACAAAATGTGAGGTTTCAGGGAGGGATACTATTTATCAAATCCAAAATGATCAATTTGGGGTGGGGTGGCAGCATTATATTGTATATTTTTCTAGATAGCTAAGTAAACATGCAAGATGGTGGAACCATTATTATAGTAAAACATATGGTTCTTTGGTGGGGAACCCCAATGAAATTATGTCAAGTCTTATAAATGCAAAATCAATATCCAAAGCAGGTGGGTTATGCTTGGACTTGTGTGGTTATCACCTTCTGTTGAAGATACATGCCATTTTGAGTTATCGTTAAATCAGATTATTTATAGTCTCAGCCATGTTACTGGATAATTAATGAATCACTGTTTTTGCAAGAGAGGTTTGTGCATAGTAATTTTGAGCCTCAGGGTTTCCTGGAGGATTTTGTATTTTGGAATTGAGAGTGATTGGGGGGGGAGGACCTGTTGTGACCTGTTGTGGGGGGGGGGAGTGGCCAGTTTTAGGGGGGGGGGGAGATTCCCCCCCCCCTAAAAGGGCTTCAAGGAAACCCTGAGCCTACTTTATATTTTCACTTAGATGTGGCTGGCGAGTGTTTCATATATACACTACAAAGAATTATATGTTTTGATTAGAATGCCATTTTGACTTATAATTAATTAATGTGTTGTCCAAATAATTTGTGCTACTGATAAATAACAGATGAAATTTCATGCAAAACACATTACATCCTTATTAAACTTATCTATCGACCCTAAAAACGGACACTACTCCCTTCTCCCATCAAAGCTTGTAATATATTTTATGGTAATTTAATTGCCATCTCAGTGGCATTAGGAGTTAACTGTAAGCCTTAATGTTTTTTCTCCAGTTTCTTGTTCAAAATTACATTAAATAGATTAAATTATATTTGTTCTAATGTGTAGTTTCCTGTATCGAACAAGTATAGGCAGCAATTGTTTTTGCTTTGCACAGTCCTAGGATATTCAGGCTAAAAAATTATATTCTGCTAGCCCTCCCCCCCCCCCCTCCATCCATTGGTGCTATTATATATTTTGCAATTGATAAACTGAATATTTGAGTCTTTGTCTCGTGCATCAACTTTAATGTATAGAAATACAAATTGACATATTATTTGCAAGTTATGTCGATTGATAAGGTTTCAACAATGTGAATCCCATTTTATCACAAGTTATTTGTGACACATTTAATTGGAAAATAGAAAGTATGTTCACCAAAATTTGATTTGCTCCACCATATTTTTTAAGTACATGACGATGTGTGTTGTCCGCTATGCCAGTAATACTTTTCGTGATCCCAGTTGTCTTTGCTAATGCCTTATAAGCCATGCAATAGCTAGATCTTTTGTCAATCTGGGCATAACAAATAGACTACATTACAGTACTATAAATTTAATAATAAAAAATTCAGTAAAATTTGCATTTAGAAATATTCTTTTATACTATTTTCTTACAATCTAAAATACAAGAATTTGATGTGTAATTTTTATGTGCATAATCAGCAAAATTTAGAATAACAAGTTTTCTTTTAAAATTGAGCAAATTGATATAAGAGCATATTTCCACATTTACCGTACCGGGAAGTTGTAAATCTCTCTAGTGAGACACCATAAATTGGTAAACTTTTATATTGTGCCTATTTAATGCTCCTAAATAAATAATATGTTTCATAGCACTACATTTGAATCGTCTGTCTTTGTTCTACTTTCTATCTGCATAGTTAGTTACATTTTACCTGGTGTGTTTACTACACAGGTACGGTACATTTTGCAATATTTCTCTCAAATTAAAAACTAAGTATGGTGAACAATTGGTTGACAAAGAAGATTTTAAATTTCCAATTCTTGTAGAAGTTTTCTCACATATTTTACCGATTGATAAGTTTATTATGTGTTCTCTTTTTGTAGGCTCTCCAGACTCTAATGACTTGGAAATGGGTGAAGATGAAGTGTTCATGGTTAGTAATTTTCTTCAAAAAATGCACCCCTGAGGCATCAATCTCCACAAATCCACACCTGTTTTGGTGCTGTATCACAGAAACTACTGACATATTTGTCACTCAGAACAGAGCAAAATTTAATTGGTATAGCATACCAATGATTTTGTGAGCCATTTGAACCTGTACTGTGATGCAATATTAGCTAGATTTTCTGTTTTTGAACATAAAATTACAAATTCCACGAAATTTACCCAAATTCCCACATGGTGATTCAAATATAATTTCCAGTCAAATTGACTTCCAGGCACTTGATTTATTCAGTTATATAATTGATCTAATTTGTTTTCTTGTAAACGTGATGTATATTGTGTCAATTAGAATGATTGTGAGGTATGATTCTGTTTGCGCCACATAGGGAAAAACATATTCCCACTTATCTCTGTAACTGCAATGTTTGTGAATTTTTTTTTCGCATTCTAATAACTTCGCCTTGAACATTTCCTGTTTGCAAACAAAGTATGTTTTGTACTTTAAAGATATAAGCTGAACTTAAATTTACATATCGTGAGTTCTTGGCTCATAGGTGGACATATTCAACTCATGCCAGGCAGAGCTCAATATATCTCGAGCAAGGTTCTACATACACACAAGATGAAACCATAGTTTTTTTGTAACAACAAATCGTAATTTTGTTATCCCCCGCCCAGCGAAGTTGTGGCGGAGGTTATTGCATCATCTCGGATGTCTGGCCGTCTGTCCGCATTTCGTGTCCAGCGCAGAGCTCTGAAACCCATGGGGGGATTCCTTTAATATTGCACACACACAACCCTTAGAAGTTGTAAATGTGCCTTTTGGGTTTATGAAATTTGACCCACTTGAATGGCCATAATTAACTTTAATATGCCTGATATCTGGAAAACTGCCAGATAGTTAAACCATTAAGCCTATATATCCCTACCGTTTCAGGTAGGGATATGCCCTGAAAATTCTATGAACTGAAAACTCTATAAAATTCAAAGTGGTCGACTATCGGCCATTATTAACTTTAATATGCCTGTTATCAGACAAAACTGCCAGATACATGTAGCTAGACCATTACTATTTATAAAACAAAATGTGCGGTTTCAGGTAGGGATATGCCTTGAAAAATGTCAACCCGATCAAATTGAAAATGATCGACTTGAGGCCATTATTTTTAATATGGGTGATATCTGGAAAACCGTTTCAGATAGCTAGACTATTCTATGAAATGAAATGTGTGGTTTCAGGCAGGGATATGCCCTCAAAAATGATAATTGATCAAATTGAAAAAATGGCCGACTTGTGACCATCATTGTAATAGACATGGCAAACTGTGCTACATAGGTAGACCATTACTCTAAAACAGAATGTGAGAGTTCAGGGAAGGATGCACCCTGAAAAATTTCTAACACACGGGCGGAGCGGTGGTGTATGGTGGCCGGCTGGCCTCTTGTTTAAAATCCTACCCACAGAAGAATGTATGTATTGAGAGGGCCGTCTTGAATAAGTAGAACCATAAGGCAATGATGGAAGTCTTGCATTTCAGCCATTTTTTGTAGTTTGCTTTGCAGCTGTATGGAATGTGGTGTTTCTCATTATTGTTAAATTCAAAATTGTTGTTGAAAAATTTTTCAAGGTGTTTTTCAATAGTTTTTTATTGTTTCTCATTATTGTTAAATGCAAAATTGTTGTTGAAAAATTTTTCAAGGTGTTTTTTAATAGTTTTTTAAAAATTCAAAATATGTTAATAATTCTTGCATTGAGAATTGCTAGAAAAAAATTATTAGGTTAGTGATTCGCTTACTGTTGTTGTGTATTTACAGGCCCTTGATCTTCCACTTGGACGTAAAGACAGTACATCGCATTCAGCCAGCACAGCTTCAACCACCACCAGTAGCCCGTCACCTCAGTCTCCAGCTTTCTCCTGTGTTTCTGACCAGTTTCATGTGTCCAACCATCACCATCACCACCTGCACCGTGTCCATTATATTCCGCGGCAACAGGTCTCTCCCTTACATCGTCACGCCTCCCAACCAGCCTCTAGCACCAACACAAGCACTCGTAGTACACATAGTAATGAGAGCTCTGTCCAGCACTCAGGCTACACCCGCAGTCATAGTGGCAGTCATGAGGACATATGGGTCAGAGCAGAAAATAAAAATGGCATGAGCAATGATAAAATCAAAGCAGATCAGGGATCTTCTGCAACAGAAGACAACATTGAGATAAAGGACAATTATTCCTATGTCCAATTTGCCAAGGATAGACCCATCGTACATGACTACAGTTACCCGACATTGGACTCGTTGAGTAAATCTCCACAGCGGAGAGATTCTATCACGAGCCAAAAAAAACATAACCAAGAAACAATATCGGCGGTGCAACCACCATTACCCATCAAATCTAAAAAGAAAAGGAAAAGATCGAAACGTGACAAAAAACATTTGTTAAGTCAGCGCGCACGGTGTGTATATTGTAATGAGATGTTTGCATTTGAAGACAACCAGCGGGGCAATTGTGTTGATGCCCCAGACAGAGTCGCACAGTGCATAGAGCAGGTGTCTTGTATCTGTTGTGCTCGCGGGATGCTCTATCACTGCATGGCTGATGCAGATGGAGACTATGGGCATCCATGTATCTGTGATACGAATGATGTAACAAATTGTCGAAAATGGACAGCATTGACAATTTTATCTTTGTTTGTTCCCTGTTTATGGTGCTACTGGCCTCTAACGACATGTCATCGATGTGGTGTAGCCTGTGGCTGCTGTGGCGGGCGTCACATGGCAGCGTGATGACCACCAGCAAGTGATTACAATTACCATTGTGCTTCTCTATCTGGTAACTCTATCTGACTGTATGCTTAGATTTTACTATCTAGTATTCAACTTGGCTTGTGTGGTCAGGTGGTCAGGGTGATATGCACACATTGCCACTCCAATCCTGCAGTTCTTTATTGTAAAGAAATTTATACCTATGGAAAAAAATTGTGGATGTTTTCACTAGGACATCGCTGATATAATTGTGTGTAAAAATTGATTGACTACTGCTTGATAATCTCAGAGGATAAGTTTTTGTACTACACATGTTCTTGTATAATGTCCTCTGTATTTCATTGTTATGAAACATCCTGGGGCAATTATTTCTGTATAATTTTGTTGTGCGAGTGCAAGAAATTGTCAATGTTACAAGGGTATCTTTGACCTTTTATTTCAAGTCAATATACAAATTATATGATTGTGTTATGCCTGCATGGATGTTACAACATACAGACAATACTGATCCTATTGATAAGCAAAATGGTTATAATAGACTGTTATGTGCAAAATGTGGTCTACAAAGGTAGATGCTTTGTTTTGATCTTACTGGTGCTGTAAAATTCCCCACTGACTGTTTTACAAACTCCGCTTATTGTATGCTCTCTGAAGGTTGAGAAAATCGTTGTATGGTTAACTATTTTTCTTCTTGATAACATCAAGCAAATACCTATTATATTTAGCCAAACCCCCCACATCATTTTCAATGGTAAATGTATATCTGGATGCATAACTAGTACTGTAATCTGTCACAGCTTATTAGTATAGATACATACTTTAAACTAATAGTCATGCTTTAGGAATCTGTACCAGATAAGTAGATATTACAATTGGCTAATGTGATTTTTTACATGGCAGAGAATTCTTACATTTATAGCAAATTTGTCTATTCAGAATTCTAGAGCAGAAAAAATGTAATTTGACAACATAAAACATAGTTGTATGTTTGGACGCACCTCATTATACTAATTGATTTAACCCCCACAGCGCGGGGATTGACTTTAGTCATCAGAATCTGACGTCTGTAGACGTCAGATTCTGACGACTAAAGTCGTTCTCCGCACTGTAAAGAGTAAAAATATTTCTAATGGCTGTAGACCCATAACATAAGTATTCAAATGAATCGGAAAGAGCTGACTAAGAAAGTTATGATGATTTCAAAATGAAAAAATTCAGCGCTTCAAAGGGTTAATATACACTTTATTGGAATATACATTGTAGTAGGGGTGATTTAGGCAGTCTGGTTCATTGTGAAGTAATAGTAGGCTTTTCAAGGCCTATGTTATACCATATCTTCTCTTCACATTTAATCAGATGTCCATTCACTGTTTCTGATGCTGATTAGAAATTCTAAAATAATTTAGCCAAGCGTAGCAGCGTAACTGAATGGTAAAAGTGTTATCTGCTACATCCAAATCGTGGACTTTAACATCTCCGTATCATAAGAGAAATTATTGTCAAATAAGTCGAGACAGATCAAAACCAAATAGGATTTACATTAAAGGAAACAACTTTATATCATAAAGTGTGGTAGTATTTTTCCTTATTAGGTCATGGAAGTATTACTGTATTGTCACTATGATGTCCGTCCAATTTCATAATGCTATCTCTAAACTGCTGTTGGATTTTCTCTGATTGCTCTGCAATGTTCTCAAACAGAAATTGCCTTGTGCATGGCACTTTTGGATTTGTTTGACTTCATACCAATTGTTATTAATATAAGACTTTTCAATTTTTATATACATTTACTTTTTCGAATGGTGCTAGATTTATAAATGAATGTAGACAATGCCCTATCTCAGATATTTCAAATCAGATAGTGGACAAAATCAATAATTATGGCCTCTATAAATTTTTCATGACCAGTGATACATTGAATTTAAGATATAGGGTACTCGAAAGATAAAAATAACAGTAACTTTAATATAAAATTATGTGGGTTTGTTACTGAAATTTCAATTTACAGCCTTGTGATGGTGAATTGTTATTAACTTTTTAGCATCTCTTCAAGCAAATTTGTTGATAGTTTCCGGCTTAGAAAAAACACATTTAGTCTGATAAAAACAACTGTATGGAATTACCTTAATACTAGCCATATATTACAACATATTAGAAGAGATGGGGCTGTTTAATGTTTTCACATTACAGCAATTGAAACAAAATTGGCAGGACTACAGTGATATTCATAGATGTGGTGCATGGAAAATTGTACTACCGGTAGTCCGTTTGAATTTACTACAGCAAGTCTGACAGCACATACGGCTGCTCAGCCTCAACCTATGGGGAATAATCTTGCTGTAGATGATCAAGGATTGGTAGTCATTGTTGTGTACCAAAATGCATTGGATTATGTTGCACTTTTTTTAGTGTTATATTTGACAAAAGTGCCCTTTTTAGCCATGGCAACACCACAGTTTGACACTTCAGTCAGAACAATTTTAATGAGTAATATATACTATTCATACAGGATATAGGGAACCATGAACAACATCAAATTATTTCATATTAGTTTTCACTTTATTCGAATGATCTTTTGTTTATTTTGGATTTCAGCTCATTTTTTCCACTTTTATGTTGTTGGTTTTGATTATAATTATTTTGAGCATCGTTAACCATCGAATAATCTGCCATCGTCTGTCTTTTGTCTTTCAAGATTATTGCACATGCATAAAATAGTCTGTGTTTTTGATGAATGCTGAAAACTACTTCTATAAAAGGCAACTACATTGTGTTCTGCTGAAAAAGATTGATAATAATGCATTTATAGTGCTCACATAATCAGTTAACTAGGATGAATGATCAATGTTGAAAAAAATAGACAACTAATGTGTCAATGAAATATTAAATTAAATAATTATACCCTTACTTGATTATTAATAAGGACAGCTATATTATAGCTTTTTTCTGCTATAGAAGTTCAGTTCCATATTATTAGTTAAAAATTATTTTTGTTCTTTCAATTTTTTTCTCAGAAATTGATGTGTTATGCTGACATATTAATTCACATTTTAATTTCTTGATTACAAAATTATGTAAATACATTTTCGAGCGTACATTGTCGCGCTGGCATGTTTTGGCAATGATCAAATAGTGTGTTTAATAACCAACTCGACCCGACGCGTTGATGTATCTTGCTTTATCCATTGGTACAACTCTATAAAGTGCCCCTTTTTATTGTATGCATTAGAAGCTGTTATTCTAAGAATGATTTGTAAAACCACCTAACAAAATATTTAAATTAATAAAAATCATTTTTAGGCCTCAGCCAAAATTTTGGCGGATGCCTATTGTTGTCATCAGGCGCGTCCGTCCGTCCGTCTGTCTGCCTGTCCGCCACTTTTAGTATTATAATTTGTTTCGCGTAAATGGAATGCACATTAAACTTCACATACAGGTTAATCATGAGTAAAGCTTAACTAATTTCACATTTGACCTTTCTGTGACTCCTATGACCTTGACTTTTTTTCCGATCGACAAATTTTCTCGTTCACGCGATTTACTCAACATTTTTTAAAGTATCGCTTCAAAATTTATACCATCTATCTATTTCACTTATAGCTCAGATGAGTTCGAAATTGGGCAAGATTCGGACAGAAACTAAGTCATGGCGGCCAAAATGGCCCATTATCGGCCATTATTTTTGTAATATGAGTAATATCTGGACCAGATAGCTAGACCATTACTATACAACAAAATGTGCAGTTTCAGGTGGGGATATACCATGAAAATTTTTAACTTATCAAATTCAATATAGCCCACCTGACGCCACTTCCGATCGACAAATTTTCTCGTTAACGAGATTCACTCAACATTTTTTCATGTATCGCTCCAAAATTTGTACTATATATCTCAGATGAGTTAGAAATTGGGCAAGATTCAGACAGAAACTAGGTCATGGCGGCCAAAATAGCTGATTATCGGCCATTATTTTTGTAATATGCGTAATATCTGGAAAACCAGACCAGATAGCTGTACCATTACTATTGAACAAAATGTGCAGTTTGAGGTAGGGATATACCATGAAAAACTTGATCACTTTTGACTTCAATATGCTTAATAACTGAAAAACCGTGCCAGATAGCTAGACCATTACTATTGAACAAAATGTGCGGTTTTTGTACTGCATGCTGCTAATAACCAGCTCGCGGACAATTTCAATAATGGTGGCAGGCTACTGTCGAGTGTGCTCTTGTTTCAAATAATTTTCACTTTTAAACGATGATTAGAGGCTGAGGCCTATTTCTGTCGCCGACGGGCCTTGTTAAAATTGCAAACAATTATTTTCAAAATGACAAAGATATCTTCGTTATAATGTTATATAGTACAAAGTTGATTAATTATACTTTTCAGTGTCATTATTGTCAATGGGAGGTCTTCATATCCATGCTGGATATTTGTTTAAGTTAGTGCTACTTCTCCATTTACTGTTTTTATTTGTTTGATAAAATAGCTAAACATTTTCGGATATGTTATGTACTAGATGGGTATTTTTTCTTTTACCTTGTTTGATGATTTTTAATAACACCTTACAACACCATCTTGTTATAGCTTTGCTGGCTCACTTGACTGTTGTGATATAATTGTGCCATAACGTTATTACTGACTTCCTATAGATATGTCAGTTTACAGTCCTTACAGGGAATATAAAAGAAAGCATTCAGTAGCAGAATGAAATATTTATTACTTCCTAAAAACAATGTGTAAAATGTCCCAACACATGTATTGGATATGTTGCACATTTTCACCTTTCTGCTTTGATGAGCTCATTTTATAACGTTGTGATCCAGCATAATTGTTATTTTTTAAATATATGTTTCTAGCAAACACAATACTTCGACCTAATGTTGTTGAAATGTTGGCTGACCATAAAACCAACATTGGGTCAATGTACTGTGTTTGCTGGGCTATAACTGTTCTCACTGCCATAAAATACAATCGTGCAGATTTAAGAATGCCAACTTGTCCTGTGTTTTCTTATTTGCCTTGTTTGCAATTGACATATGCCAGACAAACAGCCACTACTAATAGGATGTTGTGTATATAATTTTAGTTGGTTACTTGTGAACCACTGTTATTTGGTATGTATATAATGTGATGGGGAGATATTACCTTTGTAAACCTATATGAGGTTTCCCCTTGTCTGTATATGTTAGTTGTGATTATTTATGACTATTGCATTTCGTCACCTTGAGATTCAAGGGTCATAACTTCCACTGAGTTCAGTTGCTTTTATGACCATTTAATCTCTATGTGATAGTGAGTATTAAGTATTCTGGTTTCTACTTTATATGCGAAGAATCCTTTATAAATCTGCTCCCTGTGGAAAAAAAACTTATTTTTCAATTGTCTTTCTCTGCACAAATTGCTGGTGCATTGCTCTGGTGCTTCCATTGGTCCTTCAGTCTGCATCATAGTTCCATTGTTAAAATTGATAAAGATATAAATTTTTATTTGAGTTGTATCTAATTCTCCGCAATTTCCACTATAACTATCTGCTCAAGATGTTTTGTTATATTTTGATGGCAATCTATGATTTCTAAATGGTCATTTTATATTACCTGTTATTGTGTTATTATTATCCAGATTGTTAAACAAATTTTGCTCAGGGATTTCCGATTTAAACCAGCTTTTAACTACACTATTCAAATACCGCTTACATTTGGTGGTAGTGATGTTTTTAATTGTTTTTTTATATATTATATAAGAAGCATCTGAGCTGCCCAGTTTCATAGTGCTGGCTTATAGTGGAATAATTAGTGATGTCCCATTTTCCCACTTGTGCTAGCTTCTCTATTTTTGTGATGTGAAAATCTTGTATATTTATGTGCTAAGCAGTGATACATGTTCAAAATAGAAAGAGCTATTTTTATGACTTTACCTAATTATTATGAAATTAAGGTTACCTGAAGTTTGGTGTGAATGATTGACTGTACTAGTGTGTGATTGTCTGAATGTGAGCCTGGAGGATCGGTCGAAGCGTGTACTTTGGTGGTGTGAATGATTGAATGTACTAGTGTGTGATTGTAAGAATGTGAACACGGAGGATTGATCGAAGCGTGTACTATGCAACTGGCTTTAATATAAGCAAACACATTTTTCTACTGAACTAACTTGAGGCTGGGGAATAATGTTGACAGTGATGAAAATCATAACAGTTCATAAAATATGGTCTCTGTAAGAGATAGTTAGATTATATCTTTGTAGCAAAGCTCTACAACTTATTATTGAATTCTTAGACTTGTTTGTTATTGTTATTTAGTATTCTGTTTGTTCATTTGAAATTTTGAATAAAACACTTCACATGTTGCTATCCCCATTGTTAAAGCTCCAGAAAAGTGTTATTTTAAGTTTATTATCTTTAGACATAAATGTACAGAGTACTGACAAAGACATTAGTGTATAACTATGATCAATGGAAATTTAAGTTTTGCCTGAATTGTTAGAATCATAGAATTATAATACACTGCTTCACTTGATGCTTGTTTCTTCGATTGATACCATGGTGCTATTAGATGCATTGACAAGTTATTCCTCAAAAAATATTTTAGCTAATTAATGTTCTTCATTGCACCCAATTGAGCAAATATTATCTTGACATACTCTTTGTGCTTTTACCTACAATTTGCAAAATCCATGTTGGTTCACATTAAATAACATCAATATGTAGTTTGTATTTATTCTTTAGTGGTTGCCCCGTACTTGAAAAAATATGTGTTGAGCAAACTATTTTGCTCATCTATAATATTTCTATGTAATGTCAAATTATTAAAACAGAAATGATCAGAAATTAACATTCAGAATGCTGTGGAAACATTTGTGGTATGTTTTCAGTCTTTACATTTAGAACATATATAATCCCATTGGATTACGTTGTTATATCTACCACTAATCTATCAATCACTAATCTTGATTACAGTCTAATGTTGCTACAATGCCTCCATGTTCTTCGAATAATAAAAATAAATTTTCCTAGCAAATGAAAATTTAAAGAGACATAGAATCCTGATATATCCACATTATTCAATAGGGCTTTCTTTGTCTTTGTCTATGAATAATAAATCAATACAATATTAGGTTTTGCTTTGAAACATCACACTTGCTAGAAATCCCTATTAACCCTTTCAAGCCAGAATTTATCATTGTCATCTTCATCCACTACAAGCCGCGAAGTGCTGTCGCAATTCTCAACTTGTAGTGGATGAAGCTGACTTGAAGTGGGTGACAAATGAAAAAAACATACTGTTATTTTTAAAACAGTTCCATGAAAATATTAGTTCTAAAACCACTGGGTTTCAGGAAATTAAGTCATTTTTCAGAGATGCGAAATGATGCTTTAATGCATCGTGAGGGTTTAACCTTTGGTCGTTAGAATCTGACACCTGTAAGAGTAAAAAAATTTCTAATGGCCGTAGACCCATAACATAAGTATTCAAATGAATCGGAAAGAGCCAACTAAGACATTTGGGATGATTTGAAATTGAAAAAACAACATTTAGTTGCGACGTTTTTTTACAAATGAATTCAGCGCTAAGGGTTAACCCAACACCTGGCGGCTGCATATTTCCAGCATGTGATTTTTTGAAGTTAGGAAAACCCATGCCTGAAATAGCTATGAAATTTGTTTAAATGCAAGATAAAGTAAAACGTGTTACCCTCAAATCATTAAAAAACATCATGATAGGATACATATTGTGGCCAGTCGGTGCTGACATATTATGGCCTGTGAATCAAAGTATTATTAAGAGACTATTGTTAAACTGCTGTTTTGTTGAACACCCAAGGTTCATATTTATAGACATTGAAACTAATTATAATTGACATAAATTAAAATAGCCACATGCTTTGTATAGGATAAAGCCCGAGGAGCTCTCCATTCTTAGCTGTAAAAAAGGTCCGAGGCCGAGGCCTTTTTCACAGCTAAGAATGGACCCTGAAGGTTTTAGCCGACTAAAAACACACCAGACCATAATGTGGTTCCTTCATAATCAACAGCTCGGTCACACCTGACTGATTATAGTACCATTAAGCCTACCATGATAATTGGCCTGTACTTGGGAAACAATAACTCTCCATTCCCGGCTTGTATGTCGTGGTCGGACAGAGAATATAATGTAGTGGTGTGTTTTAAGAATCAGAAAAAACATGTTCATGCTTTGGTTAAGATATGCTCACACAAACTTGATTCAATGCTGGGTCAGACTGTGGTTCAATCTTAACCGACATGGTATTACTATTTTTTTGTCTGGTATGTTATCTGATATTCAAATTATTGTCTTAAATGCCATTTCTACCAAAAATGTTTTGAAATCCATCCAAGGCAAATCATGAATCAATTTGTGGGAACCAGATAAAATCTTCAATTTACCAGAATAGATGCTATTCAGCTGGTACGAGGAAATATAACCAAGCCTAATCATATAGCTCAATATATAGAACTTTGATCATGGGACATAATTACTCTGGAGATACTTGTAAAATCATATCACCAATTCAACCTAGATATAAAATTGTCTTTAAATTATAAATTTTGATTATCACACCTATTTTGTAATCTTTATAAGCTGGATTTTTGTGATAACAATTTATGTAGTTTGACTATAAATTCTCATTGGAATATTTGCAACAATACTACAAGATGCTATTTATTTTCTATTTCAGTAAAGTTAAATCCATATAAAAAATAATATTATGTGAAAACGTTCTTATATTACATTAATGTATCTTTTATGGTAAAATTACACTACCCTGGTACTAACCATAAACTACTGGTAGATACGAGTATTACCCTTCATTACACGTTATGAGTTAAGGAAATGAATTAACAGCAAAGATAAAGTAATGGTTCATGATATCTATTAACAGATGTAAAATACGAATTTATCAATTTTGGACACTGCTCCTTGGACACTGAGATTGATCACAAGATATTGCAGGCCTTGGGCATTCTCGAGTGTCAACGAAATGTTATATTTCCTCATGATTATGGAGAGACATCAATCAAATGCTGTACAAAAAAGTTTCCCTCAACCAAAGAAGATTCCTAGCCACTTTCAATTTTTGTCTAATACTTGGAATACTGGTCCAACATTTTGCAGGTGGAATGCATTCTTTTCACTTTGACGCTTGGACCAATTTTTACAATGTGAATACTACATACTTTTTGGACAAAATTTAAAATATAAATGTTTTAATTTTACCATCTGATCTAAAGCACATTATATTAAAAACACAAAGCAAATGAAACCTAATTTATACAAATTCTTATTATACTACAGGGTGGCCGCGGGTCTTTAGAAATCTTTAAAACTCTTTAAATTTGTTTTTGAAAAATAAGGCCCTTAAAAGCCTTTAAAAATCGAAGTTAGGTATTAAAAAGGTTTTATTTTTGTCAGTTTTTTAAATGTGGTAAGAAAAAATTTCACATTCATTGAATTTTTTCCCCATTCTTCGGTATGTCAAGTGAGGCGATATCTGTGGAACTGGTATTAATTTTAAGTTTTGGAGTCTTTAAAAAGGTCTTATTTTTTATTTCATTGAGTTGGCATACACCCTGTACTATGACATTTGAAGTTGATCATCCCAATTTTAAATTTGAAATATGTGAACAAGAAAATATGAAAGTAGTGGATTGCTTTGAAAACGATGCATTTATCAATGTTAGTATACAGTTATTTTATTATTCTAACAGCTCTTTAAACTTGAAATTGTATAACTCGTGCAATCAGAAGTGATCAACTATTAAAACAAGAGATGTAAACACAATGTTGTTCAAAAGTAAAATTTTCAATCACTTTTAGGCAATGTTTAGTCTTTTCAAATTGTTTCTTAATCACCACTGCTTAATTGCATCAATTTGAAAATAAGTGTATATATGCGCTACACAAAATGTTGGCCAGTTATCATTTTGTTAGTATAAATATATTTTCGCCATACTCTCTGAAGTTTTTAAATTAGTTGGCAAATTGTAATTATTTAGTAATACATTTAAATTCTTTAAGATAGTAAGAAACTTATTGGCTTTAAAGAAGACGCTCCATGTTAAGGACTTCTGAAGTGTGAAGTTTTAATCCATGTTAAGGACTACTGAAGTGTGAAGTTTTAATACTGCTGCTGTATTCTGTATACTTGAAAATTGTGGTAGACAGGATTTGCTACATTTAAAATTTGTTACATGTTAAAAGAGCAGACGATGGCTGCTTTAGTCACTTGGTATTCTGTTCTAGTTGCAAATATTCCACATATATATTTTTATTGCCTACCTTTGTAATGTGATCACCATTTCTGTATCTGCGGCCATGTGCCATGTCATTTGAATCATGATTGTAACGTATAACTATTAAATCAGCTATGCTTCCTCATCAATTGTCTTTAATAGTTTTCTTAGTACTGGTCATTCCTTTGTCCTGGTCATCCCTTTGTCATCACACTTGGCTTCTGTTAGTGTAAATCATTGCACTCCAAAATGAATGAATGAAATCTTGTATAGCGCATGTATCCAGTTGGAAGCTGTTCAGAGCGCTTCACATTCGAAAGACAGTGAAAAGAAAGTCAATTACTGCGTGAGGTCACCAAACGCTTGTCGAAATAAATCTAGAAGCCAAACTGAAATGTTATTAAGTGTAGCATATTTTAGGAGCATAGAGGGTCATAGTAATGAACTCCCAATGAGGTAAACTCTTATTTTTCCTACTTTTATTGTCTAAAAGACATTTTTTTAAATCTACAAACATATTTATTGAATTTCCAATACGTCGTTGATCAGGGAATAGGCCTACATTTGTGGTGCATAAAATTGCATGCTTGTCATTTCTAGCTCATCCGGCCTTTAGGCCTAGATGAGCTTATGCCATCATGTTGCGTCTGTCGTCCGTCGTCTGTCCACAATTGTGCTCTCTCAATTCTAATCTTATTTCAATTGTGTTAGGTTTGTTCGAAAAAGCTCGTGCCTGTGCATAAAACTTCCTCACGGATTTCAGAACTTTTATTTATTAATTAACTTATGGCCTAATTAAGACCTTATTAGGACACTGTCCACAATTCACAAGAAATGCTTCTCCTCTCTCAATTCTTATCCGATTTCAATTTTGTTTGAAAGAGCTCGTGCCTGTGCATAAAACATCCTCACGGATTTTAGAAATTTTAATTATTAATTAACTTATGACCTAACTAACACCTGATTGGGACACTGTTCACAATTCACAACAAATGCTTCTCCCTCAATTCTTATCCGATTTCAATTTTGTTTGAAAGAGCTCATGCCTGTGCATAAAATTTCATCATGGATTTCAGAAATTTGAATTATTAATTAACTTATGACCTAATGAGGACACTCCGTCAACAATTTACAAGAACTGCTTCTCCCTCAATTTTTATCCGACCTCAATTTTGTTTGAAAGAGCTCGTATGTGCATTAAATTTTCTCTCGGATTTCAGAAATATAAATTATTAATTTTCGTATGATCTAATTAAGACCTAATTAGGACACACTGTCACAAGATATGCTTCTTCTCCCTCAAATCTGATCCGATTTGAATTTGGTTTGATAGAGCTCGTGCCTGTAAATACTGATTTCGAAAAAGTCAATAAATAATTAACTCATGACCTAATTAAGACCTATTACCCCAAAATCACATTTGACCCTCTTATTACGCATTAATTTTTTTTTAACTTAGTGAATATCAAAATGTAAGTAAGATTTCACATTCCGATGATATGATTTAGAGAGGTGAGGTTCGTCAGGATTGTTAATGTTAACACAACAATGTGTCAGGATTCGCACCAATGCTTATCACACCTGGCTGACCTATGTGGCCGGCGACACAACATGGAGCCAACGCTTTTCCAGTCTAAGCAACATTACCATCAATCGTGATTTTTCCCACAGTTAAAATTAGTCATTTAAGTGGGTTTTGTAGACTTTCAATTTTCGTCTACTACAAAGATTTTTTTGATCCCCGCGATCACATGTTTCCCTCTTATTGCGAAATATTTAAAAATGTAACCGATTTTCAACTTGGAGACAGAGTCTCCAAGTTTTTAGTCTGACTTTCAGAGCAAACGTCTGTCGTTAACTTCCGTTTAACATCTGTTCTGCCTGTGCAAAGTCAAAAGGCATTATTGGCTCCCTGGTAAACTAGGCATTTACTGCTTTTTAACTGGCTCTTCCTGCCATAGCGCTGCCAAAAGGCCGTATTTGCTCACTTGTAAAGCAAGTATATACTTCCTTTACGCTGATGCCTGCCTACTTCTTGTTTGTAACAGCCTTTCAATAGACAGTATCTGCACAATTGTGAAAGAAGCAGATACTTGGTTTTGCTGTGAGCAGAAGCGCTCTATGTCATGCTGGTTCTAGGCAGTCAACATGATCCAATGTTGGGTAAATAATGTGCCATCATGTATGACACTGTTACAACTTTGGTCCAACATTGTGTCAGTGTATCGAGTTGCCGGTGACTCTACAAAAACGAGACGTTTAGCCAATGCTGTTTAACTGCTGAGCCATTGCCGCGGACAATGGGCCAGCATTAATCTAGCATTGGATGAACGTTTTAGCATTAAGGCCTATATATTGGTGGACCAATGCTGGGATATGGCAGGCCCAGTGTTGTAAACGGCGAGCCACCATTAGGCTAACATTGTGTCAGCGGCTGGAGTTTGCTGATTGGCTGTGACCAAACCCAGTTAACTCGAGGCATTGACCCAATAGCCCTCCCCCCCCCCCCCGCTCTCTCACCTCTCTCTCTGCTGCAGTCACCTGTGTTATCTTACGCAATATAGCAATTAGGCCTTGGCTAAGATATTTATCTCCAAAAATATTAAATTACGTATTATTATAAATAGATTTTTGGACTCGATTGAAGGCAATGAAAATTGATATAATTTATACACTTCTGGCCTGAAATATGACCGAATAACAACTTTTATTGCAATGCCTGTTCATGTAGTTAAGTTAACCCTTTCATTACGACCATCTGTCATGAAAAAGGGACAAAGTATGGTGAAATATACATTTTTTTAAATATAATTGTCATTAATTTAACGTTCCTGGGCTATATCATCATATATTATAGTTTTACAACCAGGCATTTTGAATGAATGCATGACGATTTCGTGTCCTAATGAGCTCTGGCCGGCACCATCTTTTGAGCATTGAACACTCTGTCAAAACACAGCTTAGCTACTTAATGGGACTGGCCCAGGCTAAAATCATCAAAAAATCGGTGATTTTATTTCGGGTTCTTAATATGACCATATGATGTAAGCATGTACATAGACTAGAACTGCAAATTTTTATAATTTTTGTGCTGCGCACTTACCAGTTAGACTAGATATAAAGACGAAATTCCCGCATTTCTTATTTTTGACATGGTTGTCAATAATTACAAATCAGGAATTTTGTCTCTATATCTAGCCTAACTGGTGAATGCGCAGCACAAAAATTATAAAAATTTGCAGTTCTAGTCTATGTACATGTTTACATCATATGGTCATATTAAGAACCCGAAATAAAATCACCGATTTTTTGATGATTTTAGCCTGGGCCAGTCCCTTTAATTACATGTAAAGAATACGCAGTGCCTGACTTATAAAGAGTACTTGCGGGATTCCCACAAAAAATTAAAACTGTCCCGACATCATTTTATCTGTGCATGTTTTTGACGCAACAAGTTAATTTTAGTGGGCCATAAGATTTTTCAAGACAAGTTCTAGGCCCCGGCTAAATAATAACAGATCGCCTGCTGGATTAACCATATAAAAAATATATAATATATTTTCTGTGGAATTATATACCAAGTCATTATCAGTGAATCCTTTTAAATTTCAGCTCCCAATGTAAGACACCTATTTTTCCAAGCAGGAAAAATATCATTTATATGGCGGTATTTACTGTTGGTGGTGCCGCCAATAAATGCCCATTACGACCCATAGACTAGGCAGAATTTGAATAAATGTGCTTATAAAAAGTCATGGAGGCATTTCGTGTTTACGGCTGGCAAACATGTGTTCTAGATGTATTAACATGTCCTAAATCCAAATATGGTGTTTGCCAAGCTGGATTTTGAACGGATAATCCTGTAATTGCAAAAATTCAAAATGGCCGCCACCGAAACAACTAAAATCTATTTATGCCATATCTTTGGTACCAAAAATGATAAAAATACAAATAAAACATCTATTAATACATTGTTGGGCACAAGGAAGCCATTGATACCATTATTTAGTTGATAAAATCGAAAAAAAATAACATAGGAACCATATCTGAACTAAAATGACTCGTTTTTTATAAATACGGTAATACAAACAAGAGAATATTTTAAAAATTAAAATATATTTTTGATAAGAAACACACCAAAAACATTCACGAATTTAATATACTTTAATTTTATTAGAAATCAATAGCTTGATTTACTAATATCAAATCAAATATCAAGAAACAAATTTACTGTCCGTTACTGCAAGGCTTAATGTAGTTTGTTGAAGTATTGCGAGTAGAACTTATTAGAACATTGTCTGATACAAGGAATCCTGTGATGCCATTACTTTTGATAAAATATAAACACATTACATAGGGGCCATATTTTGACTAAATTGGCTCGTCTTTCTCATAGACAATACAAACATGATGACATTTTAACCACTATAAAAGAGTGAGCATACCCATAAACCTCACAATCGCCATTCGAATTATCCATGATCCAGGAAGGGAAAACATAAGGCATATCTCATGATTAGAGCAGCTTAATTATGGTATATGTGTATAGTAATGTGCAGTAGAATTTAATTGTACATGTTCATATTAATCTCTGTCCTGTGTAATATTTCTGCATTCATCACCACGTTTGTGGCATTTACAACCTTCTATACATGGCAAGCGCATTTTTCTGCAACTGCAGAGTTTACTCAAGCACCCCTTGGTACAACCACATGACATGATTTCTGAACATGCTCTTGGGATAGGTGGGAGAGAAAGCAAGTGTGGCACCAAATGATCATCTGTGCGTGTCCACCCCATATCAGTTACCACTGGAAGAATTGGAGATGGGCAATTTGCTTGGTTCCACACACATGCTTGGTAATGGGCCCGCCTGATGTGTAACTGTGCTGCATCAGATGTAGGCGGTAGTTTCTCCTGTGCTTGTCCCATGCAGAACAGCTTCACTCTGGCTTCATCACACGTATCTACATCAGGCAATCCATATATAGTACATATAAATTTCTCTGCAGATTTAGCTGTATCTTCCGAGAATTGGCCCTTTCCCAAATCGGCCAAATAGTTATGATGCTGCTGAAACACACGCCACGTTGTTTTCTTACTGTGACCAGCAAATTGTGAAACACTGTCACATCCAGTGATGGCATGGAATGCTAATATTGCTGACACTTGATCGAATGGTATTTGTCTCCGAATTTCATGCACTGGGATATACCTAGGTTGTTTAGATGTTCCTGCTTTCATAAATAGAGATGAACATCCCATTTGGTCATAGTGCGCCAGCAGTAGGACAAGGACATCTGTATCACGTACTGACACCACCATTGATTCCATGTGAGCATGAATACAATGCAAAATTAGGCGTGTGTCCGCCTCCTCATGGTCACCTTCAAGTCTCGACAAATCCAGAGTTAGGTCGGACGACTTGACAGTAGTCGTTTCAACAAATCCACCAGCAACCACCACTATTTTGTCTGCTGGGCTGTGCTGAATGAGGTAGTTGGATAGCAGGAACGCGAGGTCTTTCTTATTGTCTTCAAGTGCCATGAAGTTAGACCAATCAGACGGAAGAGGAACCAATTCATTTTCAATCTGTCGTCTGACTGGTCGATGACCCTTCTTACGCTTGGTTCTTGTTCCTTCTTTGATGGACTCGCTTCTACAGCAATCAAATGTTACATCAATTCTCACGAAGGTGGCCCCCATCTTGTACACAGTATTTGCAAATGTTCTTGCATAGTCGCCTAAAGTTTTAGTATTTGGGGGTTTGGCAAGAGCCATCACCAGCGCTTGACCGTCAATCAATAGACAGCTTGGTCCAACAAGTGAAACAGTTGTTGGTATCGTTACACCCTGTGTCAATACGTCGGCTAACAAAGACTTGTTTGCTGAATGCAGGATGCCACTGGTTGTAGCAAGGGATAGTGGAACCGACATCAACTCATGCTGCAAGATCCTGTTAAGGTTGACTTCACGCCCTGCTCTATAAGCAGTTATCAGCCTTTGCAATATGTTTCTGTCCACCTTAATTGTGTTTTGCTTGCCTTTGACGTCTTCTACAATTGTGTAAAGTGAAGCAAATGTTGCAGCCTTATTCTTATGAATGGGGGCTTTAATACTAATATGTTGTTCACTCTCCGGGGGCTCACAAATGCGTTTCTTTACAAACTCATCAAATTGTTCCTTGCCGAGACGCTCTGCACTAAGCAGCGATTCCTGTATGGTAGCAGTGACAACATCCTTGTTCATCATGTTCTGCAGAGTTTGGGATTTGTTATGAAACACTCCATGCTGCTTAAGTGATGTTACCAATCTGTCTTCATCTCTGTCATCTTTTGTCCTCCGACCTGTGGTGGCCTCATTGTGTGTATAATCATCATCATCATTATCATCCTCCTCCTCATCGATTGTATGGAACATTATTTTTGTCTGTGATGCTATAAGTGTTCTTAGGTTGTATGATAATGTCCACCTACTCAATGCTGTAGCTCTCCTGGTGATGCCCACTAGGCCTCCACACTTCTTACCAGTAGCATTCAGCCATTCAGTGCTGTGATCTGGAGACACTTGGTTGAATTGTCGATTGGCGTGCTTCACCACAAAATTGCCTTGCTCGAACTCACGAAGAACAGTCTGTGGGAGTCTAGCCATCTCAGCTAGGTAGATTGTACCCCACCGGGCATAGTTTACATGGTCGTATCTGAAGAAGAATGGGAGCATACATCTGAATGCGTAAAGGTACAGGTCCCATGACCCATCACGTTGTGCCCTCGTGAAGTCAAGCAATATGCTAACCATAACCATGTAATCCCACCAGAATTCAGCGTTTTGATCATCTTCTTTGAGAAGTTCGACGAAATCAGTCATGGGTTGGCGGAATCTCTCAGATTTCAGTTTCTCTACCATCTGTTCTATGTGGTCAGTGTCAGAGGGTGTTCCAATGGAAGCTAGCTCTGTTCTTAACCCCTCATCAACACTATCCAGGTGATCATTAAGTTGTGGAAGCAATATTTGCCAAAGAGCCTGCAGTGTGAGTTAATGCGTTCTCATTGATCGGGCATAGCCTTTACCTGCCATCACTTTCTGAGCGGTAATAACACCCAAAACATCACATTCTATCCACAGCTCACACAAGCCAGATTCATCCATGTGGCGGCCCAAAATGCCAAGAAAGTTCATTCCTATGTGAAGGCCACCAAGGCTGGGTATCAATACATCCTTGTAGCGATCCACTGACCACTTAAGTTCCATCAGCTTTGGATACAGTGCCTCATCGACTGTTAGAACTACATGTTCCTGCTGCAGTGATTCTGCTACGTGCAACACACGCATGACAACCGTGTTCAGCGTATCCAGTTCATGTGCTGGAGCTTGTATTATGGGTAGGTACCCCACTGATGTTTGCTCTGGATTAATGGTGCTGGCCTGCTGATTGAACGAAGTCCAAGAAGGCATTGGATGTTGAGAAGAGCGAGTCATATTGAAGACCATGTCCTTCGCATGAGCATTTATGGCTGATGGACATTCATCTATTGAACGAGTAAACCACTCTGCTGTGTTATCTTTAGTGAATGGGCATTCATCAAGCACCCTATTTGTTACTGGTGATATGTCATTCATTACATCTGGGATGCATAATTTCCGTGCGGTTGATAATTTGATACCATCCAATAAATTTGCTTTGGGTGGACCTCTTTGCCATGATGCTACCTGTGTAGCATGAAAAGTTCCTTTTCCATCTAATGTGGCCTCGTTGATGTCCACATTATCTGTGGAGAAATGAACAAAACGTCCTCTTACGAGATTTGGAGGAACAATAGCACCATTTCCATTCATTGTTTTCAATGTGTTTTCAGCTAGAGCTGTGTCAAGTCTAAGGACGTCTCGGTAACTCATGACATGTCCAGCTTTATGAAACAAATTCACTAGTTCCCTCGAGCGCGTTGCTTGGTGAAGAGTGCTTCCCATTCCGATATGCTTTGGGGTAAGATATTTGTCACCACTGGCAGTGTACACAACATCTTGAGCAATACTGAGTATTCGAGATTGACAGTTGTGTTTGTTATCATGGTTGCTCTCCACTTCTTCTTCCAGTAGTTTTTGTCCTCCCAGTATTAGATTGAGAAACATGTAAAGACTGTCTGGTACACAATCTATTGCTCTGTTTTCACTGATGTCGATTCCTTCAGGTCTGGGATGTGACAGTATATCGCCCCGTATACGTAGGGCAACATGCACCATGGACAAAAACGAATCATTCTGTTCATGTTTAAAAGTGGGAATGGTGAGTTCAGAGTCATCTTCTTTTGCCATGGCAGAGAATGGGATGTACTGGTACTTAGTTGGGACGAGCAGTGTACGTGGATCTGTGCGCGCTTGATCGTGTAGAACAACGACCTCATACACACCATGGATCCGTTCAGCCAACTTCTCTTTAAATGTGCTCCTTCGACTAATATACGATGGTGGAATTGTAATGTTATCTTCATTGGCAATCGCACAGTATCTCCCCCATACATCTGTAAGATCTAGAATGTCGGCATGTGATGCTAAATGCTCCAGCTCTTGGGAAAGCCACAACAACGACATATCTGTTTTATTTGCTGGTGATTTAATTATTTTCGCAATTTTACGTGCGAATTTGACATGGCAGCTACTGTGATGTTTACCATCGGCTGCGGTGAGGTCATTTACACACGCCAGTCTAGTTCTCAAAATCTGATCGTACTGTGACGCTTGTAAAATCCTTTTGCTAACCTGTAACTCTTGTATGAGATGTATTTTTTCTTTGGTTTCTTTCTGGCAGAATATGCATAGGTTCCAATTGATCTTTGACAGTTTACTTCGTAGCAAAATGTTTTGTGGATGGTCAGTTGGTGTGGATGTAGATGTGCTTGCATTACTTTCTGGAGTTGCTGAATCTGCCGCTTTTAGTCTCTGGAGTTTGGCAGAACTTGTATAAGAGGCACGACATCCATTGTGACACAATATTTGCAGAGGAGGACAGGCAGTAAACACCTCAGTCAGTCGCAATCACTACGAAGCTTCTGCCGAATCTGCCTTGCACTCTCAATTGTTTTTAAGCCATCACTATTGGGAGTCAGCAGTTTTTGTCCCTTTTTTTCCTGACATATGATACACTTGTCACAGTCCAATAGAGCTCCACGTTTTCTAGACAGTTGATCATCCATAGTTGTAAGTCAAATATCCATTTGCCTGCAAATACAATATCAACGTATAAGGGACAATAAATGAACATAATGATAATTACATGCCAAAATTAATATGTGTATGATTCAGATCACCCCCTGCAATTAATCCACATGGTACATTTATGTCAGGTGTGGATCGAGAATACTGGTAGACTTGTTTGTGGGCCTACAAGCCATCCCGCCATTCGTGTGCACATTAATATACACTTATATATACCATAAGCTGACCTTATTATGGGATATCCCTTATGATTTCCTTTCTTTTGTTTCTTGATATTTATTGTCATTGAATCAATCTATTGATTTTTTATCAAATTAAAGTGTATTAATCTCATGGATGTTATTGGTGTGTCAACTATCAAAAATACCTCCAATTGTTTTAAATATTATTGTGTTTGTATTACCGTCTTTATGAAAAACGAATCATTTTAGTTTAGATATGGTTCCTATTTTTATTTGTATACATTTTATCAACTAAGTAAAGGTATCAATGGATTCCTTGTGTTCAACAATGTATTAATACATGTTTTATTTGTATTTTTATCATGTTTGGTACCAAAGATATGGCCATTAGTAGATTATAGTTGTTTCGGTGGCGGCCATTTTGGATTTTAACATTACATGATTAATCGTTCAAATTTCAGCTTGGCAAACATCATATTTGGCTTTAGGACATATTAATACATCTAGAACACAGGTTTTCCAGCCGTAAACACAAAATGCCTCCACCATTAACATTTTTTCAAATTCTACCTAGTCTACCACACTGTCAAATTGTGAGCTGTGTATCGCTGCATTAGTTTCAAGATTTAATTTAGTATTCGGCGTTATTGGAACACAGTCAAGGTTCGCCATCCCAAAATGAACAGCAAAAAATGTACAAATATATGACAAATATTAAAAGGCCCACAAATTTATTTTGTACAGCAAATATTGTAAAAAAATTGTTGATGATGACTAATATATCAACCCTTAAACTGCTGAATTAAATAAATTAAATTTTCACACACTTAGAGTTGTGACTCACTACCTTGACCCACAACTTTAAGTGAGAGAAAACTACTCGTATTTGTTTTATTTGTAATTTAAGACTAAGCAATTCAGAAATATTGATGTTTAAACGGCTATTAAACGGATTAAAGCGCCGTCGCGCTTAGCGGTTTAGGGGGTTAATAAATTAGGTGTAGGCCTAGCGGCAACAACTCAGGAAGTGATGACACTGCCCCAAGAAGAGATCCGACAGGACCCCAGGAAGACAATGAGTAGCACTAAAGCTATGTGATCGACTCCAATAACACTCATAAAGGGTGTTGGCACAACACGTGACTGATGACGGAAGTCGATAGGATCTACTTGCAAACGCTGAAGTAAATAGAGTGTCAGTAATTAACCGTTATAGCACGAATCGTTACCATGCAACCATGGATAACACGATGCAACCATGGATCCCCCAATTTTTTTGCCATTTTTCCAGAAAAATCGTGTAATAAATATTTTAACAACCGATTGAGCATGACATTTTCAGCTACCTTTTATTTAGCACAGCGAGTACAAAAGTATATCATGTGTAGAACAGACCGTCATGATCCCAAAAAGGCAATTTTAGGTGCCTCAGCAAGTACCAATTAATGATATAGCCCCTTAATTAGGGCCCAAATTAGTGATTAATTAGCATACCGAGTACACGCACAAAGACAATGGCACAGACAAGGTGCTTGGTGGTAGAGCCCGAATTCATCGTTCTTAAGTGTTAAATCCTGTACTTAATGAGCTTAAGAAAGTGTTTTATTGGTGTTAATTACAGATTTAGGCCTGATTAGCATATTCTGTGCATAAAAAATCTCAATGGCATGATATTCACGGATATATAGTGCGTCAGAATAAACAATACCTAAATACCGAAGCCTGTACAAAACCTACTTTAAAGATTGGGGTAAAATAGTAGTTTGTTCAATTTCTGCAAAATTAATGGTAAATTAACTGACTGTAATATGTTAAAAACGGTGCAAACCGTTGATGAAATTATTATGTGTCATGATGTGAGGTTGGAGTGAACGGTGACACCCTTTTAGTCAGAAGGCCCGCTGGTCAGAAGGCCCTTTAGTCGGAAGGCCCGTTAGTCAGAAGGCCCGATAGTCAGAAAATCAGTTGCGCTTTTTTGTCAGAAGGCCCTTTAAGTCAGAATTTGTTCATTAGGCATTGGACAATTCTAGGGGACGCTGCATTTGATATCTGGGCATGTGGAGAGGGGGGGGGGGGGGAGGACTATATTATTTTGATTGAAACGTTTGTTGTCCAACTTTTGATAAAGCGATATTGAGAGTTGTGCATAAAATAATTACTCAAGGATACATACAAAATGCTGACGGAGTCCATACGAGTTTTACAAAAAAAATCGGTAATTTATTAAATAGTTTGAAAGAGAAAAATAGCCATAAAAATTAAATTGTGAAAAAAATATACGCAAACAAATTGCACAACTGAGAGTAGAATCCATATAGATCAAATATTGCGTCTCTCATTAGTATATACGTTCGACTATTAGTTGGTAATAAGTCGATATTATCTGGATATGATCTTGAAAAAAAAATCACGATGGTTCGTAGTTCGTACATTTATATTGAAAGCTAGCATTATTGATGACTGGTTGGTTGCTTGGATGGGTTATTTTCAGCAATGAGTGCGCTTTATTTTTTCAGCACTATGCTTTTTTGCATATATATATAAACTTTAATGAATTAGGTGTGAAAAGTGTGTCATGAGAAAATCCCACAAGATGTTTTAATTGGAGTTTGTAGCCATCTGTTTAATTTATGTCAAGCGTTCATAAATGTATCATTTTGCTCAGAATAAATAATAACTTGTTTATCCAGATATTCTGATAAGTTGCATTATTTATCGTACAAAAAACAGACACATAAAATGGGGAAAATTTGTTTATTAAAAATAAACATCAAATTAAACGACCACAAATGAAAAAGGCTTCACTTTAAATGTTGTTAATGTAAACGTGGTTGTAACAGAGTGAAGCCCTAAGACCAAAATAGGTATAAATTTACTTGACAGTCAGTTAACAGGATTAACCAGTGAATATTTATACATGTCTCTAATTGATCTAATCTACTATGAATATTTATACATGTCTCAAATTGATCAAATCTACTAGGACTATTTATACATGTCTCTGATTGATCTAATCTACTATGAATATTTATACATGTCTCTGATTGATCTAATCTACTATTTAAAAGTGAACTTTGACTCTTGTATCATTACAAACAAATTAGATAATATCAACCAAACCATCAATAACAATCTAGTAATTGTTCACACAAAACCAAACCTATCAATAACAATCTACTAATTGCTCACATTAATATATTAATGAACATTGACTCTTGTATCATTACATACAAATTACATAATATTGACAAAATCTATCAATAACATTATTAAACAAGATTATCTGTTGTTGAGGAGTGTATGAAAACGGTCAGAAGAAAAATGAACAAAAAACTTGCAGCGGATGGAAGCGGGAGGAGGTGGGATTTTCTTGATAGACATAGAATCTGCTATATAAATTTATATTTCTTTCGGATTAATTTTTGGTTTGGACCACCCTCAAGATTTCATTGCTAAAAGAGACTGTTACAAACAAATCGAGATCCGAACAAACCACGAATTACATAGCTTGGGATTCGCCTAAGAATAATAATCTATTTTGTGTCCGATAAAAAGAGCTTTCATGTTACGAAAACTCTGTATTTATCGTACAAAAAACAGACACATAAAATGGGGAAAATTTGTTTATTAAAAATAAACATCAAATTAAACGACTACAAATAAAAAGGGCTTCACTTCAAATGTTGTTAATGTAAACGTGGTTGTAACAGAGTGAAGCCCTAAGACCAAAATAGGTATAAATTTACTTGACAGTCAGTTAACAGGATTAACCAGTGAATATTTATACATGTCTCTAATTGATCTAATCTACTATGAATATTTATACATGTCTCAAATTGATCAAATCTACTAGGACTATTTATACATGTCTCTGATTGATCTAATCTACTATGAATATTTATACATGTCTCTGATTGATCTTATCTACTATTTAAATGTGAACTTTGACTCTTGTATTATTACAAACAAATTAGATAATATCAACCAAACTATCAATAACAATCTAGTAATTGTTCACACAAAACCAAACCTATCAATAACAATCTACTAATTATTCACATTAATATATTAATGAACATTGACTCTTGTATCATTACATACAAATTACATAATATTGACAAAATCTATCAATAACATTATTAAACAATCTTATCTGTTGTTGAGGAGGGTATGAAAACGGCACACAGACACAAAGTGTCTGACCCCCACAACACAAACTTACGAATGCATCATAAGAGCACATATGAATTCCAACCTCTCATCTGTCTAATCCATTATTACTTGCGGCATCAGAAACAACACTAATTCTAAATAGTGAAGTGCTATATAGTCTGAAATTTAGTTTTCAAATTGAAATTAGGATGTCTACAGAAGTGAAACTTGAAATTTACATTTAATGAATAGATAACCAAATAATTAAAATTTCCAAATGTAGATAATAAGGGACACATTATCATAACATCTATTGTATTTATAATTCCTGAAGCAAGTCTGAGTAGTGTTTTGACTGGCTGGATTTATATGTCAGTGGAATTTTATTTTCCTGTAAGTGTAAAATCTGACCACAGAAGTATACAGACCTCATTTTGAGCTGACCTAGGTATTGCAGACACACTTTGAAAACATAAGAAGACCACAAAACATAGATTTAGAAGGATTTGAAGCAAATTAGGAACATGAGGAAATGGTCCACATCTTGAGTATTGCTGTATTCACTAAAAATGGTGTTTACATATACATTCAAAAGCAAGATCTGAAGAATTCTAAAAAAAAAAAAATAATAATAATAATTTCTTACTCACGCAGTTATTGACGAAAAAGCAAAATTATCTTCTACGGGAGAAGAAAAAGGACATAAATCATTCACATTTGAAGTAATTCCACCTGTAAGAATGAGCTTGTGGATATTGTATCAAAAATCGACTGGCCGAAATCGGGCTGGCAAATCACTCCCCATCATGTTTTCTATTGTTAGAACAGCTGGCGCAAGTCCTACCGAACTAACAAATGGAAAATCATATGTTTGGTTCTTCACAAAGTTTATTGCATCTGGCACAAGTCCGGATGCATCCTGTCCATACTTGCTAGCACTGATTTCAGCAGCTGGCGCAAATCCTGATGATAAAATAAACTAATTCCACCTGTAAGAATGAGCTTGTGGATATTGTATCAAAAACCGACTGGCCGAAATCGGGTTGGCAAATCACTCCCCATCATGTTTTCCATTGTTAGAACAGCTGGCGCAGGTCCTGCCGAACTAACAAATGGAAAATCATATGTTTGGTTCTTCACAATGTTTATTGCATCCGGCGCAAGTCCGGATGCATCCTGCCCATCCTTGCTAGCACTGATTTCAGCAGCTGGCGCAAATCCTGATGCTAGAATAAACTAATTCCACCTGTAAGAATGAGCTTGTGGATATTGTATCAAAAACCAACTGGCCCAAATCCAGTTGGCAAATCACTCCCCATCATGTTTGCTATAGTTAGAACAGCTGGCGCAAGTCCTGCCGAACTAACAAATGAATAATCATATGTTTGGTTCTTCATGAAGTTCATTGCATCTGGCGCAAGTCCGGATGCATCCTGTCTATCATTACTAGCACTGATTTCAGCAGCTGGCGCAAGTCCTGATGCTAGATTAATCAAGCTAGACAGAAAGCATCATGTAGTTAGCGTATAAGGCATGCAAGAATTACTGCGGCCTGTAACAACTGGCCAAGTCTTGTTGTAACTGACCTTGTATTTATTGACTAATAATATGTTCTTGCAGTAGTTTAATTGAATAATTATATTGCTTTTACCTTACACTCCTACACTTGGATACTCTTTATTTATTATATATATATATATCTAAGTAAGAATGATGAAAGATTTAATTCTTGTGGCCATTTTTTTTTTTTTTTTTTTTTTTTTTTTATTATTATTTAATTTCAAAGCAGCTGGATCACTAAGCTTTACAAAACAAACAACAAAGAAGAAAACTGAGAAAGAAAAAGGTGACCCAAAACATAATTTCGTAGGATCCACTTGAAACCTAAGGTCACTTTGGCAAAGCCAGAGAATGGCCTACAGGAAAACCAGCCCCTGGGATTATTCCAGAGTCATCACAAATTGGCATAATTGCATTAATTATATAAAATGAAATCAAGAGATTATCAACTATATCTCTTCTCATTAATTTAAATTATTACTAATGAGAACGTTAAATCTTAACTTCCTCACCTGAATTATTTTTAAATATCCTTATGAGCACTAATATTGTATATTTTAATTTGAGATTAAGAGTGGCTGGTATGTATGCTTCATTGACCAAAAGTAACAAAAAAAAAGAAAACTCCAAACATAGTTTTGACAAAGACCTATCTGAAACCGAAAGCTGTACTGGCGAGGCCAGAAAATAGCCCACAGGAAACAAATCCTGACAGGAATCAGTGGGTCCACCACAAATTGGCATCAGCCAATGTGATTATCGCCTCCGGAGTTTATCAATTCTTGCTAAATCAAATCCTAGAAACAACAATTGCTCCTCTCATTTATTTATATTATTTGTAAATTTTTGCCCTACAAATCACACGATAAAATGTACCCAAAAAATTTAAGTAACAAAGATGAAACTCCAAAAAATGAGGAAAAAGGCCAAAAACATATGTTCCTGACAACAAGACCTATCTGAAACCTCATAAGGCCGCAGTGGCAATGCCAAAGAATGGCCCACAGGAAAAACAGTTCCTGAAAGGAATCAGTGAGTCAACCACAAATTGGCATAAATGCATAAAAGCAGCCAAAGTGGTTATCGCCTCCAGAGTTAATCAATCTTTGTTAAACAAATTCTCTGAGACAATTATCATTGATTCATAAAATCAATATTGTCTATTGCATTAAAGTGAGCGCCATCTCAAATGTTTACTCAGCGAGCCACAACAAGATAACATAGTACTTTTTCAACTGAATGAAACCAAAATTTTTATGTGACAAAGATGAAACAGTTTGCATCCCCCTTGACATATTAAAAGTTATCTAAATTTGGATGCAAAAATGCAAATGATTTTTTCGTTATGTCATTCCGCAAATGTTTGATAAATGAGGAACCGACCAGTGTTACTCTGCAGTTATAAGAGTTCTTGTTTTATGCTCAATTTGTTAAATTTGATAATTTAATAACAACGGAAATTTACGATTAAACGAAGAATGAGTGAACGATAATGTGAGGTTTTGAGACTGACTAGACCACATGAAAAGCCAACAATGTCAATGTGACAAAGATAAGGGTCATAATCCAAATAATTGGTCAGACAGATTCAATAATAACCACGCGAGGCTATTATCAAATATATACACAAACTATTAAAAAAATTTGTAACATAAATTTCCTTTATAGAATCATATATTTATATAAAAATAAAGTATAGACAGCTAAAAATTTTAAATGTGCAATTGGTTATCGCCTCAATAAGTTCATCGATTCTTGTTATTTTAAATCAAATGTCAGAAACAACTATCACCACTCTCATTGATTTAAATTAAATCAAAATCAAATGGTCATTGTGCTTTTAACTTAATTTAAAGTTAACACTAGCGCTTAAATTCCTAAGATTGTATATTTTTTAGTCTACATTTTATTAAAATCATGAAAGAACAGTCCAAACCAAATTCAATCCAGATGAATTTTGTATTATGAATTTGTCACTCCAAAAATATGTCACTGTCAGTGACTGGAAGTGCTGCCGACTATTACACTAATAATGACGATGCAACCAGTCTAATGGTAGACTAGTCTACATCGTATATTTTAATTTTTTTATTAGATTAGACTAGGCCTATATACGTTTTTGTAGACAGCTACAATTTTTTAATGTGCAATGTGCAATGTCTAGAATTAGACTATTAGACTTTAAATTAATTAGACCAAAGTCTAGTCCTAGCCCTGGCCTACTGCGGCTAGGCCAGGAGCCTCTGATGGCAATAATAGAGTATAGTATACTGACAGTTAAGAGTAACAGTTAGAGCAGAGTCTAGACTATATCTAGACTCCAGTAACTTTGACATTTAATTAACAGCGCGTGCGGATAATACTATTATTAATAGTTAACAAAAACACGAATTCAACGTGAGCGATAATATAAGAATTTTTGAAGTTGACCATGTGACTGGACCGATGTTGGGGATGATCAATCGAAGTCAATCTAAAAAACCACTGACACATGGTTGAACATATTCAAAAACAATGCGAAACTATATCTAACATATAAAAGAACTATTGAAACGTATTTGAAATACACGATTTTCTTGATAGACATAGAATCTGCCTTATAAATATATATTTCTTTCGGATTAATTTTTGGTTTGGACCACCCTCAAGATTTCATTGCTAAAAGAGACTGTTACAAACAAATCGAGATCCGAACAAACCACGAATTACATAGCTTGGGATTCGCCTAAGATTAATAATCTATTTTGTGTCCGATAAAAAGAGCTTTCATGTTACGAAAACTCTTTGTCGACTCTTTTTGTGTGGAAATGCTTGTTGTATGTTCGAGAAAGTGAAGTTTACCTAAGCACGGGAGAACTATTATATAATGTGATTGCAGTATATATTATTATCGTGCTAATTAAGACCAGCGTAAATTTGAATCTCATTATAATCTATTAGCAGTATCTTGTTATCTCGACCATTTTTTCTCAGAAAGTTTCAAAATTTAGGTAGGCCTATTCGCGTTTGAAGCAGTATGTTGATGGTATTGCTTGTTTATATCTACATTGTTCCAACCTGTTCAAATACATGGAGTGTACATTGCTGCAGACGATATGCAATTACATGTATTATTATTATACTATATTGTTCCTTTATGTAGAAAATTGACTGTTATTTACAGACAGCTTGGCAATAACCACTTGATCCGATTATTATGGGTAGTTTTCATTCATTTGAAGCTGGGAATTACGTCAGCAACATTAGGTTAAAAAATAATGAGTGGCCTATTAATAACGCAACCCTTATGAAAGTGCTAGACGTTGTTACTGGCACAAGTAAATAAATAAAGACAAATAATTGGTCATAGGGTTGTTCACATATAAGATGATTTCGATGAGGTAATTATCTGACTTTCTGACTAACGGGCCTTCTGACAAACGGGCCTTCTGACCAGTCATCCTTACTTATTTTCTGACAAACGTGCCTTCTGACAATCGGGCCTTCTGACTAATCATCCTTACTGGTTTTCTGACTAACCGGCCTTCTGACTAACGGACCTTCTGACTAATGGGCCTTCTGACTAAAAGGCGGACACCGGGCGGACGGATGGAAGGGTGAAACTATTTCCACTATCGGTATGTGCCCTATAGGCCTAGTTTATAGTCAGAAATAAACACATATCATTCGGTTTTATCTCATTCCGAAACATAACATGGGTATCTTATAAGCTTAAATCAAAGTTCTTTGGACGTTATCTTGTGCCAAAGCATAAAGTATCCAATGTGTCAGCTATAAATAATATTGAGTTTAAGACAACCATTAAAGTTAAATCATATTTTGATGTTTTAAATCAGTCAAATAATAAATTATCGCCACTTGAACTGTCTGTCTCGTCACTTGATGATATAATATTGTCATCCCCTAATAACTAAAACATCTGTATTATATGCACGAATGACCACATCATTATATAGTCCTACATTGTCAATTGCTTCTGTGCTACATAAGTGAGTTTTAACGACACATATGAAAATATAGATATATATATTTTAACCAATATAGTACATCATCAATATCATAAAAATCAATAATTGGAACCGTTTTGCTAATTAGCTTATAGATACCAGCAAGAATACATAGCACATCATCTTGATATCAGTAATCAGGTAATGTGTTTGTATATATGTAAAAACAATACCAAAGGGCAGGGGCCTGGTGCCTGCTTGGAAAGTCAGAGATCGCAGATTCGTCTTCTGCTTTGGCATTCCAAGTTTCAAAGAACAAAATGTTTCCTTCCTGCTCAATCGTAAAGATTGAAAATTGTGGGCAGCCTACATGACCGAGAGATAACGTGCTTGGCCGCAGACCAACAAGGCTCAAATTCAAATCATGTGTTTTGAGGGCAGTGTTACCTCATTCATATCACCATCCTCAGGAGGTTCTTCTGGCCCAGCTTAGCCTATATGTGAACAAATGTGGCGTAAAACCCTATTCATTTCATTTCATTACATTTGATAAAGCCAACTAACACCTGACTCGACGTTTGCCTGATAACATTACAGTAACATTGCAGCAAAGATCGTGTGAGTTGAGAAAGCCTTCATGGGTCTTTATCCTTGGGTCGATCTACTGTTAGTATTGTGATTTTCCTAATTTGCATTACGTAAGAGGGTGTAGTAAAAGTGCATTACGGCTACATGTGATAATGATGGATTAGGGCTGCTGTAGATTTCACAGAAACATTAAAAGTTGATATTTTACAACTCCGTGACGATTTTGTTAGGCCTATTTAAGGCAGAAGAATTGAAATTGAAGAATAAAGACTTCGTGAAAATTCCTGGCTAACTGGGGCCTATTAAAAGATCTAGAATAAATAATAATTGCACATCTACTCTTGTATGTACATAATTTTTACATTGTAGTCCTGTAAAAATGAGTTTTTGTCAAGCATTTTTCATTACGTGCAGTGGGCCTACTTCAGAATGTGTGTAAAAGCAGCAAAATGTATGATGGGAATCAAACATATAATATAAATTCCAATGATGGATGAGATATAAATACATACTACCGCCTATACATATTTTATTTTCATGATAATGCAATTTAGAGCATAGATATACATTCTCTGACACACCTGTAGCTGATATTTTGCAATGCTGTTGACAAGTATCAAGGCCCCTGGGCCTCTTGTTTTTTAACTTGGTGAATATCAAAACGATATGATTCAGGTTCGTCGAGATTGTTAACACAACACCTAGCTAACCTATGCGGCCGGTGATACAACATTGAGCCAGTGTTGCCCAGCTTGAGCTACAAATCGTAATTTTTAGGTTTACTGTATAATTATTGTCACATTTTATAGCAAAGTGACAAAACAACACCTAAATACAAATTACGGCTGAAAACGTCAAATGTAGAATAATTGATAAAGTACCCTCAGTAACGCTTGAGCAATATGTATACACTAACTTGCCTTCCCATGTCGCATAGCAACTTCAAGCATAGCCAGATTTTAATATTCAAAGGGTTAATTAGCAATGGCAGTGGAACCCTTACCATTTATGCTTTGACCACAACGATAACGGTGATGACTGTTATCTCATAAACATATAAGCTCAATGAGCTATACTTTCCGGTAATAGTGATACAGTTTATTTTAAATTTTTCTTTGTGAAGTCCGCATGGATGTTCTTTGGTACAACTTTGGAATTGAGAATATCGCTGTTGTCATAAGGGGTCGGTATGGCCTAGTGCAGTGTGATAAGTTATGATAGCCGTAGACTGACCTCTTGTCTGTTAATAGAGTGTGTGTAGGCCTATATAAAAAGACATTCAGTTCATCTCAGTATCAGTGTTTTTTTTATGAATTCTTTAAAGCGACACAATCAGGCTAAAATCATGGAAAAACGCAGTATTTTGATTTCTTAATATGGCTGCTAAAAGACATGGTAACTCATGATGACTCTCGGACTATTGGTATCATCCCATCTGGGCGCAGGGCATCGGGACGTATGATATTTTAGCATGACATTCTGGACAAAGTGCATCGGGGCGTATGATATATGTAACTATATGTATAATTAATATATATTTCAACTTAAACTGTTCCCATAAAAGGTAGATTATATGTAATACTAAGCCCATACAATTTTGTTTTTTAATCAAAAAGTGACCTTTGATTGTGCATGAAAATGTCATTTAAAATGAGGAGCAAGGCGCTTACCATTATACATATGCCCTACATTTAAGCACACAAAAATATAGGTCTATTATAACGTAATGGATATTGTATCAAATAACAAAATATTGCTATTATAGTTATGTGTAATTATTTTTGGAATGCATTACATATTATTACCTAATAATGTAAAGTAATATGCTAGAGCTTCGTTTATGCTTAATAAGCAATGCGCTGATAGCAATAAATCTCATAGCGAAAGTACGTTCAATATTACAATATCATTCTCTGACTAATTTATACGAATTTATTATGAGCTAAACCGGTGAATAGTTGTTAAAGGCCATTACCAGTGATTACATTGACATGTTATATGTTCATACATATTTCACAAAGGTATGCTACTTGTCTGAATTATGCTCCTTGTCTTGTTTATTTGAACTTTGCTTCAGTTACTTAAAAGATATCCTCTACAAAAACAAAGTTATCTATTTGAACTTCAATGTATTTGTTGGCGGCGTCACGTTATAAGTGTGCGATCATGATGATGATCTGCTCCTACTATAAAGTGTGTTAATGAAGGTGTAACCATCCAATTAAGAGGTGAATAGCGGACGGATTGAAAAAACAACTTCAAAGATTACAAAATAATTAGATATTTTTTTAAAATGTAAGTCCACCAAATAATGCCAAATATTCTATTGACATTATCCCTGGATAATTATATTAAGCGGAACATTTTTTTCAAAAATAAAAAATAAAATAATAAAAACAAACAAATAACTAATTTAACGTAGCGTGTTTACTCAACATAATAATGCGTATATAGTTTAATTACCTAACGAATTATTGGTCCCGTCATTTAGTTAAGATTTGTGGTCACTGGGTTACTCAACATAATAATGCGTATATAGTTTAATTAACAAACGAATTATTGGTCCCGTCATTTAGTTAAGATTTGTGGTCACTGGGTTAAATGGTGGTAGGTCCTAAACGGGTTAACAGGATTATGTAATAGGTGTGATTAAGGAATTGATTAATCCACGGCTGGCTGTTTATCTGGTAGTAATGGTGCTAACCGTTGAATTAACAAGTTTAATAGCCGATTTCATTTGAAGTTTATTTAGTTTATAAAATATGAAGATCAGAATTAAAAAGCTTAAATATAATAGTTGACAAATACAAATATAAAAGTAAGAATATTTATAGTAGCAATTGTAACATTAATTGTATTCAAAAGCTCAAATATTGCATTGCCTGCCTTCACGTTGATGCATTTCCCTCCACCCTATGCCTAATCTTCAAATCGTTACTTGTCTCTGTACCTCCCCCGTGGCATACGCAGCATTCCAGAAACATCACGCACCACATTTTAGGGTGGCCCGCATAGAAGCGGCTTTTAAAAAAGCCTTTTGTGGGTTTCCTTTGTATCCACAATCAAAAATATATATATATACATATACTTTAACAGATGTAAAACTTGTAATTGGAACATGAATAAATTAATTTGAATTTGAATAAATATAGACGAAGTACTAAGTATAGCATTATTGGGTGATAATGTGCAATTTATCCCAGATATACACACACGTAACTACAATAGCAATATTGTATTATTAAATACAATATCCATTACGTTCATCTGTATCGGTATATGCGCTTGATGATATAATAAATGTATGTATAATGGTAATTAGCGCCCTGCTCTTCATTTGAAATGACATCATTTTCATGACTATCAAAGGTCACTTTTTGATTAAAACACAAAATTTAAATGGGTTTATTATTATATATAATGTATACCTTTTATAGAGAGAGTTTAAGTTGAAATATATAATAATTATACGTATATATAGTTACATAATATCATACGCCCCGATGCACTTCGTTCAGATAGTCAAATCAAAATATCATACATACTGATGCCCCGCGTCCAGATGGGAATGAATCGGAATATTTTAGCAGAGACCCAAGTCAGGAGTCTTGAACACTTGAGCCTTGATACAAAGTTTATTTACAGAGGAACATACTGCTGCATTGACAATATATATACAAATGAAAAACGACCCTCTATCTAGGGTTTGACTTATACAGTGAAAATCTCCACACCTCGTCTCCAAAATATAGGCCCAGTCAATGCAATGATTCATGCCTGCACAAATCAATGCCCAGCATCTGATCACATGGTAGAGCAGAGTACACGTCTTCGCTCAGTCCCAAACTCCGGCTCTGACCAGGCATAGGACAGTAACTAGTCATGACTCAGTAACCAGTTACTGCCCTAGGCCGAGTCAGAGGCGCTATTGATTCAGAGAGGTCAAAGAAAGGTATATCGCCCAAATTCAATGGCTACATACCGTCTTTCGTCTCTCAATGCTAGGCATAGCATTATCACTGATAACAGACGTTGGCACGATGCCGGTCCATCATCTAAGATGTTGGGCCGGCATCAAATATTAAATTATCGAGAAATTATGACATCAAATACGATATAGTGCCAATGTAATGTTAGCAATCTTAAATCTGCTGTAGACTGCTATGATGCTATATCCTCTAATGTGTGTTAAATTTTATCCATTCAGTGATGGATGGAGACATAGTTTTGTGCTCATGCGAAACTCAAATCGGATTTGGTTTAGAAAAAAGGCACAAAAAAGTGTCTATTTGTGGTTCTGAAACTTCCCAAATTTACCACATGTTGCTCAAAATTTATTTTTATTGAACCAAGGCATTATAAGATCATTGTTTTTATATGTCGATTTTCATGTAGAAATGTTTCTTAAGAAAATGTGCATGTCAGAATCACAATAAGAACTTTCGCTCCAACTGTTCACATGTGTGCAAAAAACAAAAACAAAAAGTGACATGTAATCTTTTTTATATTTTATGTAATCTTTTTATATATAGTTGTGGAATATGCACATAAATAGAAGGAATGGCATATCTTACAATGCTTTTGTGATAGTTTCAAGTCCTTCAGTTTGTTCAGCTCTCATAAGCGATTTGAGACATGAACAAGATTATCCTTTTCTTATCATCATGGCAAGGTGCCGGAAAAAATGGGTAATGGGGAAATGAAAGTTACAGGTTAGTTGAATTTACCTGCTATAATTATTTTATGGTTAAATAAAGCAGGTGTTAATATAGGCTGTAACGTTAGCATGGCACAGTACTGTAAGTGTAATATTAGGGTCATTAGAAATCTGTCTGTTGGATGCTGTGTACGGCATTGTACGGAAGCACTAGTCTACAGCAATCATTCAAGGGCAGCTGCAGCCTCCTCGTATCTGGCCATAATCTTCGGGCGGATTGCCAGTGGCGTACCCTGGTTCCTTCACTCAACAGCGAAGCCAATGCAGCACCCGCATCAGTGCTGGGCTGATGTAAGCCGTGGTAGCCCTAAATAACCGGCAATAGCGTGTTTGACATTAAGTCCCTCATGTGGGATGAATGGAGTTATCCAGAGGGAGTGATCCTTCCTATTGTTACTCTGGGGACTATCCGACCCGAGGATAGCGGAGCTGCGCGAAATGCCACAGAGTTTCATCATTAAATTGTACAGTGAAGTCTCCGGCCGTCTGGGCATGTCTGGGCGTAGATCCCCTAGACATGCCCAGAACCCCTTATCGGGCGAGCGAAGGAAAACGCTCTCAATAAGCCACCATACCCTATCACCCCCAACCCTCACATCATCATCTGTACATCATTCATTTTAACAATTGACTACAACGTTTTTATCGTATTACAATGTCACTTAAAAGACCATTTGTGCCAAAAAGTGACGTAAAGCAATGATTTACTACTACTACTACTAGTCCATTCACCCAATTCACTGTACATAGACTGCATTTGTATATGAGCCACAGCAGTCGTAAAAATGTGTCAATGTCAGATACGTTTGGACACCTTTGTTGTTAATATGACAATATACTTGACATATATTAGTGTATCGTGACATAGGACCTTTGATCCTTCATATAATAACGTGACACTTTGTGTGACACCGGAACTATCAACGTGACAGTGACATTTATAGAGTAAGTGAGATCGTTCTTCTCATAATGTGTCCAAATGTGATATCAAAAGATTTGTACGTGCTTGGTCCAATTGTGTTTACATATCCAGTATTATGATTGGAAAATGTTCTTTAACGACAAAATAATTTGAGAAGAGTCATTAGCATCCAGCTGTCCCGTTAACACTTGATGTTTATTCCAAACAACAAAAATAAAATCCTATAGCCATTCTACAATGCAACAATCTGAAACCAGTCATTCAAGTAAATATTTCTAGCTGTGTTCGGATAAATTCCGGGGCAAGAATGCGACCTCTATCAGCACAGTCACGTTAGCATGACTTAAATTAATGCAAAGAAAAACACACTCGGCTTTAAAATATGTATTCTTGTTTGATCAGAAATATATTCTTCTGTCTTTTAATTTTCACTTAAAGCTGTCTTGTTGTCCCTACATCTTTTAATTTTAATAATATTCCTTTGTTATTATAATACTTTGTATACTTGATATTCATCAGATGTCAATTTGACTTTGACTTTGAGTAAATACTCCAGCAGCCCTCCATTGTGGAGTATCAGGCTGGAGGGGGGGGGGGGAAGAGGCTGGCAGATCTAGTCGACCAGCTGACTCTTGAATGCTGCCACAGTTTTCGATTCTATGGCAGCTGCCGGAAGAGAATTCCAATCAGGGATAGTTTGACGCCAAATATTGCTGCTGTCATTGATAGGAATTTCGAGTAACTCATTTAAAATTTTGAACATACATAAAAGTCTAGAATTTTTTCGACTTGTTTTCAAGTCAGTCCTGCCCAGATTCTAAATGAGAGATGTCACACTGGCTGTTTGTCTATAATTTTGGGTGACAAATATTGCTGCTGCTCTTTGAATTTTTTCTAATTTATCAATGTCTTTTTGTCTAAAGGGGTCCCAAACTGCTGAAGAATATTCTAAGAACGATCTGACCAGGGAGAAATAGGCAGTCTCCCTCAATTCAGGGGGACATGCCTTCAGGTTCCTCCGAAGAAAGCCCAGGGTGGAATTTGATTTACTCATAATTTTGTTAATGTGGTGTTGATGAAACATTTTCTAATGTTTCACCTTTCAGGGTGTACTGGAATTCCAGGTTTTTTTATTTCGGCCTGGACACCCTCAGGACCGAGCATTTCGAAGGGTTGAAGCACATCCCCCATCGGTCTGCCCAGTCCTGTAACGCAGATAGGTCTCTCTGCAGTTTCTCCTGATGTGCCCGACATTTTATCGGGCGGTACAGGAAACAGTCATTTGCAAAAAGACAAACCTGCGACGAGACCGTGGAAGGGAGGTCATTAATGTAGGTCAAGAAAAGTAGAGGTCCGAGAACAGTACCCTGGGGCACACCGGACTTTACACAGGCTGATTCTGAAGAGCTGCCATCAACTACTACTTTTTGGGTTGTATTGGTCAGGAAATTTTGAATCCAATTAAGAGTTGTTCCCCGAATTCCGTAGTGGTCGAGTTTGTGTAAGAGGCGTTGGTGGGGGACAACGTCAAAGGCCTTACTGAAATCTAAGACAACAACATCTGTTTGTGTCTTGCCTTCAAAATTTTGAATAAATTCGTCAGTTGTAATCAAAAGCTGGCTTCCGCATGAGTGTTTTGAGCGAAAGCCATGTTGTGAAGGTGTTAAAATTTGGTTTTCCGAAAAAAGGGACATAATTTGTTTACAAATGATGTGTTCGAGTAATTTGGCACAAGTACATGTGAGGGTTATCGGCCTGTAGTTTGCCGGAGAGTGCCGATCCCCTTTTTTGAAGACCGGGGCAACATTAGCCTATACCCAGTCATCAGGAAATTTGCCCGTCTGTAGAGATTGATCAAAAATAATTTTAAGAAAGGGAGATATTTCGTTGGCAGCATTCTTCAGAATCAGTTTCGGGAGCTCGTCTGGTCCGGGTGTCAATGGGATAATCTTCTGTTGAGTGTCCTTCTGTTGACTTATTTTAGACATTCTACAATGCAATAATCTAAAATCAACAATGCAAACACTTATTTCTGAGTGGGTGCAGAACAATTCTAGCCACTTATAGTACACTGTTGCTAACGTGACATTACCAAAGTGTCAAAAAACGTGTAAAAAAAAATCGTTACTATTTCTTTCAGCATATATTTCATAGTAATTCTAATAAATCATTTATATTTTTTTCACAAAAATCACTTTCTTGTTCTATTGATTCATTGAACTATCCCATTGACAAAATTATATCTGAAAACTAACATAGTATTTCTAAAATGAGTTAATTTCGACAACATTTTGATCATATTTATACCCGCCGTCAGATTAACTTGTATCGCATGTTTATCGCCTATTTCTCAGTCAATTCTCAACCGATTTTCATGAAATTTTGTATGGACTATTTGCGAGTCACTCGGCGACTACCGTGAAATTTTCATCGTTAAATATTGTATAGCTAAAAAGTTAGACCATCTGGCATGTAATGCAATTCAGGGCTAAAAACAAACTTTAATTTAACCAGATTAATGGGTTTATAGAGGGACGTCGTAATTTCAAATTTACTACATGTCAAATGGTCTAACTTTTGAACTACATAATATTTTTTTATGAAAATTTCACGGTAGTCGCCGCGTGACACGAAAATAGGCCTTGCAAAATTTCATCAAAATCGGTTGAGAATTGACCGAGAAATCGGTGAAAAACATGCGATACAAGTTAATCTGACGGCGGGTATACACAAAGTTATGGTCGGGAAGTCTATGTGGCACTTTATTATGTTTGATGTCTTGTAATATTTCCGGATATTTTCTATATTTATAAACACCCTTCGGCTTTTAGCAGAGATTGGCGCATGATTCAAATTGACGTGTGGAAATTCGGTTTTATTTTCCGCGATAATTACGACAATTTTTTTATCTGTATGATATGTTTTAATAAAAACTCGATTCTATCAAATATGTACTATTGATAGGATATATTCATACTTGAAGACACTTGCTATCAATTAACTTAATAAACACAAATATGTGTGATGTCCGATATTTAATCATATTCGTGGGCGATAATAGGACCAGCTGATCTAGTTTCGCTGTTGCTTGTTCGCGATAGCTAGCCTTGAAAGCAGGCTTCACCGGCCTTCCAATAAATATGCCTACACACATATTAGCCCCAGTGGCTGAAACAGGTTTCAGACACAGATTGACCACGTACAAAATCGTGGGACATTTCTTTGGGCTATCTACCGGTTTATACCCACCTGGGTATAAACTTCTATAAAGTTCTAAGGCTAAGCCCACCTCTGTGGTAATCTAGCACTGAGGTGGGTATAAACTTATAGGCCCACCTCTGTGCCAATAAAACAGTGATGTGGGTATAAATTTATATTAACACTTGAGGTGGGTATAATCCGATATAATTTTTGGGGCTAAATGAGAAATTTGAAACAATTAAAAAAATTTTGGGGTGAATTAAAGGGTGTATAAGTTTAGGCCCACCTACCATATGTAAGTGACTGGAGGTGGGCCTAATCCGGTAGTAGTACTACTACCGGATTAGGCCCACCTTCAGTCACTTAGATATGGTGGGTGGGCCTAATCCGGTAGTAGTATATAAAGGAAATATTGTTTGGTTGTTTGGTTATTTTGAATGACTTAAGGGTTTATAATTTTAGGCCCACTTCCCATATGTTACTAACTGTAGGTGGGCCTATTCCGGTAGTAGTACTACTACCGGATTATGCCCACCTGCCATATCTAAGTGACTGTAGGTGGGTCTAATCCGGTAGTAGTATATAATGGTAATATTTTACTATCTTTAAACTGTAATGTTAGTGATATGCCTTGTTTTTTTTGTTTTTTTAGTTATTTAAAGGGTGTATAAGTTTCCGCAATTTAAAACAATTTCTATGGGAATTAAAGGGTGGATAAGTTTAGGCCCACCCACCATATGTAAGTGACTGAAGGTGGGCCTAATCCGGTAGTAGTACTACTACCGGATTAGGCCCATCTTCAGTCACTTAGATATGGTAGGTGGGCCTAATCCGGTAGTAGTATATAAAGGAAATATTCTACAATCTTAAAACTGTAATGTTATTGATATGCCTTTGGGGAAAAGACCCCCTGGAGAAAAGGGTTTTCTTTTGGGGCCCGGGAATAAACAGCAAATAGGGGCTTGGATAATTTTTGGGGGTAAGTGGGAAATTTAAAACAATTTGAACAAATTTCTATGGGAATTAAAGGGTGGATAAGTTTAGGCCCACCCACCATATGTAAGTGACTGAAGGTGGGCCTAATCCGGTAGTAGTACTACTACCGAAATAGGCCCACCTTCAGTCACTTAGATATGGTGGGTGGGCCTAATCCGGTAGTAGTATATAAAGGAAATATTCTACAATCTTTAAACTGTAATGTTATTGATATGCCTTGGGGGGAAAGACCCCCTGGAGAAAAGGGTTTTCTTTTGGGGCCCGGGAATAAACAGCAAATAGGGGCTTGGATGATTTTTGGGGGTAAATGGGAAATTTAAAACAATTTTAATCATTTTCTATGGGAATTAAAGGGTGTATAAGTTTAGGCCCACCCACCATATCTAAGTGACTGTAGGTGGGCCTATTCTGGTAGTAGTATTACTACCGGATTAGGCCCACCTTCAGTCACTTAGATATGGTGGGTGGGCCTAATCCGGTAGTAGTATATAAAGGAAATATTCTACAATCTTTAAACTGTAATGTTATTGATATGCCTTGAGGGAAAAGACCCCCTGGGGAAAAGGGTTTTCTTTTGGGGCCCGGGAATAAACAGCAAATAGGGGCTTGGATAATTTTTGGGGGTAAATGTGAAAATTATAACAATTTATAAAATAATTCTTGGGAATTAATGGGTGTATAAGTTTAGGCCCACCTACCATATGTAAGTGACTGGAGGTGGGCCTAATCCGGTAGTAGTACTACTACCGGATTAGGCCCACCCTTAGTCACTTAGATATGGTAGGTGGGCCTAATCCGGTAGTAGTATATAAAGGAAATATTCTACAATCTTTAAACTGTAATGTTATTGATATGCCTTTGGGGAAAAGACCCCCTGGAGAAAAGGGTTTTCTTTTGGGGCCCGGGAATAAACAGCAAATAGGGGCTTGGATAATTTTTGGGGGTAAGTGGGAAATTTAAAACAATTTGAACAAATTTCTATGGGAATTAAAGGGTGGATAAGTTTAGGCCCACCCACCATATGTAAGTGACTGAAGGTGGGCCTAATCCGGTAGTAGTACTACTACCGAAATAGGCCCACCTTCAGTCACTTAGATATGGTGGGTGGGCCTAATCCGGTAGTAGTATATAAAGGAAATATTCTACAATCTTTAAACTGTAATGTTATTGATATGCCTTGGGGGGAAAGACCCCCTGGAGAAAAGGGTTTTCTTTTGGGGCCCGGGAATAAACAGCAAATAGGGGCTTGGATAATTTTTAGGGGTGAATGGGAAATTTAAAACAATTTTAAACATTTTCTATGGGAATTAAAGGGTGTATAAGTTTAGGCCCACCCACCATATGTAAGTGACTGAAGGTGGGCCTAATCCGGTAGTAGTACTACTACCGAAATAGGCCCACCTTCAGTCACTTAGATATGGTGGGTGGGCCTAATCCGGTAGTAGTATATAAAGGAAATATTCTACAATCTTTAAACTGTAATGTTATTGATATGCCTTGGGGGGAAAGACCCCCTGGAGAAAAGGGTTTTCTTTTGGGGCCCGGGAATAAACAGCAAATAGGGGCTTGGATGATTTTTGGGGGTAAATGGGAAATTTAAAACAATTTTAAACATTTTCTATGGGAATTAAAGGGTGTATAAGTTTAGGCCCACCCACCATATCTAAGTGACTGTAGGTGGGCCTATTCTGGTAGTAGTATTACTACCGGATTAGGCCCACCTTCAGTCACTTAGATATGGTGGGTGGGCCTAATCCGGTAGTAGTATATAAAGGAAATATTCTACAATCTTTAAACTGTAATGTTATTGATATGCCTTGAGGGAAAAGACCCCCTGGGGAAAAGGGTTTTCTTTTGGGGCCCGGGAATAAACAGCAAATAGGGGCTTGGATAATTTTTGGGGGTAAATGTGAAAATTATAACAATTTATAAAATAATTCTTGGGAATTAATGGGTGTATAAGTTTAGGCCCACCTACCATATGTAAGTGACTGGAGGTGGGCCTAATCCGGTAGTAGTACTACTACCGGATTAGGCCCACCCTTAGTCACTTAGATATGGTAGGTGGGCCTAATCCGGTAGTAGTATATAAAGGAAATATTCTACAATCTTTAAACTGTAATGTTATTGATATGCCTTGGGGGGAAAGACCCCCTGGGGAAAAGGGTTTTCCTTTGGGGCCCGGGAATAAACAGCAAATAGGGGCTTGGATAATTTTTGGGGGTAAATGGGAAATTTTAAACAATTTGATGTTTTTGTTAGGATTTAATGGGTTTATAAGTTTAGGCCCACTTCCCATATGTAAGTGGCTGAAGGTGGGCCTATTCCGGTAGTAGCACTACTACCGGATTAGGCTCACCTGCCATATCTAAGTGACTGAAGGTGGGTCTAATCCGGTAGTAGGAGTATATAAAGGAAATATTCTACGATTTTTGAACTGCAATGTTATCGATATGCCTTGGGCGAAAAGACCCCTGGAGAAAAAGGTTTTCTTTTGGGGCCCGGGAATAAATAGCAAATAGGGGCTTGGATATTTTTTGGGAGTTGATGGGAAATTTAAATAGGGGGTCTTTATTTGTTTTCCTTGTGATTTAAAGAGTGTATAAGTTTTGGCCCACTTACGATATGTTAATTATTGAGGGTGGGCCTATTCCGGTAGTAGTACTACCATCAGATTAGGCCCACCTGCCATATCTAAATGAGTGGATAATTGACAAGTAGTATGTAAAGGGTTATCGTCGACTGAGCTGTTGAGGTACAATGTGGCTGTGAGTGTTTTTACCTAACACAAAACGTTTAGACAATGTCGGATTAATGTCGGATTAATGACAGGCGTTGTGCGACGCGGGGCCAACATTTAATCATTTATTTATAATAAATGAGACATTACGTTTTACTAAGTGACGCAAATGTTAAATATATGACCGTCATTTAGTTATAATGAATGAGATATTACGTTTTATTGAATGACGGAAATGTTATATAAATTTGACCGTCATTTAGTTATATAATAAATGAGACATTATATTTTACTAAATGACGGAAATGTTATATATATTTGTCCGTCATTTAGTTAGATTAAATGAGACATTACATTTTACTAAATGACGGAAATGTTATACAAATATGACAGTCATTTAATTATAATAAATGAAACATTACGTTGTACTAAATGACGGAAATGTTATATAAATATGACCCTCATTTAGTTATAATAAATGAGCCATTTTGTTTTACTAAATGACGGGAATGTGAAATATTATAAAACACTATTGATTTAATTGATGTATATCCCTACTAATCTTTCGTTGTCATTACAGAATTTCATCACCCATAAGCAGATAAGGCCATAGTCTTCACCACAGAACATACATAAGTATATTTCTATGGTCTTCACCTGTCAGGAGGGCTTAATACATTGAACCCAGGGTGGGCCTAAACTAGGATATTGCCTTTCTTTGGACGGAGCCATTCTACAATGCAATAATCTAAAAATCAACAATGCAAACACTTATTTCTGAGTGGGTGCAGAACAATTCTAGCCACTTCTAGTACACTGTTGCTAACGTGACATTAACAAAGTGTCAAAAAACGTGTCAAAAAAACGTTACATTACCACAACAAAAATGACTTTAAACAACCTCCTTGTTTGATCACAAATACAATCTAGTCTTTTAAATTTAATCTAGTTTATGGTTGTTTCATCGTTCCTAATTCTTTCAGCAGAGTATATAGTAATTCTAATAAATCATTTATATTTTTTTCACAAAAATCACTTTCTTGTTCCATTGATTCATTGAACTATCCCATTGACAAAATTATCTGAAAACTTACATAGTATTTCTAAAATGAGTAAATTTTAACAACATTTTGATCATATTTACAAAAAGGTATGGTCGGGAAGTCTATGTGGCACTTTATTATGTTTGATGTCTTGTAATATTTCCGGATATTTTCGATATTTATAAACACCTTCGGCTGTTGGCAGAGATTGGCACATGATCCAAATTGACGTGTGGAAATTCGGTTTAATTTCCGCGATAATTACGACAATTTTTTTATTTGTATGATATGTTTTAATAAAAACTCGATTCGACCAAATATGTACTATTAATAGGATATATTCATACTTGAAGACACTTGCTATCAATTAACTTAATAAACACAAATATGTGTGATGTCCGATATTTAATCATATTCGTGGGCGATAATAGGACCAGCTGATCCAGTTTCGCTGTTGCTTGTTCGCGATAGCTAGCCTTGAAAGCAGGCTTCACCGTCCTTCCAATATACAGGCCTACACACATATTAGCCCCAGTGGCTGAAACAGGTCTCAGCCACAGATTGACCACGTACAAAATCGTGGGACATTTCTTTGGACGGAGTGGCTATTCAAACGGGAAAGTTATAATGGGAGTCAGTGGGAGCCCGTCATTTCGTAAATGAGGCTGCCCATAGAGTTACATCATGAAGAATCACATACGATTAGCCACTGCCTCCTTTGGACTGTCATATCGGAAAATATCGGGGAGTAATCAGGGCAAAAATAGGTTTTTTAGAATCAGTAACATTTCAGTTTCATGCCCGCATGCTCAGCTCAGAGGTCGCACAGTCATTAAAAAGTTATGGACATTTTTTGGACCTTGGGATCGGGGTCACTCTCAGTCACCGCCATGTTGAATTTTTCGGGTAAAGCAAATACATCCATCCACAGCATCGGAGAGGACGACACAGCAGCACACATATTTCGTTTCCGGAGCAGATGTGTAAAACTACTGTGTTGATTACATTTACAGTAACAGTAATCCTGGGTGACCCGTTGGCCTACCAGCTAACTAGCACTATACTTGCAGCAGCTCGCTGCCCTCGCTTAGGCCACTGTAGCACACAGCTTAAGGCTAAAACACATAGGATGCGAGCGTCACACAATGTACTCGTAAGCAATCTCTTTAGTTCATTTCACATTGCATAAATACACAGCTCGCAAGCGTCACGTGAGCCTCACGCGGTACTCGACACGCGGCATCACCGATCACTTCTGGAGTGACATTTAACACTGTTTAATGCGTGACGCGAGCTTTACGCGAGGTAAATCCACAGTATGACGTCAGCATGTGATGATTTATTGGGGACTCCCCAGACATCTACGTGTTCATCTAGCAAATGTGTGTGGGTGACGCGTTTTCGGTAAAACAAACTTTGTTTCAATTAAGCATACATTTATAATCCCGAAATGTAAAAGTGCAGAAAATAGGCTCCTCAATATATGAGTTGAGTTGTCAAATCAATGGAGTTGTTAACTAGATATATTGAGCTACGAACTCGATATATTGAGTTCACAACTCGATATAATGAGTTGTGAGCTTGATATATCGAGTTATGACAATTTATTAGAGTTGACAACTCAATAGTATGAGTTGTCAACTCAATATACTAAATTGTCACAACTCATTAGGTCGAGTTGACAACTCAATATATTCAGTAGTGAAGTCGATATAATGAGCTGACACCTTAATATAATTGAGCTCACAACTCAATTGATCGAGTTATAAAGTCAATATATCGAGTTGTGAAGTCAATGTATCGAGTCATGAAATCAAGATATCGAGTTATTAACTCAATATATTAGCTCATTATATTGAATTTAAACTTAATTGCGAATTCAAATGTCGCTTCATTGGCTTCGTATAGATTTATGATCAAATATGTTCCTTATATGTTTTTATTCTGAAAACAATTTTTACTGACCAAAAGTGACAGTTCTGTTATTATCACGAGTATGCACAAATTGAAATATTAAATTTAGAAAATCCTTTGATGTTGATTGCTCAGATCTACTATTTAAGGCCTAATGATCGCGAGTTAACGCGTCCTATGTGTTTTAATCTGTCGCATGACGCTCGCGCAGCTATCGCGTGTCGCTCGCGTCCTATGTGTTTTCAGCTTAACCCGTAACCTGCCTCTACCTGGCTGGGGCTGATCTGGGCTGGACTCTGGCCTGGTGGTTTGCTGTTTGTTCAAGCCCCTGCCCTGCCCTGGAGCAGTTGTGGAGGGTTGTCCCCAAATTTCAATATTGAAAATCACTGTTTTTTTGAAGAGCCTGGTTTTCAGATTTGTCAAGTTTTAAGTGAGAGACCCTTTTTGAGACTCTCCTCCTGCAGAGGGGACTGTTTCTTCCTCCACAATGATAAACAAGTGGATCTAATGTTGAAATGACTTTAAAGCTGATTCAGCATAACATTTTTACGTAGATTGCGATACCACGGTATTCTTAACAGTGCAGTCAACACCAATTGTTATAGTTTGTTGACATATTGGCCTAGCCCCTACCCGGTTATGAAGGGGGACTATTTAAGTGACTGCTACAAAATAAAAGGCAAATTTAACAAAACATTGAAGCTGTCATGTTCCAAGTTCAGTGAAGGGGTTGGGGTGAGGGACGTCAGTCATGTTCAAGGTGATGGGAGAGGGTGAGGGGCGTCAGCCATGTTCAAGATGATGGGAGGGGTTGAGAAGTGTCAGCCATGTTCAAGGTGATAGGAGGGGTTGAGAGGTGTCAGCCATGTTCAAGGTGATGGGAGTGGTTGAGAGGTGTCAGCCATGTTCAAGGTGATGGGAGTGGTTGAGAGGTGTCAGCCATGTTCAAGGTGATGGGAGGGGTTGAGAGGTGTCAGCCATGTTCAAGATGATAGGAAGGGTTGAGAGGTGTCATCCATGTTCAAGATGATGGGAGTGGGTGAGGGGCGTCAGCTATGTTCAAGATGATGGGAGGGGGTGAGGGGCGTCAGCCATGTTCAAGGTGATGGGAGTGGGTGAGAGGCTTCAGCCATGTTCAAGATCATGGGAGGGGTTGAGAGGTGTCAGCCATGTTCAAGGTGATGGGAGTGGGTGAGGGGCGTCAGCCATGTTCAAAGTGATGGGAGTGGGTGAGGGGCGTCAGCCATGTTCAAGGTGATGGGAGGGGTTGAGAGGTGTCAGCCATGCTCAAGGTGATGGGAGGGGTTGAGAGGTGTCAGCCATGTTCAAGATGATGGGAGGGGTTGAGAGGTGTCAGCCATGTTCAAGGTGATGGGAGTGGGTGAGGGGCGTCAGCCATGTTCAAAGTGATGGGAGTGGGTGAGGGGCGTCAGCCATGTTCAAGGTGATGGGAGGGGTTGAGAGGTGTCAGCCATGCTCAAGGTGATGGGAGGGGTTGAGAGGTGTCAGCCATGTTGAAGGTGATGGGAGGGGTTGAGAGGTGTCAGCCATGTTCAAGATGATGCGAGTGGGTGAGGGGCGTCATGTTCAAGGTGATGGGAGGGGTTGAGAGGTGTCAGCCATGTTCAAGATGATGGGAGGGGTTGAGAGGTGTCAGCCATGTTGAAGGTGATGGGAGGGGTTGAGAGGTGTCAGCCATGTTCAAGATGATGGGAGTGGGTGAGGGGCGTCATGTTCAAGGTGATGGGAGGGGTTGAGAGGTGTCAGCCATGTTCAAGATGATGGGAGGGGTTGAGAGGTGTCAGCCATGTTCAAGATGATGGGAGTGGTTGAGAGGTGTCAGCCATGTTCAAGATGATGGGAGTGGGTGAGGGGCGTCATGTTCAAGGTGATGGGAGGGGTTGAGAGGTGTCAGCCATGTTCAAGATGATGGGAGGGGTTGAGAGGTGTCAGCCATGTTTAAGATGATGGGTGGGGTTTAGAGGTGTCAGCCATGGTCAAGGTGATGGGAGTGGGTGAGGGGCGTCAGCCATGTTCAAGATGATGGGAGGGGGTGAGGGGCGTCAGTCATGTTCAAGGTGATGGGAGTGGGTGAGGGGCGTCAGCCATGTTCAAGGTGATGGGAGGGGTTGAGAGGTGTCAGCCATGTTCAAGGTGATGGGAGGGGTTGAGAGGTGTCAGCCGTGTTCAAGATGATGGGAGGGGTTGAGGGGCGTCAGCCTTGTTCAAGGTGATGGGAGGGATTTGAGAGCCACATTTATAGGGGTGGGAAATTCTCATCTACAGACAGATTTCTTTTGAAAAAATTCAGAGTAAAAAAAATAAATTACACTTTAAAATTGAATTAATCAGGTATTTCACTTGTCCTTTACAAGCCACCGTACATGGAAACACAGCCAGCAAGTGCTGCTAGACTGGTACGGTATGCAGTACACGCTTAGCTATGCTTAGCTAAAGACACATTTAACACCACATTTTGATGCTTCCCAGATAGTAAAATTTAACCTCGGAGTGTAATACAAACCACCTGAGAGCATCTAGAAATAAAAAATGTCCTGGTGGAGATCATCCGGAGGGAGGGCGCTCTCCCCTGCAGCAGCCGCGGTACTGCCTCTGGCGGCACCAGATGAAGCCCCTCTAAGTAGGCAATATTCTTTTCAGTCTTGGATTAATTTTTAACTCCCACCCCTGCAGTTGAGGAGGGGTGAGGGATTAACTGAACAGCATGGAGTCTAGAAGTATTGTGGGAGTACTATTTCCCCTTTCAGGTTTTAGTTATAAGTGCATCTCTTGGCCTTGGCTCTTTACCCTTGCTGAATTTCATTCCCCACATATTTAATTACCTCTGTTTTTACTGGATGCCCAGGTGATTTCAGCTCGGCTGACATGCCAGAAATCCTTAGAAGCAGCAGTGTCTGGATATTCCACATTGTGTGTTCGCAACCATCAGAAAATTGGCATGGTCAGAAATGTATTTCATAATACTTTTCATTTTGATACCAGCTATGAATATATATTATCAGTATTTATTTATTTCAGGACCACGTTGGAAGATTTAATATATACAAACAATAAGAGCTGAAAATCATGAGAGAAATTTAATAAATACTAGCAGTTGCTTACAAATTTTGTTAATATTGTTACACAATGAGGGTAAGCCTGTTGTAGCACACTTATTATTATTGATAATTATTTATAATATTTTATACACACCAGGAATCTCCCACCCTGCTGTGTGGAGATTTTACCAGGGGGTTTTGTCCCTGGTGACTGTTGTCTGTTTTGAGACACCAAAATTGCAGATCCCCCACATGGCCCTGCAGTGGAGGGTGGGGGAGAATTATTTGTCACCTGTATCCTAGCCTAGCCTATAGTCGCTGTCAGGCTTCACATTAGGCATGACACACTGACCAAAGCTGATTGACTGGCCAGCGTCTACGATAGTGATCCAACATCGAACCAGCATTGGGTTAGTGTATCGCTTTGACTGCGCAGTGCATTATTGTTGCTTTAGCTGCCAATACATCATTTGTCAAATATATAGTTAAATATTTTGGAAAAAAATATCTGCAGTGTACTGTTGCATAGGCCTACTGAACGCTAGCGCTGACTACAGAGGTGTTGTACACAAATAAATTACCTGATTACTGAGCACTGGAGCAGTGATTGTGTTATTTGGTGATGATAGGTATGAATTTCGCTAATCGTTGAGCCCTCAAGGGATGTACTAAATTCTACAACTATGCATGTATACATGTATAATATGAGGTGCATTTTTGGGACATGAATAGCCAAGATGAAACATTGCATTATACACAGGACTATACAGAAATGATTGATTGGTCTCTCCCCCCCTCTTGACCCCGACTGGTGATTGACATCTAGTTATCTTTTTGTAAATAGGCCTATTCCTAAACATAGCACAGTGCACCACGACTGTCATGATAATCAACCCTTGTTGCCCCATGAGTATTTATAGTTTTTAAACTGAAGGTGCGTTTTATCATCTTTATAGCCAGGCAAGACAATGCAGAATATTATGATGCAGTCTGCTAGCATCCATAGGGTTACAGTGACAGCTACTGTTGAAAATACACCTGCCCGATAGACAACTAGAGTTTATAATACAATGCTTACAACAAAACAACATAGCATAACTTATCCCCCGGTGGCCGCGTAGCCACTTACTTGAGTATTAATCCTTGCACTACTACATAAATTCGAAGCATACATGTATGTGGCTGCCAATTGAGTATTTTCTGACACGTTTTTTATCATAAAAAAATATGATATTAAGTGATATTGAAACTGAATTATTTTAAACTCAGTAATTTATTTATCTTTAAAAAGTAAAAAGAAAGAAACCATCAAAAATTTTTTTTAGAAATTACTGGGTGAGCAGAGTCTTTCACAGTGGGCAGAACAGGGTGGACTTGGGGGACTATGGTCGCCCATGGCAGTGTTTAAAGGGTTTAATGGGAAAATATTCACTGCTGCAAATGATGGCTGTAGATGGCTTGTTTCCTAGACAATAGCTAATCCTCGCTGACCTGTGTCTAAATGCATTTATAACACATGTCCAGCATCCTATATTGGTTGGTGATTGACAGAGATTTATTGTGTGTTTTAGAACAGTGCACGTTATTTCAGGTTATTCACCCTCTAAAGGTTATTTCAATAGTAAATTCTTGCTTTTATGATGGTAAGCTGTCTTAACTTAAAGACGGCACAGTACTGTGTTGTATAGTGGCTAGAAATCAGCCAAGCGCAGTAGGTATATGTTGTACCCCTTGGCTGTCAATTTTGAAAAGTGAATATGCATGGCAAGTAGGCATATAGTAGGACTCTAGTTGGTTGAATTATTTAAAAAACAACTTTACTCAGAAATATAAAACATGAATTCCTTACAGTAATACCATTATTGTGTTGTAAAACATGAGGAGGAAAGCTTTAATGAAATCGGGAATCATTTTCAGTTTTCCTGGCCCTGTTACAATTTCTAAGGTACCTACTAGTTTGTAGAGTGAAATTAAACATCCGTCTGGAATGTGCCCAGAAATTGGGCAGTGGTGGGTGGACATGACATCTAAAATCTCTATTTTGATACCGAAGACATGTTTTTGTTTTAAATATCAGTTTTTTAACTCTGGTGGTTGGCATCAGTTCAGGGCGTCTTTTTATTGACCCCTGGTTGAACTTGGGTCAATATCTAGGTCACAGTGTAACCACTATCAGCAATAATTTATTTAATATGCTTAAATTCTTTTGAACCATCGCTCTTAGAATATCCAAAAGTGAGAGGAACTGAGGAAGATTGTCCTTGAGTCTTAAAAAGGTTAATGTCAAAGTACTAGTTTATTGTGCAATTAGACTAGTTTCATACATATCAATTTTCATATTTTGCACCCAAGTGCGGCTGAATCAACTACAGTGTTTTAAATGTGACATCCACTATATAGGGGCCTACTAGGGGGTTTAATTTTCAGGGTTTAGCACATTATTTTTTATCAAAATAAAACCTATTATATAGGTCATGACATCTTGCTATAGTTTTTTACATCAAATATTGGCATATCTTCATGTAGGCCTACATTATCATAACGTAGTCATTATCCCCAGCCCACGAAGTAGGGGCGGGGGATATGTGTGTGGCCGTGCGTCCGTGTTTCTTTTACGGACGATATCTCTGAAACCGTTAGCCGGATTGTTTTCATATTGCATACACACATCCCTTAGGGGGTGTAGATGTGCCTTTTGAGGGTTATGACCTTTGACCTAGTTTTTGACCTTTGATTTTGAGGCGATTATCAACTTTAATTGATTGCGGACGATATCTTGCAAAGCGTTTCCTGAATTGTTTTCATACTGCACACACAAATCCCTCAGAGGGTCTAGATGTGCCTTCTAGGGGTTATGACCTTTGACCTAATTTTTGTGACCTTTGATTTTGAGGCCATTATTGACTTTAATTGATGGCGGATGATAAGTTCAGTTAACGGATGATATCTCAAAATCAGAAAGCATTTGCTTGATTGTTTTTATATTGCATACACATATCCCTCCGGGGTGTAGATGTACCTTTTGGGGGTTGTGCGTTTGCTGGATTCATATTGCCACACACATCCCTTAGGGGGTGTAGATCTGCTTTTTTGGGGGTTTTGACTTTTGACCTATTTTTTATTCTTTGACTTTGAGGCCATTATTGACTTTAATTAATGGCGGGGCATATCGTTAGCGTCAGCGCTCTTGTTTTTATGCTCCTAATCTTGGTTTTAATTTATTATATCTAGGTTTGACATAATGGCTTCATTAAAGAATAAGAAGGCAAAGCAACATGACAAATTCTGCTTAGACATTCAGTTTGATGGTGTGGTACAAAGTTCAGTCAGAGCAGATCTGCTGGTTGAATTGATCAAACAAATACTCTATCAAAGAAATCAACTTCCGGCAGGGTTTGACCAACTACAGCAAGATCTCCAAAAAGAGGTGAAAATTTTTGTATATCTCACTGTTTTCATTAATTAATTTTTTATCTCCCACCGAACAAAGCTTGGCGAGGGTTTATGGCATCGCCTTGGATGTCCGGTCGTCCGTCAGTCCATCTGTCCGCCTTTTCGTTTTCAGAGCAAATCTCTCAAACCTATAGGGGGATTTTTTTAATATTGCACACACAAAAATGTGCCTATTGGGGGTTATGACCTTTGCACTACTTTTTTACCTACATCTCTCAGCCAAAACGGCTTATTTTTTTCAATATTGCTGATTATGTGATATCTGGCGAACTGTGCCAGATAGCTAGACTGTTACTATAAAACAAAATGTGCGGTTTCAGATAAGGATATGCCCTGAAAAATTTCAACTGTCGGCCATAATTTACTTTAATATGCCTGATATCTGGCAAACTGTGCCCGATAGCTAGTTTAGTAATTGTCATTATATTTTACATGGTATTGACTAAACCTTGTTTTAATAGTAAAACCTAACTCTTTCAGTCCAAAATACTTTTGTATAAATCAGACTTTGGCGTAATATTTTGCAGTTTTGGTGTATTTTTTTGTGATGCAGAGTCGCTGGCCTTCAGTCCATTTGTGACGTCAAATAATTTTAAGCCACTGTGAGCGGCTCGTGGGGCTCAAAGAGTTAATGTATTCAATCATGTACATGATTTAACCCTTTGAGCCCTCACGATGTATTAAAGCATCATTTTACATCCCTGAAAACAGACTTAGTTTTCCTATAACACAAGGGTTTTACAGTAAAAAATCCCATGAAACTGGTTTACCAATACATAGAAATTTTCTTTAATTTTCTACCCACATCAAATCATCTTCCTCCACTACAAGTCGAGAATTGCGACAGCAATTCGCGGCTTGTAGTGGATGAAGACGACAATGGTAAATTCAGGCTTGAAAGGGTTAATACTACTACTGCTTGGTTATTTCAATTTAGAAAAATGAAATGATAGTTACCCTATTTAATTTATTTCCAATTTAATTTTTAGTAGCAGTTAATCAGAGCTCCAGATAATTTTTTGGTTTGATGAGTATTTCACTCATTGAAATGGGTGATGAGGAGTGAAATATGATAAAAAAATAAACAAGGAGTATTTTTCATACTACAACATGAAAGTTTCATTGATCATTTCTATTTACACCCAGGGGGCATAGTTCTGCTGAGTGCTCACGTACAAAATACATCAATTGTTTCATTTTTGTCTGTTTCTTTTAATAGTTTTTTATGGGTAATATTACTCCTCAGATTTTCTATCAATGAGTATTTGCTGTTTTTACATGCATATTTTACGCATATACGCATGTTATCTGGAGCACTGGTTATTATATAAACAAATTATAGAAATTATTAGATATATTTAAACTGATATGTGAAAGGTGTTTAAGGTCAAAGTTTAGCCACTGGATCAGACCTTGATGCTACCTAGCATAATGATACATATCAATGTTGAAGATTAGTCTATTTATATTATCCTGTATGGATGTATATCTAATGCAATCATTTAAATTCATGAAAGCATCAAGCATACCAGATTTTTCTGTACTGCCATACACTGTCTTAGCTAGGATTAGACAACTGCCCGTGTTTTTCTCCCAATTTTTGCATATTAACTGCCCGTGCATTTCACCCTTCATGGTGTAATTTGGACAATTTTTGCCTGTCATTTTGACTTTAGACCCGGGTGCACGGGTCTCTGGCTAACACAGTGCTGCCATAGTAGCTTTAGGATGCAAATGTCACACCAAGGCAGTTTGACTTAGTAGTGGGACCCAGCTATTCTCCCTATTCAGTGAATGTGTTTTATGATCCATGGTCAAAAATGCAGTTTTAAATAATGTGCTTTATACTCTGAAGCGGTTTATATACTCTAGATATTGTGTGTTAATTTAATAAATTGTTATGGGTGTGTATAATTAACATTGCTAATTTACTACATATTACAAGTAGTCACTAAGTGCATAATTTGTCTTCGCGGAATCTGGGAACATCATGCAGAAATATGAGTTGATAACATTAAGGTCACTGTGCTCCCAGGCTATGCGAAGTTAGTTGTTACTCGTTATACCTAACGGGCCGTGAAGCGCATTGTTTTGCCCTGTGGAATCTAGGCGACACAAATAGTTCTTATGTCAACATGTGTAGGTATTGACTTCATAATTTATATACATACATGTATATATAATTATGGCACATTATAATTATGTCTGGGAACTGTTCTCATTTAATTTTGGGTGACCTGCTATACAGATCATATTTTAAAAGTTACATGTACACAGGTCACAGCATTTATCAGTCATAACATTTGGATAATTTTATTTTAATATGCACCTCATGATGCTAATGGAAAATATGTAAAATAAATAAAGATCTGGACTTTTATTCATTCTGATATTTTTTTTCACTATTTGATTTTAGCAATTTTATCCTTTAAGTTTTAACTAGTATTACATCCTTATCATTGCTGTGTAGACATTTTACTTCTCATTTTCAAAATTGCAATAATTGCATAGCTTTTGTTATGCAAATTAGTATTACTGAACAAAATCTTCCTTGCCAAATATACATGTTAATAAAATACGAGTCGGAGCCAATAGCTAATGATCATTGCCAATTGTAGGCATTATCTATGTGTAATAGTTTTAACTGTTTGATATTTCATAGACTTGCACAGTCTGCTGAGAATACTGTAACGATGCTGCCTGAAAGATTCTCAGTAAGGTTAATGCTATATGTGTGAGCATGACCAGTCAGAGAGTAGCGTGTTGCAGCTTTGAGAAAACAAACAAAATTTGATATCAATGCAGAATATTTAAAGTTTATTTTGGATCAAGTACATTAACCTAAAACTACATGTACATGACGTAGCCTACATGTACCAGTATCACTGGTTTTCATACATAAAAATCATTTTCATTTTAGTAAGCTTTATTCATAAATATATTATGATATAATCTGCCTATTCATGCTATTGTCAGTTGATTGTTGCAAGGTTTTCTTTGTTTTTTTTCAGGCTAAAACTGCAAAAGAGGGAGAATCATTGCCTGTTAAGAAGAAAAAGCCTGTGAGTGTGGAATATAGAAAATGCCGATCAGCAATGACAGCATTGACTGAGATTTTTGAAACACTTCAAGATGTTTTAAAAATGGGCGGCCCAGTAAAAGATGTTGTACTTTCTCTAGGAGCTACCATTGTTAGTCCCAAAGAATTGTACATAATCAGTTTTCCAGTTGGTGTTTATGACGGGACTGTAATGAACATAAGAACATGTAGATCTTTTCTGTTTAAAAACTTGTTTAGTTGTGATTTTTTTCATGATGTCGACCCTCCTTCATCCTGTCTAAAGATGACTGTCCTTGTTTGTGCTACAAAACATTGTCATTTTGCAGCCGAAAAACTATTGCCAAAGCTGAAGTACAAAATTCCACAAAAAGGAAAACGACTACATCTAAACATGTCATGTAATGCACATGAAGTTAGTCCTGAGTTGTCCCACATGGATGAAATTGATGCTAATTTATCTGGATTTGAACCCTTGGAAATGACACCAGCAACAGACAAGATGCATTCTAGAATGCGTAAAATATCGAAAAGCTCATTACCACCAATTGACGAACTTAATACAGAGCAACATGAACACGGCACTTGTGTATATAACTATGACAATGCATATCCGAGCCCGGTGAATGATATCTCGGTTCATGGCGAGGAAGATACATGTAATGATATGGACTTCATCTGGTTTCAAGTACCTGTGACAATGACAGGCTTTTGTCTAAAAAATTCGTCTAAGACAAACAATAGTATATGGGCGAAGTGATATGATGAATTCTCAATTTGAAATATAACTGGCCAAGAACATAAATAAAATTATGCTGACAAAATATTACCACGAAAGGCGAAATAGTGATAATTAATTTGTTAAAAATAGACTATATCTGACTTTTTTTCCTGTTATTGACTGCGCTTGTCATGAATGGCATGAATAAATAAGTACAGTATGACTGATTTATAAGGACCCTCAAAGTGTAACCTTTTCACATTTTTACATGTTTTTTATTTATTGTGTTGCGCATTTACCAAGTAAGCGAGATATAAAGACGAAATCCCCGTATTTCTTATTTTAGACATCCATGTTCGAAATAAGAAATACGGAAATTCCGTCTTTATATCTCTCCTAACTGGTAAATGCGCGACACAAAAATTTAAAAACTTTTGCAGTGCTATCTAGTCTATGGACATGTTTACATCATATGGTCATATTAAGAAGCCAAAATAAAATCCCGATTTTTTATGATTTTAGCCTGATTGTGTCACATATTTTCAGTGCAAAACATTTTTCAATTAGTGGTAAAAAACTTCTCCCAATTAAATCCTGAGATCAATTTAGATGTTTGTGACCTACTTTTTACAAGTTATTTACACATGGGAAAATTGTTACAAGTATTGCGTAACATATTATCCTGCTATTTTAAAGACAGTGACTGCACTAATACAATTCAATGCAAAATATTACAATTTCGACTGATGCCATTTAGTCTATATAGCTATTTTAAATGTTCACTCATTTTTCACTCCAGAAATGATTAATATCGAAATCTTAAGTTTGGGAATTGTACATGTGGTTGTCATATTGTTTTTAACTTAAAAAAATAGCGCATCACTGATTAGTTACACGTTATTCATTACACTGTAATACCACTTGGAGCTGGTCTCCATGTTTGTGAAATGTTACATTTTTATTAAGGTGCTATATTTTGTGAGAAAAATTTCATGCTAATAGTGCAACCGTTGACATAATATACATAAGTTCATGTATATTTGTCAGCCATGCGAAAAGAATCTGGGTCTGTCTCTGACTGGATTGGCGGAAAAACACAAATGTGCATGATGTACATACCGTCACTTTGGATATGAAAGGGTGTATCTGCCACTTTACAAAGTGGCAGATACACTCGTTCATATCCAAGGGTACTAATAAGTTGATGTGTAAGCAAATTGCATGAATTGATTCATAATTGCATCTGACAAGTTACCATTCCATTGAGTTGATTGTTTGTTCCACAAAGCATAAAGCTTTCCTAAAAGTTCTGGGAACGGACATCAATTTTACACTGAAATTAAATACCATGGGCAGTGTAAAATAATAATAACAAAGTGTCAAATAGGGTAGTGTCACATTGAATATAGCTGGAGAAATAAAGGTCAGACTGTTTACACGTTTTGTTATTAAATGATATTTCATTATCCCGTGTATTTGATCATTTAAATTTGCACTATGGGCGTTTTGGAAATGCTTTTTCACTACCAAAAATATTTATCAGAGGTGCAGGCAGTTCTAATATTTTGTCACGGCATAACTTGTAGGCCTACCTGCCAATATTTGAGAAATCCTGAAGACAAAAAGTCCTCCTGACGGTTTTTTGAGTTTGTTTATTTTTAAACCCGCCAAAAGCCACAATAAGCTTCTCACGCCATTTATCTGGGGTATGACCATAGGTAGAGACCGAAACATGAGTGTGTATGATTGAGATAGCTAATTCACTCTACAAATAGTACATACTGTTTCTTCATGGAATTTAAGAACATTATGCAGAAATATGAGTAGATAATATTTAGGTCACTGACTGTGCTCTCAGGCTATGTGAAGTTAGTTGTTACTCGTTGTCCTTAACGGGCCTTGAACTCAAAGCGCCTTGTTGTGTCCTGTACTGTGGCATCCAAGCGACACTAAGCCCTTCAAATAGCAAGACAAGTTCCCTATAAACCGGACAGGAGCACAACAATTTGCATGGACCTAGGTTGAGTCACACAATAAACTAGTGAGGGGAAACTTCAAAATGGCCACTACCGGAAACATAATAATTTCAAAATGTGTTTACTAGTGGTTATGTGGCCCGGGCCAGAGATGGTTTATTGTAGAACACAGCTCGTTTGAGGCCAGTGCCCCATATAAAGTGGATATTTGCAACAATGCAACATTTTTTAGAAATTCGCACAGCTTGTTTTGATTTCAATCATTGATAAGACGTGGCTTTGGTTGATCACGTTAATAGTTCATACATGTATTTGCAGGACAAGGGATTATTTTAAACAATGACTATTCGGAGATATTATCAATGTAGTCCTAATGTGGGCCTACTTACACGTCCACAAATGAGGAGTTGAACACTTTCTGGAGCAACGGTTGAGACGCAAAAAAACATGACTGGTGTCGTTATTTCCAGATATTATATGTTGACATGTCAATTTTGACAAATTTATTTTATATGTTATATAGACTAGCCCACCACCTAGTTTTAATCATGAGCTTGTCAAAAATGCTAAACTTGCCTGGTTAAATCACCATTAGTCTAACGCATTTTAACAGCACTTCAATGACTGTTGATGCAACTGGCAAGGTTTGAATTTGTGACAACCATGATTAAACTAGCCAGTGGGCTCCCAGCAAACACGACCTGTTCACCCAATGCTGGGCTAATGTTGGCCCAGCGTCGACGGTGGGCCAACATTAGACCAGCATTGGGTCAACATGGCGTGTTTGTTGGGCTAGTCCCTTTAACTAAAGTCACAAAACATTCAAAAGCTCTAGAGAAGAACTAGTTCTATTTCCAAGTTGTATATTGCCATGTAAACAAAACTGTTTGCAGTATACAGGTATACAACACTTTATACGACAAATACATGTACTCACCCTCTCAGACGGCATGATCAAAGCCTAAATCACAAGGCGCACCGCAAGTTGTTGTGAGAGAGAGAGGGGAATCCCCTGCAGCACCGATTGTCTGCTCAATGCTGGGCTGACGGCATCAACATGTGGCCCAATGCTGTGCCAACATTCAACCATCCTTTAGGTGCACAAATAGTTTATGTTTTCTATGGATTCTTATAAATAAAAGTATTTTTTTTTTAATTTAAATTTTTGAAATAAAAATGAAATCATGATCTGCAGAAAAAAAAATTGCTGTCATCCCACGGAGCGGCTTTAACAATATCAATGTAACATTAATGATGAATTAGTGTCGTAAGATTAATAGTTGCTACAATTTCGATAAAAATATCATGTTACTTAAAATATGAAGGAAATGAATAGACTTCTAACGCGTCTAAATTCCGAGCTGAGAGGCGCTGCAATCCAAATCAGGTCCACTTATCATTCTGTTCTGTCATAACGGGACAACAAGGATTTAGGATAGAAAAGCTTGGCCAAAATATTTATCCCGTTTCAAGGTTTGACCACTATGAAATACATTATATGGCAGTGGATATTTTGAATTTTATTCTAAATTGAACAGAGAATAAATGCAACGCCTTTAACAAAGGTGTGACAGTTCAGAAACGTGGTGACAGGGTCGGAACCATAGCCAAGCAATGCTGAATATCCTGCAGCTTATTTATTCTAGATGTTGACAGGATATAGTTGCAGTAATCAAGTAATCTCGCTTTCTCGACACAAGTGACCTTGCAACAGTCGCTGTCACTGCCCCAGTCAGTTATCTGCGCAAGCGCCGTAAATCACGTATATGATAGTAACATGATCGACAGACATAAATACTGGTCCTAGGACAAAGCCCTGAGGAGCACCATTGCCATTCTTGAAATGTTATCCAAGTGGATTGAGAAATTTAACCTTTGCTAATGACCAGACGGCAGGTCAATAGGTCAATGATACTCCTATGGTTCAAGGTGCCGAATGCTGTGGACATGTCAGGCATGACTAATGATGTAGTCTTGCCGCTGTCAATATTTATACTGAGGTTATTAAGAATTTTGAGCAACGCCATTTCTGTAGAGTTACGAGGTTTGTATGCTGATAGATATTTTTTTTGTCTGGATGAGACCTGATGCGCTCGAAACAGGAGATAATTCAGCATGTCTCTCACCTCATCTACTGTTGCTGATTCAAAAAAGTCTTTGGAAATATTTTTTGGTGGTGGAATATGAGGCACGTTGTTTTCAGCTGTCACATAGACGGGTGTTGGTGAAGTGCGATAAGACCCCTAGGTCAATGTTGTTGTTCCCAGGTTAACAGCAAGAGAATTTTTAACGGATGAAACCTGATTCCAAAGCTCCCTCCATTGCAGAAAATTGGTAGTCTATATTTATATTATTAATTGGCAAACAAACAAGTGCAAAGTAAAAATTGTATTTCCAGGTACATTGTTGTCATAATATTTACAACACAGGCAAAATCATGAAAAACATTTTCTCACTAAGGCCTGATAATTTTTTTTTCACATGATTAAAAATAATTCTAACCACATCATATTATTCATGATTGATGTTGCATAACTGTGAGCGTAATATAATATAGGCCTACTAGTTGATTAAAATATTGATACAAGTACATATTCAACTAAATCTAGGGTCAGTCATGTGTCACTATTTTTCAATGTGGAAATTCATATTATAGTCACTTTATAAAATAAAAATTGCAAACCAAAAAAAATCAGTAAATATGAGGCATATAATTTTGTTTTAATTTTAAGGTGCATAGCTCAAAATAACAAATGTATACTATTTTGTTAGCAGACAAATGAAAATTGACCATTATTATAAACTTGTGAATTGTTATTACATATATTTGCGCCCAACGTAATTTGTCTGTAATATTATGTAGGCCTAGATCTACATCATTTAAAATATTGCAACTTTAATTGCCATCATACCTGGCACTTCACATATCAAAACAGAATGTGTTTAATATACACATTGTGGCAGTGCTTCTTGTTCACCAAACACAAACAATTGAGAATTTAAAGGTTGAGAAATAAAAGATTAATCATTGATATAATGGGAAGACGAAAAATAGAATGTAGACTAGCTAATATCATTATTGGGCACTACATGTATTTCTAAATAATTGTCACAGCCAAAAGGTTTATAAATTAAATAAAATAAGCATTGTCATTCTTAAACGTTACATGTGTTGCATATAATATTGGTTCAACCAGTCCTCGAACATAGTAGGACTGAAAAGATCTCTTTTGAACATAAGTAAATTTCTGTAATATTCAGATGAGTTGAAATATATTTTATTCGTTTTTTATTAAAAACTCATTTTAACCATGCTATGGCTCTTATTATTGCATTTTTTTAATAAGCGACATTTTATGTACAATTTTAGTTTTCAGATATAATTCATTGAGTTATTATTAGCATACATTTTACAATATATATATTTAGATACATAATATATATAATCTAATTGAGATAATTAAATTTTTTTACAATTAAATTACATACACTACTTTAGATTATTATTTTGTCTGTATCTATCGGAAGGTTAATACTTTAATACACAAAATAAAAGTACAGATCATTGCAGTAGTGAGTATTGGAAAAAAATTAATGTAATTACAACCTCTAAATACATGTAATTTGCGGAAACATCTTCATTATGATACATAACAAAGGTCATACAAATAAAAACATCATCATATGACAGTATCACAGTTGAATGAAGCAGGTATTGTACAACATGATAAATCATCATTACTTAACGAGTATGTTTTATTTAAAGGTATTTTACTACATGTTTGCAGTTAAAGTCAATATCCAATGTCGATCATTTTAACAATTAATGAATAAAAAAATAAGTAACAAAGAAAACAGTATGCAACTGATTTTCTACCATCAGCAAACCACACTACTACACAGAAGCTGATACTTCTAATATAGTAATATGTCATACATTATTGTGGAAGTGACCAAAATATTCTGAATAAAGCATTAATGTGAAGCTCTTTTTAAATAACACAGCTGAATATGATCATCTCTTATCGCATATTCCTATATTTTTAAAGAAAATTGTGTGCCCAACACGGTCAGAGTGGTTTACAGCTGAACAAAAGCACTTTTCGCAGACTGAACAATTTTAAAATTTGACCTATGGCAACACTTTCATCAGTCGCAACACAGTGCTTTTGCAATTGAAATTGCATGTACACAATGATTAGTTTCTGTGTGTCTGTTAAGTTATCAGTGACATTTATATGCCACTTAGATTCTAGAACCCCCAAACAGACAAGTCTACTGAGCATAATTATAAGCATTGTTAAAGTATATTTTTAACATTTTATATTGCAAATGCAAAGAGTTGAAGTACATACATGTCATAGTGAATGCATAATTTAAAGTAAACTATGATATTTTCTGTAAGTGTTCGACTATTGTTTGTGGAGTGGAATGTGTTAACAGAATACACTAGAGAGATGAGTGACAGATAATGGTAAAATAACAACTCTGATGATAGGATGGTGATGACACATTTCATGTTTTCTTGGGTAGCTTCGCATTAGTCCCGACACATTCTCCTGTAACAGAAAATGCTTCTTTGATAAAATAAGAATATCAAATATCTATCATACTATGTATAGTAGACTACATAATTGATTGTCAAAGCATGGCATGGGGATATAAGGACATAGTGTGGGTGGACTGCTAAGTGTTAATTCTTAAGCATTACGTTAATGGGAAAAACTTTGGGACTGGTAAAAAGCGGTCAGAGACGCAAGGTGGTCGGTCCACTTAGTGAGGTGGTCTGAAACAGAGTTTCTTGTAAGAATATGCCAATATTTTTTGAATTCCTTAATAAAGCTAATTAGCCCGGCCTGGAGTCTCGCATCACAGTGAAAAGTGTTGTTCTAGTTCACTGCGATCAATGAAAGAGTTCAGGGGAAATTCAAATACTGTAATTCATGTTTGAGCCTGAATATTTAAAAAATGTATGTTACATTTTTCGCTTAAATTATTAGTTATTATTTACATACAATTTATTTTTTTATATTTGGAAACATGTTTCACATAATTGCTTTACAATCAATTGCCCTTAACCCTTTCAGTCCCCACGATGGATTAAAGCATCATTCTACATCTCTGAAAACAGAATTAATTTTCCTACAACTAAGGGTTTTGGAACGAAAATTTCCACAAAACTGGTTTACCAATACGTGGTAATTTTCTTTAATTTTTAAACCACATCAAGTTATCTTCATCCACTGCAAGTCGAGAATTTCGGCAGCAATTCGCGGCTTGTAGTGGATGAAGATCACTATGGTAAATTCAGGATTGAAAGGGTTAAAGAGGGAGGTCAATTGACATACCATATTTATTCTAATAAATGCCAATATTCCAATAAAAGCTTCCCCCCCCCCCCCCATATTGAAAAATAAAACCCATGATCATGTACTCTACAGGATCATTAAAAAAACTACTCTAACAAGCGCCCATCCCCCCTGTAATCTCAGAGGGTATTCTAAATGTTAACAACTCGTGTGTTTTTTACAATAAATACAGTAACTGTAAAATCTTCTAATTTCTACCGGGTACACGATCAAAGAAAGACTACACTGACTTACCTTTTTTGTTGAACGTTGTAAGACATAACTTCTCGAATTTTTTCCATGTTTCTCCATCAGATTTCAAGATGCCATCATCATCACCATCTACAATTTAACAGGATTGTAATAAGTGATAAACTTCACATTAGACCATGCGAGCTGATAAATAGTTCCAACAGGACTGTCAGCATCTAACTATGAAAGGCTTTGTTCGGTACACAAAAACACCCTCTGTAACCATCTGCCAACCATATTACAAAATTTGTCATGGGTTATCATAGTGTAACACAGGATAGATATCTTGATAATCTACTTAACATAAAAGGTTTTCCAGAAAATCAATGAAATTGATATCTACATGTGAAAAATTTGGTATGTGTTCTTGTGTAACACCGAGCATTTTAATGTTAACCTTTGATAAGTTATAGAATAAACATTTTTATTCACTTGAAATGGTGTCTTGCTACTGCCACCCACACCTACAAGTGAATATAAATAAGTCGTTTTTTTCCAACAATTTTCACTGTTTTTCGTAGAGGATATTTTTATATGAAATGTTGATATGATCCTCTACTGAGACACCTCACTGATGCCAGCGATGCGCCACCTGTAAACATTTATTAACATGCATCTGGCGTTTCTGTTGATTTTAACACATATATTTGATTAATTCTAGGGCTGCTGTCCCCCCCCCCAAAAAAAAAAAAATTAAGAAACAAAACCGCACTATCCTTTAAGGTTTAATGGCTAACAACAGAGCAATTGCTGATTCATCTTCATATCCTCACTATCTCACCTGTGCTATCTAGTCCACGAGTAGTTTCTGCTTGACCTGCTGCTTTCAGTTTGATACAAGACTCGATCATGGCATCCATTAAAACAGCCTAAATTAAAGATAACTAATTTAATAAATAAACAATTAATACTAGTAATAAATGTGATACAGTACAAAACTAGATTAACAACATATTAGGGTCGGCCTCTAATAATTGTTTAAAAGCAATAATTATTTGAAAAACCTCAGCAACACCGCACCTTAAGATCACATTAAGCAAATGGTCAAAGTTTTACCACCATGACTTTTAAAATAATTTTATTGTGCCTACAATACTTCAGGATCGTTTCTTTCAAATGTCAGCCATTTTAGACAGATAATATTAAAATAAATTAGCATTTGAATTCTTTGCCCTGAAAGGAGATAATTGGTGGTCATTTTGACAGAGTTCTGGAATATTTTTAATCTGTCCATATAAATATCCTGTGGTTATTGTCATTGGGTGGTTAGGTTGGTGATTAAACATCCCCTTTAGGGTGGATGCTTACTGCTTAAAAGGGGCACAATTAAAAGAAAAAAAATTTTTGGCAAAAACTACTGCACTAACAACTTAATAAATTACAGTAACGGTACCCCTAAAACTTTTTGAAAGTTCTTAGGGTTTCTTGTGCGGAGTAGATTGCAGCAGAAATTAAGTTGTCCTCAGCTAAAATTCAATTCAGTTGGCTTCGGATACATTGAAAACAGAGCTATGGATTTCTTTCATTTCGGACTGAAATCGAAGCTGGGGGCCAAACCAATTTTGTTGCCGTAATCATGTCATGTAGTCTATCAACACTACCTTCTCACACATTTTTAAGCTTTTTCGGTTTAAATTTTTTAAAGCTATTACATTTATATTTGATTTTGAACAATAAACCTGGGCAGCTATGTGAGAAATTGTATTGCATTATTGCCTATCACATTTTACCATTATCACCATCATCTTTAAAGCTAATGCCGGAGGGGATGCTTTCGTTTCCGCCATTTTGTGAAAACACAATTCTAGTCTAGTAACTTTTTTTTAAATCGGATCCTTGTGGCTTCCCTGATACTACTGCACACCATACTAGGACCAAATCGTGATTGGTACCATGAAGAGCGGGACAGCTGTATTGTCCCTGGTCTATGAATGACTTAAAAACCAGATTAATGTTACACTAGTGTTATTTCCCCCAGATGAGTGCTTTAATCCTCTTTCATAGAGGTCATTCAAAAGGCACCTAAATTAGTGGGCAAGTACATTGTACCAGCGAAACAGTATTTTATTAGTATATTTCTAGAGTTAAATTCTAGCTAGCTTGAAATCATAATATTTTAAAATTAAATCAACCTCGTTGTGGACAGGCCAGCAAGAGTAAGATGACTCGCAGTGACTGAAAATAATCATATTGTTTGAAATTTGGTGACTGATTGAAATCATAAAACTAGCAAAAGTGAATGCTAGTAGCTGCTTTTTAAACATAAATGTAATCTATTCCTGTTCAAGACAACAGTGCCATCTAGTCAAGTCTGCAGTGTTTTTTACAAAAGTATATATATTTGATCATAATAAACAATATATATATAAGTACATAAATACCTCTCTTGAGAAGATTTGTAAAACTTTATACATATGTGATGCTTTGTTTCTTTGACTTTTGTCTGGGAACTGAAGAAATAGGCACGGTAGACAATTCTTATTAGATCTATCACTTGGTTCTGCAAATTGCCAAGATAGTTCACTGTACAGAAGACCTAACAGGAAGTCCTAGAAAGAAATGAGAGAGAAAAATAGTACCTGATTTTAATAATGTGCGTCAACAATAATATAGTCACATCAATCTGGATTTATCTCCATTAGAAACTATTTAGCTATAGGTACTAAAATTTATTACTTCAAAACAAATATTGTCACAGAAATCTGGTTAGATAGTCATTACAACAATTCACCTTAACTCAATGAACATATGTGACCTGTCTGCATATAAACAGTTGCATCGCTCACTTTTTGAAAGGGCAGAAATTCCAAAAAAAGATACCAACTATTTTCAACTTTTCTTTTATTTTAAATATCCATAAAATCATTTTATCTGCTGGGGTTATCTTTCACAACTGAATAAAAAAATTGAAACTGAAAAAAGTAGTGTAAAATCTCACCACATCATCCATGTCCAGCACAAATACTCCATCTGTGTTGATGGCTAAATAGATGGGGTCATCTGATGATGATCGCATGGATAATCCACTATTACGATGCTCTATTTGTCCATTGAAGTATGCAGCCCTGTAAACAGACAAAATCCATGTAGTAACTTATTTAATATACATGTAATAATGGAATACAACCAGAAATTGAGTAAAGAAATGGGAACTGAACCATAGCAGTGTGTTGAAGCTTTTTATTTGACCAATGACGCACTCTACTTTTGGGAGGTGACTGATTCAGGTCTGTTGCGAGTAGATACAATACATTTTGGTTTTCATTTATTCTTAATTTTTACAGTATATGAAAAGTTGATTTGATGTCACCTTTGAAAGGCAGCAGAATCAAAGACCTATCATGCCCATTTACTGAACGATTTACTGATAATTACCATGAAGCTCTTTTTATTATTGTTAATTTCACTTGATAATTATGTTGATAGTCAACATAAAAGCGACATATTTATTAATAATTGAGATTTAAAACAAACTAATAAAATCACTTTGTGACATGCTACCATTTATAACAAACTATGGTTATCAATTTCATTGGCAATTATTCATAACATAATTATTTTGTAGTATGTTACATTAGAGCAATACACCACTATATTACTTTTATGATCACAATATACTGGTTGTCCATTCACTTTGTAAATACTTCAATTTTATTTGGAGAAATACTGCAATATTGAATGCCAGAAGAAACCTCTTTTACTGGTAGTTAGAAATAAAATTGCAACTTCAGATTTCACATGTTTATAAAATTAAAATAATACCCATAAAAAGGAAACTTCCAGCAAATTTCCAGGTAAGCACTATAAACACTGCATATATTCTGAGCATGCTCCATGTTGCCCATTTTTCTATGAGCTGCCATATGACTGGTGACGAGCTGCTCTAATCTGGTGTTCTTGGAGAATAAGGAGAAGAACTTCTTCGTATTTTTGACCATGCATTCAGGGTAGAATTCCTGCACCCTCGACCTGAAAGAAAGACATACAATTGTGGTATTATTATAACATACCACTGGTCACAGTTGCAACAATTACTGATTGGACATTACATTGGATTAAAATGAAAATAAGCTAATTGAAATTAAGAGCAGTATATAAAAAAAAAATTAATTAAGCACAATGAAGCGTACTGATGACATACTTGTAGTATTCCTGTGTATGTGTGTTGGGGTTGTAAGTACGTGCTTCTAGTAAGGCTTGATATCCAGCTAGCATATGGTACAGTCGCTCCTCCATTGGATACCTTCCATCCAACACATTTTTTTTAGCTTCATGGTAGAGAAGTTTTAAAAGATTACCGTCTTTGATCTAGATAAAATAAAAAATAATGTAACATGAGAAGTCTGTAAATCACACAATGCCATGAACATGTATATTAGTCATGTCAAGTCATTCACCCTTAGCACACTGATGTCGACTACAGTAAACATTCTGTGTCTCAATAGCACCTATATGATCAGTTGTTAAAAATAAAATATACTTTCAATCTTGAAACACAGATATATGTTGGGACTTAAATTTCACAAATAACACAAATTTTCAGTCCCTTGAAGTTGTGGATTGTGGTAGCGTGACACAACTTCAAGGGATTGAAAATTTAAATAGAATAGCTCAGCGAACTAAGGGTTTATGTTTTAGAAAGATATTATAAATTTAACAGATTGTTTGACTTTAACATTATACCCTGGTCTAATTGTGATCTAAACCAATCAGATACCCATGAACTAGGTTATTTTATTTGAGAATAAAAATGGTAATTAATTTAATGGTAAATTCTAATTATACGGCGATCAACAACTTCAAGTGACTGAAAAATACTTGCATTTGTCAAATTTAGGTCACATCGTATGTTAGCCTAACATAATCTTTGAAAGACATTACAACTTCCAAAAGGCTGGCCACACACGTGGGGATAAAACACTTGCACATTACCCCTGGTCATGGGACCTGTCATATGTGTTTCATTTCCTCCCCAGATAGCATACAGCCCTGTAACCATTTCAGTTCATACACATTGCCATCTCTGTCCTACCAGGTACTCACTTACGGATGGGTGATGAGGGTGCACATGAGGGTAGAGTGCCTTACCAAGGACACATCCCTCAAAACAATGGTGTCCCAAGCATTGAGAAGAGGAGAAGCATATTTCTTTGAGAACCTAACAGTAGGGACCTCAATTAAATTTTCAACTAAATGGTATGACTTCAAAAAGTAGCACTATAGATAGATCTTATGCTGCTGAGCATATTGCTTTTTTCATTTTTGAAATCGGACAATCGAGTGCAAAGTTATTGGTGATGTGTGTTTCAAAATGTTAGAGATTTTTATAATGGGTTTGCATGGTAAACATGGAAGTTAAAGGCGAAAACTATTCTGAAGAGGGAAAAAAAACTAATTCTACCTCACTTATTTCAGCTACATACTTCCAAGCATTCAACACAAAATCTCTTTTTTTATCAATATGACCTGTATAATCAGATCTAAGATGTTTTTTTATATTAATTTTCACTTTTCGTATCTCGATATTAACAATAGCTTGTTTCCATGGCAACCATTATTTACCAACAGTGATACAATAGAATTACAGTTTTTTTTACTGTAAACCGTTACTTATTCAATAAAAATGCTGAGAAGCACACACATTTTTAAAGTAAATGACTTTATTTTTTCCTTCGCAGCTTTAGAGTATTTTACTTAGTAAGTTCACATGGCAACCCAATTTTTATTTGTGGTTCCCATGGTAATTATAAATTTTTTGTTAAAAAAATGGTTAAAATAACATTTTCAATTCAGGATATATATATACCACCACATTTTTTCCTTGACTTGTTCTATTTCGTTCCCATGGCAATCCGATTCTTATCATATATTTGTGGTTTCCATGGAAATTATTGATCTATCATTAATTTTATGTTAAGAAAATAGTAAAGACAACATCTTTGAATTCTAGCCTGTATATATAGTATACAGCCATGTTTTTAGTTGCTACTTAAATTGTCTGATTTATTTTCCATGGCAACTGAATTTTCTTACGAATATTTTTACGATTTCCATGGCAACCATTATAATTTATCATAAATTTTATGTTGAATATATTTCAATTCAAGATGTCTAACGCCGTTTTTCCTAATTGATAGCCTAGAATTAATTAGTATTTCACTAAGTTTCCATGGCAACCCCATTTTTTGTTTGTGGTTTCTATGGCAACTATTAATTTTTAATTAATTTTCATGTTACAATGTGGTGAAAACAAAATCTGTCAATTGTAGGCAACCAGATTCTACCTCTCCATTGCTTGCTATCATTTTTATGATCTCCATGGCAACCATTATCATGATTATAATTCATCTTGCATTTAATGTCCAAAAGAGGTGAAGATCTTTATACATAGATATGTTTTATTTCATAGCCTTGAATTGTTCTATTTAGTTTCCATGGCAACTGCATTTCCTTTATTGTGTTTATGGTATCCATGACAGCCAAATGTGATTTATCATTAATTATGTGTCCACTTGTCATGGCACATCACACGTCTGTTGGTTGTTCCACAATTTGCAAAAAACTGTTATTTCTCCTGGAGTTTTTAGGGGTATATTTCATTCAAATTTATACACAATGTTTACCAGGTGCCCACCCTGCCTGAGTTTTTTTTAATGGCGTGGATCATCCCCCCTTCCTGCATTACCCTCCCATTTGAAAAAAAAGTAATCCTGACGGAAGTTATAGAAAAAATATATATTAATTTGCCTACATGTAGAACCCTAAAATTTGTTTTGAACCCCCCATAGTCCCCCATGACAAAAAAATTAAATTGGCCTTGACCAAACCCCACCCCCCAGCCTGACCCTCCCCGCCCGTGAAGAAATGTAATCCAGAGAGGCTACTAAGTTAAATGAAAAAAAAAACTAAAATAAATATTTGTTAAAACCCCTCATGTGCCCACCCTGCATGAAATTTTTTATCGGACTGGATTATCCCCCTTCCTGCCTTACTCTCCCATTTGAAAAAAAAATAATCCGGATGGAAGTTATAGAATAAAAAATTTGCCTTGACCCCCCCTACTTTTTTGTTCTAATTTGTTTTGAACCCCCTACAGCCCCCCATGACAAAAAAATCAAATTGGCCTTGATCCCCCCCACCCCCGCCCCCGGCCTGACCCTCCCTGCCTGTAAATAAATGTAATCCACCGATGCTGCTGCATTAAATGAAAAAAAGACCCTAAAAATAAATATTTGGTAAAAAAACCCATGTGGCCACCCTGCCTGAATTTTTTAATTGGCCTGGATCATCCCCCTTCCTGCCTTACCCTCCCATTTGAAAAAAAAGTAGTCCGGATGGAGGTTTCACAAAAAAAAATTGCCTTGATCCCCCCTACTTTTTTGTTCAAATTTGTTTTGAACCCCCCACAGCCCCGCATGGCAAAAAAAATCAAATTGGCCTTGACCCTCCCACCCCCTCCCCCGGCCTGACCCTTCCCGCCCGTAAATAAATGTAATCCACAGAGGCTAGTGTGTTACATAAAAAAAAGACCCTAAAAATAAATATTTGTTAACCCCACATGTGCCCACCCTGCCTGATTTTTTTTAATTGGCCAGGATCATCCCCCCTTCCTGCCTTACTCTCACATTTGAAAAAAAAGTAATCCGGACAGAGGTTATAAAAAAAAATAATAATTTGCCTTGCCCCCCCCCCACTTTTTTGTTATAATTTGTTTTGAACCCCCCAAAGCCCCCCATGACAAAAAAATCAAATTGGTCTTGACCCTAACCCCCCCCCGGCCTGACCCTCCCTGCCCGTAAATAAATGTAATCCACAGAGGCTACTGCATTAAATGAAAAAAAGACAAAGAAATATTTGTTAAAACCCCCATGTGCCCACCCAGCCTGAATTTATTTAATTGGCCGGATCATCCCATCTTCCTGCCTTACTCTCCCATTTGAAAAAAAAGTAATCCAGACGGAAGTTATGGAAAAAAAGTAATAATTTGCCTTGACCCCCCCTAATTTTTTGTTCAAATTTGTTTTGAACCCCCCACAGCCCCCTAGCAAAAAAATCAAATTGGCCTTGATTCCCCCCACGGCCTGACCCTCCCCGCCCGTAAATAAATGTAATCCACAGAGGCTACAGTACTGCGTTTAATGAAAAAAAGACCCTAAAAATAAATATTTGTTAAAACCCCCCATGTGCCCACCCTGACTGATTTTTTTTTAATTAGCCTTGACCACCCCCTTCCTGTCTTACCCTCCCATTCGAAAAATAAATGTAATCCGGACGGACAGACAGATGGACACCATGACGGACAACCCAACCCGACGACATAATGCCTCCAGCCGCAGGCTCGCGGAGGAATAAAAATAGTACTCGCAAATTGTCATGAAAATCAGTTGAGAATTGACTGAGTTTAATCAGCAAACACTAGCTTTCATTTTCAGATGAACGAGGGTGTGATTACAAATTACAAATATAGGCCCAGACTTTACTTGACAATGGAGAGATCTTTCCATTTCATGTTTTAATTGCAATGAATGACTAGGCCTGCTAGGGCCTATAAGTCTATTTTGTAGTAGCTCTAGTCTGTGGCATCAAAAACTGTTGCATCTTTCAATAGTCAACCGGTCCTACCTCCCCCCCTCCAGCCTGATACTCCACATTGGCCACGATTCATTGATTGGGAGGTAGGCCTACTGCTGGAGTACCAACTCAAAGCAGCTGTTGGTAGACTATAGTTGAGTTTGTATTGGGGGCCTATATATTATGATAGATAAAGTGGAATATCAGCGTGATGTCGGCATCTAGAAAACCTGTGAGCATGGCATATAGCACTTGCTCAGTCATAGGCTATATTATGTATTGCCATGGAGTCTGCTGATTGCTGAAGATATAACTAACGTTATTGATTTGTCCACATGATATAGCAGCACGTGTTTGTGTTTATTTACATTATGGCCGGACATGCCGCGTACGCACGCGCATCAGCAAACCACGCTCTGGTCCACTCATGCTATGTATAAATTACAGCACCATGCGCACAACACGTGGTCCCCGCACTGATGATTTTGAAGCGTGGCGAGATCAGAACAACGGAGCCCAAATAAGAATTAGACCTAGGCCTAATCATATTATTTTCCATGCAAACACATCATTAAAAACACATTATGCCTAAAGAAAAATACAAGAAATAATGCAATCTCTAGTTATCCCAGCGGCGAGCATTACTGAGGAAACATGACGTCATATTTTCACTGGCATTGATTGTCGTCGTTTGCTTACATCGAGCGCGCCTGATAGTCGGTGCGTTGTACACTGACACCTGCTGAAACCCGCCCGCGCACGTGAGCCGGCAATTTTTGAAGTACATTTATGATATTTATCATTAAACAACTATCTAACGTACCAAATCGCGCCCAAAAACATAGAAATTTAAGTTTCAATAGCATTGGAATTGAACAGCAAAGATTTAAAATCTTGAAAAGAATATTTAAATTCGGGACTACACAATGTTTTTTGTAGTTGATAGAAACTACAAGACCTAGAGATTATGAATATGCAAATTATATCCACATTTACATGTAGGCTCACATGCGCCAGCGCGAGATATCTGGGTACGTTCAGAAAAAATGACAACAAAAACACCATTTTGTGACGTACATGGCGACGTTTTCGTCGGTGCCGGCAACCGGTGTCTATTACATAGCACATTTAGCTTATATTTATTCATTTTCCGTAAAATATATGCATAATAAGAATAAGTGATTATAAATCTTTATTCTGTGCATGTTTTTTTCGCGTTTTAGTTGCTATGATTTGTCATAATTCCATTGTGAAAATACACTTCACACGACCTGGTCACAAAATGCATGAAATGAGGTGAATTCCGGGCATCTGAGCGTGTGTTGAGGTCCCTACTAACAGGCAGCAGGTACCCAGAAGACATGATATGTTGTGCCAATGTTGGTTTAATGTTGGTCCGACATTGCAGATGACGGGCTAATTTTAACCAATGTTGGATGAATATATCTAGTTTGCTGGGTATTGTAAAGCGTCACTTCTCAACCATTGTGCCACGTCCCTCTCTATTTGTGAATACCAGTCCATCATACACAGAACTATATGACCTTATCATTTTAAACACTAAATCAGGTACAAGAATTTTCAATCACTAGAAGTTGAGTATCACAAGAAGGCCACAACTCCCAAGTGAAAAAAATTATGGGAATCTATGAAATTCTAGGAAAATGTCTATAGGAAAATGTCTATAGACGTCAGAATCTGAAGTCTATAGACATAAGATTCTGATGTCTAAAGTCGATCCCGCACTGAAAGAGTAAAAATATTCATAATAGCCGTAGTTTCATAACATAGGTATTCAAATGGAGCAGAAAGAGCTAACTAAAACATTTATGATGATTTCAAACTGAAAAACACCTTTGGTCTCCATGGTTTATACAAAAATATTTCAGCGTTGTATAAAGGTTAAACATACCAGTTTGTCCTTGGCACGTGGACAAAAAACATTCCTTTGAAACATCAAGACTGGTTCATCTACAAAAATGTAATCACATTTGTTCAATTAAAATATTGCATTAAACTTAATTTTTATCAGTTTTGAATCTATAGTATATAAAATGTGCTTTTCCCTGTGCAGCACTATATTTTATGTTAATGTTCTAACTATCATGAAAGGTTGCCAAGATAATAAGAGAAATGGAGAAATAATGGTCCTTAGTCAGTAGTGTTTGACTAAAAATTATATTGACTAAAAATTATATTGTTGACAACGCTAACATCTCTTTCTCATCTGATTTACATTTATCTCAGAAAAAAAATCTTTAAATTTCCAAGAAAGAATTCCATTCACAGGACGGAATCAGTCTCCTCAACTGCTGTATCATAAATAATTGTAAGGCTACTTCAACTATGAGAATTTTTACATTCCCCCACCTTAGAAAAAATGCACCCAAATTGTTTTAACCCTTAGAGAATACAATAATTTTGGGAATTTTTTCTTATTATTTTCACGATGGTTGTTCAGTCAATTTTTGTGAATTATTCTAGTTAATTAGTGAGAAATACCTAGGTTCACGGCTGAAGCTAAAAAAAATTTATGGGGAAATTTTCGTAGACACATTTGTGGAAAAAAATGTATCCATCTGTTAACCTTTGAGTGATAGCTAAATCAATTGCAGTGGTGACGATAGAAAAACACTATAAGCATCCCAATAATATCTGGATATTAATGCAACACCACACTTTTGGTACACATTTAGAGGCATATGGGATGACAACAGTCACCTCTTTCTATGTCATCTTCTTCAGCATTAGTATATCTTTCCAACAACTCGTCCCAAAAGCAAACAAGCTTGAATGGTACATGGTTTGGTTTCAGCTGCAGCTCTGAAAAACAAATCGAAAGAATTACACAATGTAAAAAAACAAGCACAATAATCTGTATGTAAATTGATAGGAGTCCAATCCTCAAGACAATATACAAAATCTTCACACCTGCTTCAAATACAATGTATCAGAATGAACTAAACATGAGCTCACCAAGCAAATCTGACACCAGCCAGAGTGAAAACACATCACGTGCTTCGGCTGGATAACCAGATTCATCCATAATCAATTCGAATATCTCTCCTGCTGTGGCATTTTGCCCATCTTCTACCAGCAACTTCAGTCCTTGTTTATCCATGAAGTAGACAGCCATTTCGAGGGCTGAAACATTTAAACTGGAGAAGTTAAAGTTGAAAGAGAGTTTAAAACAGGAGCAGAAGCTTATAACATATTTGGTGAAGTACAGCTACATATAATCCCACAAGGCATTGAATATGAGGACAAAACTGTCTCGCTAGAGCAAAAATATTTATAATAATTGTGAAATACTTCTTTTTATGAAAATTGATGTGAAAAAAATTATATAATAAAAATATGCACTATTTATTCTCCAGTGATTGAAGTAATAACAACAAAATTATATTGAATGCTGTGAAAATAAATTATGTTTGTTAGTGTATGTATATATACACTTAATTCAAAAATAAGGGGAATGTTAAAATGGCTACCAATTCACTGCATTCTAGCAGAACACAAGAAAGACAACAATGAGTGAAATATGAAAATGTGGCATCTAAATAGAAAAGCAAACCTCTAATACATGTAATATACCCGGTATGTTTTGTAAACATATGATGGCCTGAATTTAAATTAGACGGTACAGAATTCTGCATAAGGATAATTATCAGGGCATGTCAACACTCTTCAGCTCTAAAGGTTGAACTTTTTAGGGCACTTTGTCATGTAATATTAACCCCTGAACTGCTAAAACAAAAAAATTACTTTTCACCCACTTGAGTTTTGTGTCTCGCTAACGCGACCCACAACTTCAAGTGAGTGAAAATTACTCATATTTGCTCAATTTGAGAGCAAACATTTGCAAATCTGTTGTTTAATCATACATTTAATTCCCAATAATAGTGATTTGATATGCCAATAAAACAGATTAAAACCTATGTATTTCTGCTCATTTTCTTTCACCATGAGAATCACCGAGAATCAGCAATGTAAGAATCAGACATCTGTAGACGTCATATTCTGACGTCCAAAGTTGATTCCCGCACTGTAAGAGTAAAAATATTTCTAATGGTCGTACTCAAGTGAATCAGGATGAGCTAACGAAGACATTTATGATGATTTCAAATTGAGAAAAACCCTTTGGCCTCCAAGGTTTTCATAAAAAAATTCAGTGCTTCAAGGGTTAAATGACACAGCTGATGTGTGGCTCCAAAAATATCACACCTGTCCTATATTCTCTACTGGAAGGCTACATCACTATTTTCTTTTCAGCACTAGTTATGAATGACAGTAAAATAATGGAATTGTATTTTATCTAAAGATTCGCAAATATAACTATGCAATGAGACACAATGCACATGCTACATACACATGATACACAATACACAATCACTATAGTTTATTCCTTTTCTTTCATCGATTTCTCATGCTTTTTTCAATTTTGTAAAATCTTGTAATAAATTCCATTTAAAAACGCAGAGATGAACAATGCAATATAAAGTTGTAAAACATATGTACAAAGAAAACTAGTTTGAATCATTGAAGCACAATCAAAAGAGCAATACTAATCACATGACTTGTACTATCTACTATACATGCTAGCGTTACTTTTTAATGTTTCAGAAGTTACTCATGAGTATTCAGAAATGATTCCACTGCTTTGGTTACAGTGAATAACACCACCAACACATTTATGTTCAAGGTTATGCTGTGCATAATAATCATCATATTAAAAGGGTTTGGTCTCGAGATATAAAATTTGTAATAATTTTCTGTACCTGTCCACTGTTCAAAGTAGACAGACAGGTAATAGTAATACCAGGAAAGCCAAAATTGTACTAATTTGCTGGCTGTATCACCCAGCAGACCATCAATTGGCTATTAGGTGATTTTAAGGACCAAGATGGTCTTGCAGTTCATTATTTCAGTAAATTTTACTAGGATGATGAGCCTTGTAACGTTTTTATGGGAAAAGTGTATGTTCATTCACTGTGTATCTATAATTAAGAACTAACTATTTGCATGGAGAAGAAAAGCATGTTTAACACAAACTTTTAATATGGAAATGACTAAAGACATCTGGTTACGAGAACATATAGAAGAAAAAAATATTCCATATTGAAATACGTTTAAAGTCGATGTCAGCAATCTCCACTGCAGCTCGCCCAGCGGGATGACCTGTGCATAGTGTACAGTTTTGTTGAAAGAAACTACATTAATTCATTTTTTGAATTATATTTCTGATTGAAAATATATATAGAATCAATTATAGAATATACATACCCCCTGATTGTACATATGTCACAGATGTGAAGCAAAAAACAATTTTTAAAGCAAAACAGCAAATTTTACAATCAGATAGCTAAGAATGATTTGGTAGATGGTATATACATGATATACGGTTTGTACATGTATATCATTCAACCAATGTGAAGCAGGCACACAAACAAATCCGCATGACCACCTGGTAAAGATCTATATTTATGCTGTGCACAAAGTTTGTTTCAATACAGCAGAAATTTCCCTTTAGCCGCAGACCCACTTCATTATTTTTAAACATGATCAATTAGAGGGAAATTTAATGATAATACATGTACCACCATTCAGTCATTTGATTGAGTATATTTTATTTAACCCTAGATTTTCAGTAGAGGTTCACATTTCCTGAGCTAGACTATGATTAGAAATACCTTGATCAGTCAAATAGAACTTACAGGAAGCTAGGTACCTCCATTAAAAGCCTCAATTTTTGCAATGGCCTGCTTATAATTTTACTCAGTAGGTCAGAACTGCAGTTCTTTTATGTAAATATAATATACATGATAAATCCAGTAGTTATCCGCTATAGCACAAATGACAAGATGATTAAAGCTGTTTCATGTAAGCTGGCTAACCTAACCAGGTCATTTCGAAATTATTTTAAATAAACATAAATCTAATATAAACTTGATCTCCTGGGACCTAAACGTTTATCAACCATTACGCAATGTAAGGCGCCTACAGTATACATGTATCTTGCCATACTTTATCTGTGTCTACTCAATTAGAGCTAATTTATTATTGTTATTCATATCATCCAAAAATGTAATGTTATTGAAGCCCAAATAAAAACAAATAATCCTCAATTTTACTGCCGATATTGACAACATTTATAAATAATTCATTTATCATCTTAGATTAAATGGTGTTGCATAAATATATTTATATGCTGAAACAAATCAGACACAAATCACAGTCAGCGTGGATAGTTCACCAACAAGGCTGATTGATGGACGTGTTCAAACGCTGATTGTTCAACATCTCCCTCCCATCTCACCGGGCCAGTTAGCTGTAAGTATAATTCACGGTCTCGTAGGATCTCACACTCTACATTATTCTCATACCCGACAAATTTCCAAAAAGTAAAGCTTGGTGGTCTTTGATATATAATAAAAGGAGTCAGATAAAAGTTTGTCGCGACACAGGCGCACATGAGGCCACACTTAGAGGTTGGTTAAACAACGAGTCAAAATTGAGAAATTTTGTACATAATGTGGAAGAAAATAAAGGATTGTCACTCAAGCGTGCCAGAAAAGCACATGACTCGGCACTACATAGTGCAGTTAATAAATGGTCTATGCAGGAGATAGCGGACAGTAGGCCTACGCCTATTTATGGATCACAGAAGGTTGCTGGTCTCATGTGGATAGCTACAGAGATGGCAGAAGTGACATGGGATAATGCAAGTTAAGACTGTGGCCTCATTCCCTCCCAAGCTGAAAACACATAATGGGTGATCATCAAATGACCCCAGAACAAGTATATATCATACGATTGTGATAAAACAGTCCTGTTCTGGAATATGCTACTCAGCAGGAAGGCTACAAAGACCAGCAAATGCAATTCAACTTGGGACTCACAAGCTGTGGCCTCTAACTACAATGGGACGCTTCAATTCGCCCCGCTGCTTCCATCGTATGAACAAGGCCTTACTCCCTGTTGACTACACCGCAAGTGGAAATGCGTGGGTGATTGAACACATATTCCAAGAGCGGTTCCAGCAAACATTTGTGCCAACAGTGCGCAAACATTTGAGAAAATGAGACTGACAGTGAAAGCTGTTGTTATTAGGCAATTGCCCCGCCCATCCACAGGCTGCTCAATTGTCAACTCCTGAGGAGAAGATTACTGTGTTCTACTTGCCAAAAAACATCACTTCAAAAATCCAGCCTCTTGACTAACGGATGATTGATAGCCAACTTCAAGATAAACTACATACAAGAGCTGGTAAAAGCAAAATTTTGCAGATGACAACAAGCCAGCGACAGCATTTTTTATATCTCTCACTTTGAAAGATATAATTTACATGACTGGCACAGCTTGGGGAGACATTAAAATAACAACAATTTGAACTGCTGCATACATGGTCTTGCCCCAGGAATCAAGGATACTAATGATGACAACAACGATGATGAATTCCTGGGTTTCACATCCCAAGAAATACAACACGAGCAAACTCTGCAATAGCCCGCCGCCATTATTGAACTTAAAGTCATTGCGCCCACAAGGTCAAATTATTGATGTAAAAAGCAAAAAATTGCAATAAATCAGCTATTTTGATTTTTTTCAGCCATTATTGAACTTGTCCGAGAACTGGTCATTAGTAACATGCATGACAAATTTGGGAAGGATACATGAAAAACTTTTTTATGTTATTGTGCCCACAAGGTCAAATTATTGACATAAAATGCAAAAACTCACAATAAATCGGCCATTTTAATTTTTCAGCCAATATTGAACTTGTACAAGAACTGGCTACTAGTAACATGCATAACAAATTTGGGAAGGTTACAGAAAAAACTTTTTAGGTTATCGCATTTCAAAAATGTATATTTCATATATCTTTTCCACCAATATGTGTGCTTATGTGATGAAAATCATTGCAAGAGATCATCTTTATTAGACAAAAAAGAAGGTCTATTGCGTATATATGACCAAGGATATTAGTGTGTGCATCTGAATGCGTGAATCTAGGTATGTGTAATTGTGTGCATGTATGTGACAATGGGGATGATGATGCATAATTGTGTCATTAGTAGGTCAGGGGTTAGCTAATCAATTCAGCCTTTCTAATACGTAGTACATTGAAGTATATTCTGGTATAGAGTTTCCAAAACATGACTTTCAGTTTAATCATGATACAAATTGCCACATATATGTGGCCATACTGCATCATTCAGGACTCTCATATAACATGTTTTAATGATTGTATCGCCGAATGATATTCAAACTGTCGCCATTTGAATTCATGTAAACACGCCATATGCTAATTTTAGTCATGTGAACGTGGCGTATGCAAGCCGAGCGAGCAGACACAACGGTTCAGTTGTAAACACACCATCCACACCATCCACGTGTAGGCTACAAGAGGGAGATCTCTGCTATTATGAAATGTGGGGTGTGTTGAAATCTGTCAATCGGCATCTAGCCCCAGGCCTATTCAACAATATCAGTTATATTCGCCCAGAATATCCTATATAACTCCACTTCCCTTTCCCTGATTGAACAACATGAGACGCAACAAATCAACCCACGTGACAAAGCCTACTACTGAGAACCCGGTGCGTCCATACCCCGAAAAAGACAAGATACCCCGAAAAAGACCCGAAAAAGACCGAAAAAGACTTTATTTTCAACCGAATTTCATATTATATGATACTATATCCCATTTTATATTACTTTATATGTAGCCGGCGTGTTTTAATGTAAGAATTATGTATACATGAAATAAACCGTAATAGGCCTAGCTGGCCTACTACAACTAATAGGCCTATAGTTGCATTGATCTGGCTGGCGTATTAGATACCGTTACGGTGGGCCGAATCAAATGTTATATATATTATTATGTACTTATGTGCCTAAATATATATCCTGCTTATTTTAATGTGAAAATACAGGAAATTAACATTAATACACAGCACAACATTAATAGGTCCTACTATTAGTTGCCTTGTTTATTGAGATCACGGCGACGGACTGATGGCAATCAAATGTTGCCGTGAGAGATTATAATATAAAGGCATGAAATAGGCCTACACTGAAATATATATCAACGACTCGTTTATTAAAACTGCAAACGTCTACAGGCGCCGTAACACATCCTAATTCTAAAACCACCTCAACAAAGAGCTTGGTATATATGTCTGACAGGTGTTTAGTTGTTTAGGTGCGAATCTAGGCCGCCCAGTTTGCGACATTGAACCAGTGTTGGTCTGATTCTATTCCGCCGGTGACTGGCTGATATGCTTGGAGTATTTTACACCTTCTTGATTAATCCGGTATAATCACAGAGATTGTGTGATAACACCTTCACAATGCATATTGTATTAACTAAATATAGTGTTTACCATGTTTAAGTATCTATCATTTAAATACCTAATTATAGTCATTATTTTAGTTGTTCCTATTTTTCCTATAGTTCACCAGGTGGCGCATCAGTGGCAAATCCGGAACACCACAAACTAGGCTACTGTAGGCTGTATTACGATAATTTACATAAAATATACTTGCCAATACATGTTTGGAACACATACTAATACATACAATAGGATTATAGTAACATATAAACATAATTCGGTTGAAAATAAAGTCTTTTTCAGTCTTTTTCAGGTCTTTTTCGGGGTTTCTAGTCTTTTTCGGTCTTTTTCGGGGTATGGTCACACCCCTGAGAACCAATACATTTCAAAAGACCGCATTTTTGCACTAAGGTGTTTTCTTTATTTCCAACGCACACAGTGTATTTTTTAAGGTAGGGTCTCAACTGATAATTGTACATAAATGATATAGGCCTACAACCCGTGTAGGCCTACAGTAGTGGCCAGTAGTCTACTATACAGTCAAACCTCACAGTAACTGATTATGCCTACCATATATGGTGATGACAGAGACAGCTGGCGAGGTCGCAGGTCACAGCCCCTCACAGAAACCAAGCTATCAGACGAGATGCTACAGGCATGCTGCATGTAGTGCTGTCTCTGCGGAGCGATAGTGAATGATTTCTCTGATCAATCGTTTTTTATCTAATTTATAATATAGGCCTAGGCCTACCATAACACTCACTTAAAAATGACACCAGACAACAACTCATCTCTGATAGTTTTGACAGCTCGATCAGGGGGGTCAGCCACACACCACACATTATATGCCGCGTGCATACATCATATCACGTGGTGTCTGGTGGCAGCGCGGGCTTAACCTGCCAACACAGTTGCAACTGCAGCTGTAGACCACACATCATTGGCGTCGAGTTCGTCGAAGACATCATCGGGCCACATGATCTATATAGGTTCCTATCTCAGTTCAAGTAAGACATATCATGACATCTAACAGTAATAATGTACTCCAGACTGCTCGACTTTGAAAAACGCTAGGCTTACTTGAAAAATCATAAGCCTAGGCCTTTACCGGGCGCCTATATCATGGCTCTGTCATTGCTTGTATGTTTACTGAACTGTCAGAAATAGACAGGCCTACATCACATGATCAGCACATGACATGCATGATCCATGATACCACGCTAAGCAGTGGTAAGTGTGGGCCACAATGGAGAATTGTTGAATGACAATACTGCATTTTAAAGTCGTTTTGGCGGCGATATTTATTAAAATAAATATCAATAATAGAAAAACCAGGCCTTATAGCCAATTTTATAGTCTGGTTACTTCAAAGTGCATGTATGTACCTTTAACTATTAGAAATTCTAACTTAAGCACATTTATCAAAAGCTTTAACCCTCTCAGTGCGTGAACCGTGTTTATATGTCAGAATGGTCTGACACTCTGCACTGAAAGAATTAAAACAATTATAATGGCCGTCAGCCCATAACATTGTTATTCAAATGAAGCGGAAAGAGCTAACTAAGATATTTATGATGAGTTCAAATTGAAAAAAAACCTTTGGTCTCCATTGTTCATATAAAAATATTTCAGCGTTGTAAGGGTTTATCACCTGAAGATTAAAACTCCTGATATATTTCTAATATAAATCAACCTTGAAAATGTTAAGCCAACTTGCTAGGAGAAAATATTTTTTCCTCTTTAAATGGTTCAGAGACAATACAATGTGTTTAAATACTTACGTTTTACTGGATAACGAGGAGGAGCATTAACAGCAGGAATGGCTTGTGGCTCATCTAAGCCTGGCATACTGACAATAGCCGCATGTGAGCCTTGAATATCAACTTGAGCAGGAAATCCACCACCTCCCTCTGGCAGACTGATGTTTCCACCAGTAGTGCTGTGTAGTTGTCCCCCTGTGGTAGGTACTCGAGGAGTCCGAGGAGTTGTAGCTTCCTTATGATGAAGTAAACTACGAGCCTCAGGTGTTCCACTAACCTCTGCATTTTTCTTTCCTTTAAAAGAAAATATATATTTGTTTATTCAAAATGTGTCACTGTCAGTGATAAGTAATCATATCAATGACATAATCTAGGCAAAATTGGTGTAATAAAAAGCAAAGATAGTGAGACCAAGCTTCTTATTTCTGTAACGAGTTCTAATACAGATAATAAAAGCTAGGTGATTTGGAAACATGGAAATGGGATGCTATCTTATATTGGAAGAGCTTTCAAGAGTACATCAACACTTCCATTAAAAAAAAATTGAGGATATAATTGGCGAGTAAATAATACCTGAAAGTATATACAGGTGAACATCGTTATAACACGATCGTTGGGGTCCAATGAGTCAAATCGTGTTATAAGTGAATCGTGTTATACAAAAAAAATCAACTAGAAAACGGATGAGTAATAATAGGAGGACTATCGTAATTATAAGCTGTCTTGTTTGCACAGGTGTAACGTGCTACAGCTATAAGTTATAATAATAAAAACAATATATATTATAAGAAAAAATACCATAATTTTTGCGGCGTAACAACTGTAACGTTTTACAACTATTCTATCGTACAAATGTATACAGAATGAACACTATAAAAATAACAATAAATTACACATCTTTATGCAGCAGAGGAGTAGCGAATTTGCTATATTTTAGTTCTTTATTACATGCTTATACATATCATTGTGCGCAGTGTGTAACACGATGTATTTGATACCTTGATTATCATTTGCATGTGATACTACGCAAGCATTATTATTATTTAATTGCACACAATATAATAAATGTGAATGATACATCGGCAGTGGCCGTGTCTGTCACTGCTATCATCTCTGCCGTTGATGATTGACATCACTGTCATCACGCTGATTGGTTCAGATACCCCCTCTCTTTCTGACTCCTCCCACGTCAAGAGGTCAGGTGCGGTGATTGACAGCTTATCACTCTCACAGAATCTCGTCAGAAGAGAGCTTGTGAGATTTGCTCCAGTAGATAGGCGCGAGTCCCGACAACTCTGGCGGTGTCTACACTTTATCAGGTGACGTTTGTACAACACTCAGAACAGATTCTCTATGGGGGGGGGGGGGGGAGATTAACCCTTTCCTTCGATTTGCACGCCTAATAAGACGTATTAAGTCGACAAACTTATATATAAATATAATAATATAATATAATACGATTTTTCTTAGATATATAATACGATACCATCGTTATTAAATATATAGCACGATCTACAGATGGATTATTTTTATCGTGCTATAATCTGTATCTGTAAGCATAATATATCACGATCTTTCTTAAATACATACCATTCTTTACTTTGTGTACATAGCACGATTTAAATTGTCTACAAAACTAAAATCATTTTTTTGTGCTATAATCTGAATTAATTATAGCACGATCTTCAATAAATTTATAACACGATCTTCAGAAATTTATAACACGATCTTTAGACTAATAAAAATCTGTTTGAATACAAAACGTTCTTTACAAATTTATATCACGATTTCTATGAAATATTATTATACCGCATTATAATATACAAAGATATCAAAGCGTCTCCGCCCAGCCACTTATTCTCGCCGGCATTATGACATAATAAAAACCCGATCTTCATTCAATTTATAACACGATCTTCAGAAATTTATAACACGATCTTTAGACTAATTATAATAATTATCTGTTCGAATACAATACGTCCTTGACAAATTTCCAATAATCCGAATTAATTATCACACGATCTTCAATAAATTTATAACTTGATCTTCGGAAATTTATAACACGATCTACAGAAATTTATAACACGATCATTGGACTGATAATTATCTATTCGAATACAATACGTTTTTTACAATTTTATAACATGATTTTTATGAGAGAATTATATTATGCCGTATTATAATATACGAAGATATCAAAGCGTAACCAGCTGGCCACTTATTCTTGCCTCACTGCCCAGTATTATGACATAACACGGCACACTGTTCCGCGCTCACATGTGTAGACCCAGCGTTGGCCAAACATTGTTTCAATGCTGGGCGTAACGTTTAGCATCAGCTGAGCTAACATGATGCATGTTGGCGTTGTCGGCGATAGCGATTAGTATACGCGATGCACATACTGTTTACTATTTTAATAAATCTTGTAGATTTGGAAATTATAACACGGTGTTCTTTAAAAAAGCTAGAAAAGGGGTCCTGAATTTTGGGGTCCATGACTTTACCGTGTTATAACCGATCCGTGTTGTAACGATTAGTGTTATATCGATGTTCACCTGTATCCATTAAATTTCAAAGATATCTGAAATGAATTACTATGATTAAAATTTTACCCTTCCAAGCCTGGCCTGAAGAATATATTTTTATATCTGGAAGACAAAGTGTCTATCTTATGAGCACTTTGTTCTTGCATTAACAGACTTCTACAAATGTTTCCAACTATAAAAGCTGGGGTTATGTACAATAATGATAAATAACAACTTTGCATTGAAAATACATTGTCAACCCTTTCTGAAAACATGATTAATGTTGGATTAGGCTGATCCTCAAAAAAAGTACCTGGCAAATGAATCATAGCTTGCATCTCATGTGTTTCTGACAATGTTTCATCTCCAGTTTCTGTAGCAGTATCTGTCTCAGTACCAGACTCTAATGGAGCAATGTTTCGTGACATCTCAAACAAGACAAGCACCACCCTTCTTGATAATTCCTAGTATGTAGTGATCTGAATTCAAAATAATTCTATAAGTAATACAGTATAACTTGTCTTGACCGATCACCAGTTTGAACGGCCACCTCCACTCAACGGTCACCATTTGGAATTCCAAATGCATTTTCTGTATACATGACCTCCAATGACTGGCCACCTCCATAACGCGGTCACGACCAGTGATTTTTTAGCAACAAGTCATTTTTTGACCTCCAATTTCCGGCCACTATATCGGCGGCCACTTTATGTCGGCCAATATAATAAAATAAGTCAGCGTGAATGACAAGACATTGCGCGAGAAAATTATAAGTGCTGGCGTAATTTTTGCATAGATTTCTGTAATATAGGACACGGCCAGTGATTTTCCAGGACCAAATCAACATTTGACCTCCAATTACTGGTCAATAGGCATATATATATATGTTTATTATATATCATCAGCGGCAGCGTGAATCTATTCTAAAGATTCTACTGGCGTTAATTTTGTACAGGTTGATAAACGGCCACGGCAAATAATAATAAACTTCTGAACATCATATTACCATCATATTACCAGCCACTATCGGTCAACAAGTCAACTTTTGACTTTTAATCACCGGCAGCCACTATAATAATAATAATATACAGTAGACCTACTTATAGTACATGTCAGTCAAAACGCTTAAACTATATCTCGGTCAATATAATAAAATCGTCAGCGTGAATGCCAAACATCATGGCAAAACAGTTCAAGTGCTGGCGTAATTAATTCATTTCTCAAATTTCTGAACAAAATAATACCGATCAGCGGCCACTCTATGCCGACAAATGTAATACAATGTTCAGCGTGAATCGCGACATAGATGTCAACGACGATTACAACAGGTCTGGACTGACCCTATGAACGCTGCGGTATCTTTACTGTTGCACATACACGTATGTGTATCAACCTTTACCTTATTAGTAAAAATGCAATAATAGCAAATCCACCGTTGTGTTCCATGTAGAAAAATCGAATATTTTATTTTTACTATATTTATGCCTCACGTCAGAGCGCTGATAGTGTGGGTAAGGTGATTATTAAATATCAAGATGTTAAATATTATGTCACTACGCCTTAGATGGGATGTATATATGGGTAGGCCTACGTTGCAATTCCATCATATGCATGATTAATATCACTATTTTTTCTTCATTTGTGGATGGAGAATTGATACTTGCTTACATCCAATCAGTAGTTTTCGTGGTGAAAGGGTGTAGAATTATTGTAAAGATATCTTGTTGAATTAAATTTCACATTAACTCATGAATGCATGCAGCAGCAAACATGTGATAATATCCCAATGATGAATTAATGCCGGTTCAGCGTTGTAGACGGCGGACCAACATTAATAAAGCAATGCGGCGATGTCCTGTGATTTATGGGAACTCCACACGTAAAATCTCGCAACATATCGTTACATGCGCGATGAACGACGAGGCGTGACGATGCCCTGTGGGCGGGTTTAGTCGATCTTCAAATGATTGACAGCTCGACCAGCAGTGACGGCAGGCCTAGAATCAAACGTTCAACCAAGACAGCCAACAAACACCCTTTACCGGCGTCAAACTACAAGGCCCATGTATTATTGATAAATAACCATTATTACGGATGGTGATAAGCAATTCGCATGAACTGGTAAAAGTACCAAATCCATATACATCTTATTCGAAATCTATTTTAATAATATAATTGAACATAATTAAAAAAACGCATCAATATTTAATATCATTTTTATGATGTTTGAAAAATTGTAAGGAATGAGTCTTTTGATTTTGTAACATGAAAAAACGCGTAGAAAACGGAGAAATCTGTGGAATGTATAAATATGAAAAGTAAGTATATTTTTGTTTTAGCACACAAGGTTGAAATCGTGATGTGCAATGTCATTATCTGTAAGATCATAGCAAAGAGAAAAAGTAACGATCTGTTGCAAGCATGTGTTTAACACTTTTCAGAATTAAATTTCTTCCTCGATTAATCTCCGTTGCGACTTAAAATCTAGTAGGTTTCAAAGTGTTAATTAGCCCAGTCTGACGGGAAGTTGTGCACGGTGCAAAACCCCACTCTATTACTGCAGTAAACAGGAGACGCCAACTCAATGCTGAATCAATGGTGGCCCGCGATCTGCGAAGTCGAGACAGCAACAAACCAACGGTGGGTCACCGTGCCGGGCTCAATGAAGAGGCATTTGACCATTGCTGCGCCAATGCTGGCTGAACAGCTCACGATGCTGGCCCAACTTTGACACAGTGTTGTTCTTTTCTCCTGTGTTATCTTGGAACGGCGAGCACACCTTTTACTGCCTGGCCAGAGTAGTCAAATTTATTTTTCCCTCGAAACATATATTTTTTACTCTGGAAATAACCAAATTTTTTTGGAAGGCAATATATTAATATATTACAATAATTTATTGGTAATTTATTTCGCATTCATACGCCTCGTAACGTACCATTAGCTATAAAAAGATTAAATATATATTTTATATACACCTAATATTTAAAGGGTGCCGATTACCGGTCACTAGGACACACTCATACTGACATGTAGAGCCAAAAGACAGTATATGCTTACCGGAAAGTAAGCAGATGCTCTGCTTTGCAGAGCAGCGGACAGATCTCCATGTATCGTGCCCAGCAAACGTCTGTGACGATAGCCCAACATTAAAATATCATTGTTTCAACGTGTCGTGTTGGCTGGGTGTTTACTATGTATGTATGTTTCTTAGTTTGTGCATACTATTAGGCCCTATACTTTATTGGCGGTTTGTTTCACGCCTAGTACATATAAACGTAAATACAGCATTGCCAGCTAATCATTTTGAGTACAATAACATGTCTGTGGTATAAAAATTGACACTTCTGATGCCTTATCCGGACACCGATGTCAAATCTCTAAAACTTTCGGCTTGCATTAGTGGTGGCCGCTCAAAAGAGGTTCTACTGTACGGCACAAAACAGAAGAAAATATGACTGATGGTTATGTCTTGATTATAACGAACACAAATATAACAAAATTCATAATAAAGTTGTTCCCCCTAACTACAGACACCCCTTTTCACTGCTCTCCAATCACTTCTGTACATTCAACTGACTGATTCAACACTTGAGCCACACTCAATGTCAATATATAGCGCTCAGTGACAGACTCAAACTGCATAATTCAGTTACTTGTCTTCAATATTTTTATTTCATATTTGGTATATAGTCTGATGATCATGTATTAATTACCCCATATATAAGAAATAATGTGATCCTGTATAATCCTGTTGTCTTTAGGTGTCTTTTCGGTAAGGCTGAACTTGTATTGATAATACATTCTGATGTATAGGGCTCATCGAGGAACTCTAAGTTGCCAAATTAGGCTACTTTTCTTAAATATTTTTATTTCATATTCCGTATATAGTCTGATGATCATGTATTAAGTTAATTTATTTAAATTTTCACATATTTGAAGTTGTATCTCGCTACTGCGACCCACAACTTCAAGTGGTTGAAAATTACTCATATTTGTTTAATTTGAGCACAAACATTTGCATGTTTAGATGTTTAGAGACACATTTAATTCCCAATAACAGTGATTTGATTGACTAATCAAAAAGATTAAAACGACAATAGTCGTGATCAGCAGGATAAGGGTTAAATACACCACAATAAGAAATAATATAATACCGCATAATCCTGCCGTCTTCAGGTGTCTTTTGGGTGAGGCTGAACTAGTATGTATTGGTGTGTATACATGATATAGGGTCTAATGTTTAAATAACATTTTTTTCGCCTTTAGTTTATACAAATATATTTTTCTAATATTTTTTGTTACATTCACACAAAATAAAATGTCAAATGTCGGAAATTTATTTTTGTCGATTATTATAATTTAAGTTTGAAGTTCAAAATTAAATTGCTTTATATATATGTAAAGTAAAAAATATTTTCATCTTGCTAACTACATGGTTTAATGGAATAATACAGAGACAGGGTGATCATTGACATTCTCAACGTAGATGATCGATTGGTCACTCAGTCAAGCTTGACTTACCTGAACCATGTGATTGCCGCTGGTGCTATTGTGAAAAACTAATGTTGTGAACTAGACTATAACAGACTGTCATTTTGAGCATTGAGCCATTGTCTCAATAAAATTATTATTGTGAGTGAATATAACAAAAAACTATTAAAAGAATATATTTGTATAAACTAAAGGCGAAAAAATGTTATTAACCCTTGTCCTGCTAGACCCCGATATATACGGTCTTAAGCATATTTTAAGCCAAATAATATGTCACTGAAATGGATAATATAGTTGGTGGTAGATGTTCAGTTAGTCCAATAACTCAATTAGGAAGATGTCTATTTTCAAAAAATAAAACTATTTTTCATCATTTGAAGCTGCAAATTGCGTTAGCAAATCCAGCTTCAAATGACGAAAAAATACAATTCACACAATTTAGCAGGACAAGGGTTAAACATTAGACCCTATATTATACAGCATACAAATGTCTGACATTTGACAGTTCTCCTTTAACACTAACAGACAGTAGTCCAGACTCTAGCCTAGAATCTAGAGACTAGAGGGTTCGCTACAGGGAAGGTTCGCCACAGAAAGGTTCACCACAAAATTGGAAGGTTTGCCACAGCTTTGGAAGGTTCGCCACAAATGTCATAAGCAGGTTCGCCACAACGTTAGAATGCATTATAAAACAGTGAAAATTAAATTAAATTTCCATTTTTGAAAATTAACGTTAGTCATAATTATATTAGATAGCCTATATTAGATAAATAATTATTATGGAGATTCGAAAAATTTACGGAAGGCTTTATATTATATTATGATTAAATTATTTTCAGTGATCGTTACTTGACAAGAATTATTTACGGAAGGCCTTATATTATGCCAGATTATGTACGATATATGATTAGTTCTAAATGTGATTACATTACTTATAGTACTTATATGATTAGGCCCAAATGTGATTAAATTATTTTCAGTAACAATTACTTAAGAAAAATATCTTAAAATACGGCCCATATTCAAGGACAAATATTAAAATATATCCAGGGGTCTAACTTACTGTGAACTCACAGCTAGAGCCGGTCGTGAAATGTCAACAGCTTTGATGATTTGTGAGTCTTTGGTGAACTCACCCGCTCCACCCCTTGCACCTCACGTGTTGTGATGAGGATTCTTGTGAGTCGATTGCTAATTCAGACCTGTCAGCGAGAGCCGCTCATGAAATGCTAACAACTTCGATGAGTTGTGAGTCTTTGATTAATTCGCTCCACTAATGCTCGCGGAATGTCAATGAAAAATATTATGCGTGTTTTCAAGGGGTCAGAAACAAGTGCAATTTATTATTTTATAGAAAATAAACAAAGTATTGAATGTCGCGTTATTCAGTGTTATTCATTCAAGTTCCCGGAGAAGGAAGATAAAAAAGGAATGTGTGTGGTGTTTTAATGTATTAATTGATGTTATTGATAAATTATGTTAATATCGTCACATAATGTATTAATTTATTATATTCTTAATATATTGACGTAGGCGCGGCTAATAGGCCCTACATGGTTTATGTGTAACAAGAAAAAATACAAGCACAATAATTATGTTTTATTACATTTTATTAGATATATTTATTTAAACAACTCAGTCGCCGACACCACATTTGCGAAGAACAGAAAAAATAAGGTAGCTATCAGTAACAGTATATTTATTTAAACAACTAATCCACTGACATCATAATTTACGGGAAACAGACGTTATTAGGCTATCAGTAACAGTATATCAGTAACAGTATACGTTATTAGGCTATCAGTAACAGTATACAGTATAACCTCGGTTCCGGACCACCTCAATAAGCGGACCACCTCGCGTCCCAGACCACTTTTGTCAAGTCCCAAAGTTTTTCCCATTGACGTAATGCTTAAGGATTAACCCTTAGCGGACCACCCCCTCTATTCGGGACTCGGACCACTTTTTTTGCACAAAACCAGTCTCGAACCTCGCTAAGCGGACCACCTGGGACATCACGGGTCAATTTTCCGAGCCTCTTGGATCACTGACAGAGCACTCACACCTACTGTGAAAGTCGCGCCTCCACGCTTGGATGCCCACAATCCACAAACAATGATTACCTGGATAAGACCTGTATTTATCTGGCAGTATTGGTGAGGCATTAAAATTGCCATGGGACCTATATGGTGGACGTCGTACCTTAACGCTTGCTTGAACACAAGCGACAACCATCTGATTGCTCAGAATGAATCTTATTTCGTGTTAATTTTAATCTATTGGTAGGGCTTACACTGTAGCTTTTAATAAAGTAAGGCTGATAACGATATTCTTTGTATTCAGTATCTTTGAAAGATAATTCATTGTATAGGGGGCCTACCGTTCTTCTTGTAACTATTTTAGAAAATTGATTCACAATTAGCTACCAAATAAAATTATTTTATGATTATCGTGATTAATCAGAAGTAGCAACACTATTGTCTCTTCCGCCGGGAATTTGACCCTTAGAGCTCAACATATCAACATTATTTATTTTTTGTGCACTCGATAGACCCACGTGTAATTATAATTCTGTATCTGTACTAGTTATTAAGTCTCGGGGTTGCAATGATCATTTTATATTAATTGTATTACTGATCTGTACATGACCTAACAAATAAACTGATTCATATTCGTAACTTAGAGACTGCGATTACGCGTGTGATTTATCATGTTATATGCCACATGAACAAGGCCATAGCGTTCGCAGGTTTTGCTTTGATGAATTAAAGGGATAACCCAGCAAATACGAGAAATTGAACCAGTGTTCTTTAATGTTGGGCCAGCATATCAGACGGTTGGCCAACATTAAACCAGCATTGGGTCAACATCACACAAGCATAGTACAGTGTTGAACTGCTCCCAGTCACATGTAGCTTGTTTAGCGACATCAAAAAAGCATCAAGAATCACCGTTAAACACAACTTTTTCACCAGCAGAGCTGTCGGCCCTCATTTGATTAACGCCTCTGGTAATGATACAAAAAGGGGATCTGAATTGAGTAAGGCCAAAAAAAATATATGTTTGTTTCCGATTTGTTGTCATTTTAACCAGTGGGTAGGTAGGAAATATTTTATTTTTTATTTTATTTTTTGTCACTTTAACCGATCAGTAGGTAAGAATTATTTTTTATTTTATTTGGCGCCAAATTCACTCCCATGCATGTCTTATTTGTACATTACGTAACGATTTTCTGTTTTTTGGAAGCTTTTTGACCCCACCCTCTCCTTTTCGTAACGTTTTTTTTAGTTACTTTGACTACAGCCAGTAACTCATCCCTTAACTTATAGGTTTTCTAAAAAATCCATAAAATAAATTTGGGTCGCACATGTTTTGATAGGGTCGGTTGGAAATCGGAAACAAACAATATTTTTTTTTAGGCCTCAGTCATTCAACGTTGTGCATTATTATGGCAAAAGCTAGACGTATTAAGCTCACTCTCAAATAAAAAAATAAATCTCATAGATGAAAGTCCCACTCACAGTCAGCGACAATTAGCAGATTACATGAAGAATACGTTGACCAAAGAGATGTTCTACGCGTAAAAGATTTTTAGATGCTCCAGAATGGATGGATTCTATTCCAGAGTTTTGTTGTAAAAAAAGACTATCTGATACCGATGAAAAGTTGATGACTGGTCTGCTCAAGATAGCTTGCGTATTTCTGCTGTAAGCTGCAGGATACAAACTGCGGCAAACTTCAATGAATGTAAAATAAATGTTTTTATTTTATTGATTATTTTTTAGTGCTAATTGAATAAAGATATTTATTATTGTATGTGTTTGTTTTGTGTTTGTTTTATCTCTTATACACGTAGTTAATGGTACACATACTGTACTTAGAGCATGACAATTTTCATATATTATAAGGTATGATTTACACTTTTACTTAGGGGACCACCTCGCTAATGGGACCACTTTTGCTAAGTCCCTTGGGTGGTCCGTTTAGAGAGGTTCTACTGTATATCTCTTGTAGTAGACTATCTGATGTTTAAAGGGACATGCCCAGGTTTAAAATCCTCAAAAAATCGGTGATTTTATTTTAGCTTAATAATATGACCATATGATTAGGGACCTCAATTAAATTTTCAAGTAAATGGTATGACTTCAAAAAGTAGCACTATAGATAGATCTTATGCTGCTGAGCATAATGATTTTTACAGTTTTGAAATCGGACAATCGAGTGCAAAGTTATTGGTAATGTGTGTCTCAAAATGTTAGAGATTTTCATAATGGGTTTGCATGGTAAACATGGAAGTTAAAGGCGAAAACTATTCTGAAGAGGGAAAAAAAACTAATTCTACCTCACTTATTTCAGCTACATACTTCCAAGCATTCAACACAAAATCTCTTTTTTTTATCAATATGACCTGTATAATCAGATCTAAGATGTTTTTTATGTTAATTTTCAATTTTCGCATCTCGATATTAACAATAGCTTGTTTCCATGGCAACCATTATTTACCAACAGTGATACAATAAAATTACGGGTTTTTTTTACTGTAAACCATTACTTATTCAATAAAAATGCTGAGAAGCACACACATTTTTAAAGTAAATGACTTTTTATTCTTTCCTTCTCAGCTTTAGAGTATTTTACTTAGTAAGTTCCCATGGCAACCCAATTTTTAGTGTGTGGTTCCTATGGTAATTATAAATTTATCATTAATTTTATGTTAAGAAATGGTTAAAATAACATTTTCAATTCTGGATATATATATACCACCACATTTTTTCCTTGACTTGTTCTATTTCGTTTCCATGGCAATCCCATTCTTATCATATATTTGTGGTTTCCATGGAAACTATTGATCTATCATTAATTTTATGTTAAGAAAATAGTAAAGACAACATCTTTGAATTCTAGCCTGTATATATAGTATACAGCCATGTTTTTAGTTGCTACTTAAATTGTCTGATTTATTTTCCATGGCAACTGAATTTTCTTCATATTTTTACGCTTTCCATGGCAACCATTATAATTTATCATAAATTTTATGATGAATATATTTCAATTCAAGATGTCTAACTCCATTTTTCCTAATTGATAGCCTTGAATTAATTAGTATTTTACTTAGTTTCCATGGCAACCCCATTTTTTGTTTGTGGTTTCCATGGCAACGATTAATTTTTAATTAATTTTCATGTTACAATGTGGTGAAAACAAAATCTTATCATTTTTATGATTTCCATGGCAACCATTATCATGATTATAATTCATCTTGCATTTAATGTCCAAAAGAGGTGAAGATCTTTATACATAGGCCTAGATATGTTTTACTTCATAGCCTTGAATTTTTAGTTTAGTATTTAGTTTCCATGGCAACTGCATTTCCTTTATTGTGTTTATGGTATCCATGACAACCAAATGTAATTTATCATTAATTATGTGTCCACTTGTCATGGCACATCACCCGTCTGTTGGTTGTTCCACAATTTGCAAAAAACTGTTATTTCTCCTGGAGTTTTCAAGGGTAGATTTCATTCAAATTTATACACAATGTTCACCAGGTGCCCACCCTGCCTGAGTTTTTTTAATTGGCGTGGATCATCCCCCCTTCCTGCATTACCCTCCCATTTGAAAAAAAAGTAATCCGGACGGAAGTTATAGAAAAAAACTATATTAATTTTCCTACATGTAGAACCCCCAAATTTGCTTTGAACCCCCTACAGTCCCCCATGACAAAAATATCAAATTGGCCTTGACCATCGCCACCCCACCCCACCTCCCGGCCTGACCCTCCCCGCCCGTCAAGAAATGTAATCCAGAGAGGCTACTTGTTAAATGAAAAAAACCCCTAAAATAATTTTTTTGTTAAAACCCCCCATGTGCCCACCCTGCATGAAATTTTTTATCGGACTGGATCATCCCCCTTCCTGCCTTACCCTCCCATTTGAAAAGAAAATAATCCCGATAGAAGTTATAGAAAAAAAAATTGCTTTGATCCCCCCTACTTTTTTGTTCTAATTTGTTTTGAACCCTCCACAGCCCCCCATGACAAAAAAAATCAAATTGGCCTTGACCCTCTCACCCCCTTCCCCCGGCCTGACCCTTCCCGCCCGTAAATAAATGTAATCCACAGAGGCTAGTTTGTTACATGAAAAAAAGACCCTAAAAATAAATATTTGTTAACCCCCCATGTGCCCACCCTGCCTAATTTTTTTTTAATTGGCCAGGTTCATCCCCCCTTCCTGCCTTACTCTCACATTTGAAAAAAAAGTAATCCGGACGGAGGTTATAGAAAAAAAAAAAAAAAATTGCCTCGCCCCCCCCCCCACTTTTTTGTTATATTTTGTTTTGAACCCCCCAAAGCCCCCTATAACAAAAAAATCAAATTGGTCTTGACCCTAACCCCCCCCCCCCCCCCCGGCCTGACCCTCCCTGCCCGTAAATAAATGTAATCCACAGAGGCTACTGCATTGAATGAAAAAAAGACACTTAAAATAAATATTTGTTAAAACCCCCATGTGCCCACCCAGCCTGAATTTATTTAATTGGGCGGATCATCCCATCTTCCTGCCTTACTCTCCCATTTGAAAACAAAGTAATCCAGACGGAAGTTATGAAAAAAAAGTAATAATTTGCCTTGACCCCCACTAATTTTTTGTTCAAATTTGTTTTGAGCCCCCCACAGCACTTGGCAAAAAAATCAAATTGGCCTTGATTCCCCCCACGGCCTGACCCTCCCCGCCCGTAAATAAATGTAATCCACAGAGGCTACAGTACTGCGTTAAATGAAAAAAAGACCCTAAAAATAAATATTTGTTAAAACCCCCCATGTGCCACCCTGCTGATTTTTTTTCTAATTAGCCTTGACCACCCCCTTCCTGTCTTACCCTCCCATTCCAAAAAAAAATGTAATCCGGACGGACAGACAGACGGACACCAGGACGGACTGACAGACAACCCAACCCGACTACATAATGCCTCCAGCCGCAGGCTCGCGGAGGCATAAAAATAGTACTTGCAAATTGACATGAAAATCAGTTGAGAATTGACTGAGTTTAATCAGCAAACACTAGCTTTCATTTTCAGATGAACGAGGGTGTGATTACAAATTACAAATATAGGCCCAGACTTTACTTGACAATGGAGAGATCTTTCCATTGCATGTTTCACATGTTTCAATTGCAATGAATGACTAGGCCTGCTAGGGCCTATAAGTCTATTTTGTAGTAGCTCTAGACTGTGGCATCAAAAACTGTTGTATCTTTCAATAGTCAACTGGTCCTACCCATCCCCTCCCCCCCTCCCCCCCCCCCCCTCCAGCCTGATACTCCACATTGGCCACGATTCATTGATTGGGAGGTAGGCCTACTGCTGGAGTACCAACTCAAAGCATGGAGTCTGCTGATTGCTGAAGATATAACTAACGTTATTGATTTGTCCAAATGATATAGCAGCACGTGTTTGTGTTTATATACATTATGGCCGGACATGCCGCATACGCACGCGCATCAGCAAACCACGCTCTGGTCCACTCATGCTATACATAAATTACAGCACCATGCGCACAACACGTGGTCCCCGCACTGATGATTTTGAAGAGTGGCGAGATCAAAACAACGGAGCCCAAATAAGAAAATATATATAGACCTAGGCCTAATCATATTATTTTCCATGCAAACACATCATTAAAAACACATTAGGCCTAAAGAAAAATACAAGAAATAATGCAATCTCTAGATATCCCAGCGGCGAGCATTACTGAGGAAACATGACGTCATATTTTCACTGGCATTGATTGTCGTCGTTTGCTTACATCGAGTGCGCCTGATAGTCAGTGCGTTGTACACTGACACCTGCTGAAACCCGCCCGCGCACGTGAGCCGGCAATTTTTTAAGTACATTTATGATATTTATCATTAAACAACTATCTAATGTACCAAATCGCGCCCAAAAACATAGAAATTTAAGTTTCAATAGCATTAGAATTGAACAGCAAAGATTTAAAATCGTGAAAAGAATATTTAAATTCGGGACTACACAATGTTTTTTGTAGTTGATAGAAACTACAAGACCTAGAGATTATGAATATGCAAATTATATCCACATTTACATGTAGGCTCACATGCGCCAGCGCGAGATAGCTGGGTACGTCCAGAAAAAAATGACAACAAAAACACCATTTTGTGACGTACATGGCGACGTTTTCGTCGGTGCCGGCAACCGGTGTCTATTACATAGCATGATTTAGCTTATATTTATTTATTTTCCGTAAAATATATGCATAATAAGAATAAGTGATTATAAATCTTTATTCTGTGCATGTTTTTTTTGCGTTTTAGCTGCTATGATTTGTCATAATTCCATTGTGAAAATACACTCCACACGACCTGGTCACAAAATGCATGAAATAAGGTGAATTCTGGGCATCTGAGCGTGTGTTGAGGTCCCTAATATGATGTAAACATGTGCATATAAAAAAAAAATAGTTGCAGTCAACTTCCACCAGCGTTGGGTGTTTTTCTCCGATTTCTCACTCTATTCTTGATCAATTTACATGAAATTTTGCAAGCACTCTTTATAACTATTCCGGCACCTACCCAGTCAGTATTTCAAAAGTTAGACCATTAGACATGTAGTAGAATTTCCGCTGATTGAAATTAATGGGTTTATAGAGGAGCGTCATAATTCAAACTTACTACATGTCAAATGGTCTAATTTTTAAACTACATAATATTTTTTCTTGACATTTTCAGGGAAGTTGCCGTAAGACTAGAAAATAATGCTTGCCAAATTTCATGACAATCGGATGAAAAATGTGTGAGTAATTGGCGAAAAGCATGCAATGCAAAAGTGACAAATTTAAAGTGACTTTCACTTTATAGACTAGAACTGCAAAAGTTTTGTAATTTTTGTGCTGCGCATTCACTAGTTAGGCTAGATATAGAGAAGAATTTCCCGTATTTCTTATTTTTGACATGGTTGTCAATAATTAGAAATCAGACCTAGTCGACTGTTAAGAAATATAAAATATTTATAGAAGTGATAATCCCTGAAGACGCCGACTTGTGAAAGTCGCGAGTGTTCGCATGGATGTGTTATGTGTCACCAGGTAGCAGCGCGAATATTTTTTAGCGCTGCTCAAACATCAAGGAGGAGGTGTGATGGTAGGGTCACTGACTCACTGTTAATGCACCAACATTGCAAGGATGTAGGTATTTAAGTAGTTAATAAAATTTTATATTGTATAATAATATTTTTCTTATTTAAAGTGACTGGCCCACGCTAAAATCATCAGAAAATCGGTGATTTTATTTTGGCTTCTCAATATGACCATATGATGTAAACATGTCCATAGACTAGAACTGCAAAAGTTTTTTAATTTTCTGCTGCGCATTCACCAGTTAGGCTAGATATAAAGACGAAATTGCTGTTTTCTAATTATTGACAACCATGTCAAAAATAGGAAATGCGGGAATTTCGTCTCTATATCTAGCCTAACTGGTAAATGCGCAGCAGAAAAAAAATAAAACTTTTGCAGTTCTAGTCTATGGACATGTTTACATCATATGGTCATATTAAGAAGCCAAAATAAAATCACCGATTTTTTTTATGATTTTAGCGTGGGCCAGTCCCTTTAAGAATGCACATTTATAATACTTTTTTTTATTTTTTTATTTTAATAGTATGTATCTCCATATGATTGTGTTATCATTGTATAATGTGTTATTTTTAAATGTTTTTGTTGTCTTTAGTGAAATAAATATATTTTCACATTCAGTAAACAGTAGTAATTTCTTTTATAATGCATTCTAACATTGTGGCGAACCTTCCTATGACTAGGTACATTTAAACAGTCATTATGATGGGGTTTTTCGTGTTTTTTCAGGATTTATGTGAATTTGTGATACACTGCAATAAAAGACATATTTTTCTCTGTTTGTTTGTTCTTTTTGCTCACTATTACTGGTAGAAATGAGGCCACTATTGTAGAATTAAAAAAGTAATCTTCTTTGAATGACACTTTTATCACCTTTTCCGAGGGTTCCCATTATTAGATTTCTTGCAATTATGAAAAATGGTGCCAGCTCTCGCCTTTAATTCCATAATTGTTGCAACAAGTGCTTGAGGAGGTAAGTGGAACAGGCATGCTGTGGTCCCTTCTGATAATTTTTTTTACACAGGTGCCATTTTAAATTTTTTTGTAAAAAAATGCAAAAAATGAAAATAGACTATGTCCACTGCCCTATGAGGAAGTTCTGGAGGACATCATTAAGACCGGTTGGACAGAACAATGGGGGCATCTCGAAGAATTGAGATGCCTGGGGAAGGCTGCACTAGTTTGCCTATGGTAAAACCTGGGTGAAGTTTTGTTTGCCTACCCTGCACTTCCTCATGGGGCGCACCGAGGGTAAAAATGGAAGTTTCATGGCTATAAGGATGAGAATCCATCAAAATTTTTCTTCTCCCATGACACCCTCTTGGACTTAAAATTTTTTTTTTTAAACTGGGGCCGGAGGCTATGCCCAAATTTCTGATTGTTGTGTGACCTATTTGCTCTGTTACAGTATTGCGGGGCACTTATTGGGTGCCCTGATGTATCTTAAAACCTGATATATACGGATACAACATCTCAGTAGTTTTATTCAGCTGCTTCAAAAAGTTCAAGTGTCTGGGTGATGTTTTGGCTTCTGTATCCCTGCCGGAATTTGCAAAATTAAGGTCACAGCTTTTGGATGTTTTTATCATTAGCTCAGATTTTGATCTGGCACAGCATTTTTCTTGCTCAGTGAAAACTGTGGAATGTGGTCAATTATTTATTCTAGCATGTGGGCAGTTACGAAAAAAGGCTCAGCATAATTTTATTCGACAATTTTAAAATTTATTGAAAGTACCTACTATGACATTTGTGGCAAACCTTCCAAAGGCAAAGCTGTGGCGAACCTTCCAATTTTGTGGCGAACTTTCCTGTGGCGAACCTTCCCTGTGGCGAACCTTTCTGTATTCGACTAGACTACTGTCAAAAAACATTAAAAGAAAACATTGGCGGATGCGAATAGGCCTAGACTCTAGGCCTACCCAGCAAACACAAAACGATTAGTATAACATTTAACTTTATACAATGTTGGGCCAACGTCGTATACTTTGAGCCGACGTTGTATAAATGTCTTATACAAATGTTTTGTGTTTGCTGTGTAGTCTAACACTAACACTCAGTAACAGTGAGTACTCAAACAAACCATTGGCATTAACCAGGCAGGGTTTTTTTACTTTGGAAAAAGGGGCTTGAAAATGTTTTGGAAGGCGTCAAAGAAAAACATGAATAGGCTTATCATCAAATATATTGTGAACACTTAAGCTACATATACGTCTATTCTATTAAAATTACATACAGCTAGACAATAACAAAGCCAATTGAAGATTAAAAATGATAATCAAAATTATTTGTTGACAAACAGAGAGAAACTCAGGAAACGCGGAAGTAGCCTTGACCTCGAATTTATAAAAGAATCAGTCAGCTAGATATTCGCTGTTCTAAGCCGCGGGCGGCAACAGCGGATCGTACTACCAACCACTCAATTCCATCATGATCCAGTAGACTTTCAGCTGTAGCGGCGCGATGCGGACCCCTCACCCATAACCACTGATGACTCAGATTATTATGAATTACTTATTGTAGCGGTAACCTCACCACAAGGTATGCTCGCCACAGGTAATTTCACCATGGCTTTGGTAACCTCGCCACAGGAGGTTGAGTAACCTCGCTACAACTTCGCCACACCTGTTATAGGCTATGTATCCGCATTTATCAATGTATTTTCAAAACTTGATCTTTACCTTAAACTAGTGAACTTTTACTACTAATATTGGATTATTCCCAACAGACTACTGATACAAAACTGGATTATTACAGAAAAAAACAGTGCTAAATTATTGGAAAAGTGGTATTATACACATTTCTAGTATAGGGCAAAAAGAAAAAAACGTTACATTTGTAGGCGTTGGCAGGACCTGAAAACACTCCTCTGGAGCCCCACAGATGGAATGTGACGTGCTGGAGTGACTGTCGTTGAACGAAGAGAGTATCCTAGAACACCGACGAGTCAAGACGTCTTCAAGACACGTTTATATGTGTAATGTGAATAAAGACGTTGATACTTGTGAGTGAGTGTTGTTTTGATACTTACTGGTGGCTAAAACGCCAACACATTTCCACTTTTGCTATTAATAGTCATTTGGAAAAAAAGTGAATAATCAAAATTGCCTACAGGTGATACCTCCACACCCTCTGGATTGTTTAAATAGGGGATTTGGACAACAATACTCTGCAAAGAAAAAACAATATACTCCAAGTCCAGGTTAGAGCAAAATGGGGGACTTGGCTGCTGGACTATCCAGACTATAATACCACAACCGACTGAAGGCGCGGGGTCGCCGAGAAATGTCAGTGTACCTTTTGATTGACGAAGAAGCTCGCTTGGCATCTTTGACTTGAAATCTTTGGCTTGTCAACAAAGCTAAGATGTGCAGAAACCAAAGAGCCACATACAAACGCAAGCAGGGATGCTATTTCTCATTGTGGAGACAGTGCCAAGACAAGGACATTAGTGCTATGCGCCTAATTTATATAAATGGACCACGTTTGTAAACATGTTGAATTAAATAATAATGCAAATACATGAATATAAAATGTGTATGTATGAACAATTATAATTACATAATTCAGAATTAATCTTATATCATGCATATTTGTGTTGGTTATTTTATATTCATTTCCGGTGCTGTACCTTATAACTGGGCTCATTATGCAAGGTGGTATTAAAAAGCGCTTACAGCATTAAAGGGTTAACAGCATTCACTGGTATCGTTGCCGCTAATTGATGTATGCATGTTTCACGTCATCACTCATGAGTTAATCTCACGTGTTGTTTTCAACACTCTGAATGCGTTCTCAATAACTGAGTGTTACTTGGATCTCGTGGGTCTTCTCTGACTTGTCGGAGCGCTACTTGTGGAATTAACCTTTTCGTAATTTTATTCAGAAGTAGTATGATCCTCTGTTATGTTAAACCTAATAGGCTACAAATTAAGAGGTTAAAAATTTTCATCAATGTGTTTATAGAAGGTACAATCCTATCGCGCTAAACACAATTAGTTATCAAGCAAAATATAATTATCTAATGAGGCTGATGAAAACGGATATAACAATAACAGGTGACCTCGCCACAAGGTAACATCGCCACAGGTATTCCCGCCACAGATTTGGTAACCTCGCCACAGGGGGATGAGTAACCTTGACACAGCTTTGGTGACCTCGCCACAGGGTGCTGAGTAACCTCGCCACAACTACGCCATACTTGTTATATACACACTTATCAATAAATTTTTACCTTGAACCTGTTAACTTCTAATAAGAGGTTATCTCTTGCTATCAGGGGATGTCAGTTTAAACTAGAGTCCAACAAATTCAAATAGCATAAGGATGGCGACGGTGAATAAAAGATCGATACGTCAGAAATCTACATCCTTTTCCGATTTGGTGACCACCAAAAGTCTGGAAGAGGTAGCGATTACAGAGATGTGGCTGAAAGCTAAAGAAACATCGGCAGCCCTTGCTGACATAACACCACAGGGCTATAATTTGATCCACGAACCACGCCGAGGTAAACAGGGCGGCGGCGTGGAAATTATGACCAACAATCAGTTTGATGTATCACGCTGCAAAATTCCAATGTATATCAGTATCGAGTCAGTAGGCTGTACAATATCAGCTCCGCTTTTTAGTGCACATGTGGTATGCATTTACAGACTGATAGAATATCCACTGTTTTTTTTAACAATTTTAAAATCTGCTCGAAAACCTTTCATCCATCCCAGGAGAATTGGTAATTTTAGACGATTTCAATTTGCATTTATACATTTCATCACATCATACAGAAACGTTCACATATATCTTAACCTCTTTCGTACTTCTTCAGCCCGTCAATTTCCCTACTCACATCCACAGCCACTGGTTGGATCTGTGCATCACTTGATCAGCTAGTCCGATTGTCTCTTCCATTTTTCCATCTGATGCCTTTCTGACCACTTAACAGATATAGCTAAACAGCCAAGAAACAGATCACATACGAATCAATCAAATTGCACTTGAGTAATTTAGTTACACTTTGAACAGCAATTTCAAATTTAGGCATTTCAGTATTCAGTGGTCCAGGTAATTTAGGTCTTCCGAGGTAAAAACTGAGGAAAATTTGTTGTTTAATATTTCGGCCTTACGTCTGCTATCTGAATGCAGCTGGCCGTTTTCCTTCAAAGGAGAGTAACCACTCCCTACCCGGTATGACTGGGCCGCCTAACTCATTTACTGCGCGAGGCCCTGTCACACTGACCGCCATTTTGTTTCCACAGCCAGCTGTGTAAAAACGACAGTCGCGCTGCCTACCAAAAAACTCGGATGCCATGAAATCGAGAAGAATATTTCAAGTGTCTACGAAAACTAGGCCATTTTCAACAGGCGTGAGCTTTTTATCGTATTAGAACTATTACATTTAAAAAAGGAGGTCACTGTGTCAGAGCCTTGCGATGTCATCAGGGTAACCACTCCCATCCTGACGTTTTGTTCTAATATAGCCCCAGAGTTGTTTCGAATTTGTTTTTCTAGAGATTCAGAAAGTGCTTATTTGAAAAAGATCACCTGGCAGACCTGATGGCACGTTGGGTCTGCCATTTACATAATTTGTACTTTTTCCGAATATATGCAAGAACTGATTTGGATAGCCAAGGTAGATTTTCTCAATGGGAAGTCAATTTAGTTGGAATAAATTTGTCCAGGCATTGATTTAGAATAGATTTAGGTTTCAACCAATTTTCATTAACAGAATGGCTAAGACTATTTTTTGAAGAAAGATGTCCAGCAACTCCTTGTTGCCTGATAGCTTCTCAATAGCCAGTTCGATCACCACAGCACAGTGATCCAGGATTCCAGTTACACTATGAACAGATTTCATCAAAACCGGATTTAATTGTTATCAAGAGGTCCAAAACATGTTCTCCTCTAGTGAGTTCTTTATGAATTTTGGCCAAAGTATGTGTATCCAGGCTTGACAAAAGCAGCTCGCATCGAGATTTGTTTTCCGCTTTTAAATTTACTACCCCATTGTCCCAGTCAATACCAGGTAGGTTGAAAGTACCACCCAGGACAATGGTCTGATTGGAATTTTTGGCATTAGGTCCAAAGATTTCACAAGTTCTTCTGAATTACTAATTTTGGGGTCAAGAGGTTTATAGAAAGACCCGAGAGTTAATGATTTTGATGCCTAAATCTAAACTTAAGCCCATAAAATTTTGCAGAAAAAAATAGTAAATCAGGGAGGAGGTTCATGTCATAATGTTTTTTGACAGCAATAAAGACTCCTCCTCCACGGGCTTTCGAATTTCGATCTCTACGTATAACTTGGTATTCAGGAGGGAAAATTTCGCTGACAGTAGTAACCTTGTCAAGCAAAGACCCAGTGCCTAAGATGTGATCAGATTGGTAGTAATTCAGAGATGTTAAAATATTGCCTCTTCCCCCTTTAGGCTTCTAAGTATGCAAAATCTGAATTTAATGCGTTGACTACGTTCTCAGTGCCACTATAATTTAGATTGTCAAAATTTTTTGTGGTTCCAATTTCAAATGAATGGCATCGACAGCATATCCACAAGACGTTAGTTGTGATCCCATGTCGACGCAATCTTTGTGAAACCACATATCACAACTATCACAGCAAATTCCACACTGTTCCCATATGACCGGATCTTCACAGTAGCCATATGTGAAGATCGATCACAAATAAAGGCTTCCAGATATGGGAGGATCTGGATCTAGTTCACCCTGGCTAGAAAGTAAAATTAAAAAAAAGGCTGAACCAAAATCTAATATAGGTGGGCTAGGCTGACTTTACACAAGTCTATGACAAAGCCTGAAAATTAGTTTTACCTCAAGACAAGAGGCCCAGGGGCCTTGACGTTTGTCAACAGCATTGCAAAAAAATTAGCTATAAATGTATATCTATACTCTAAGATGCATTATCATGAAAAGATGTATGTCCTTTATATCGATCATTGGCATTTATATTATTATGTTCGGTTCACAAAATACATTTTGCTGATTTTACACACGTTCTGAAGCACTGCTCCTAATGAAATATGCTTGACAAAGAATTATTTCACAGAACTACAATGTTAATATTACAAAAGTGCAATTATTAATTCTTCTGGGACTTTTTTAATGTCCCAGTTAGCCAGGAATTTTCACGAAATCTTTAATTTTCAATTTCAATTCTTCTGTCTAAAATAGGCCTAACAAATTTGTAAATTATCAGCTTTTAATGTTTCTTACTCAGCCATGAAATATACAGTAGCCCTAATCCATCATTATCACATGTGGACGTAATGCACTTTCACTGCACCCTCATACGTAATGCCAATTATGGAAATCACAAAGCATTTGATTCACTGGAGCATAAATTTGTATATGCAGTCCTTGAAAAATTTAACTTGGGACCAATTTTTTGTGAATGGGTTTTGCTGTTTTATACGAACATTTTCAGTTGTGTAATAAATAAAGGCACAACTTCAACATATTTCGCAGTCGATAGAGGAGTATGCCAAGGTGACCCACTCTCTCCTTATTTATTTGTTTTAGCGGTAGAAATACTAGCACATACCTAACTTGAGGTTTAGCCTACAAATATCGGGTTAACTCTATAAACTAGAGACATCATTCTGCCATTGAATCAACATCGACCAGCCAGTCACCTCCAGATTTTGTGCTTTCTCTAGGTCTGAAAATCGTACAAAACTCGAATTCAATCAGCATTGTATGGATGACTTCACTACGGCACTTTACAGCGCATGCTCGCTGGCCTATATAAAGCCCGTTTTTTTTGGGTGGGTGGGGGCGCACACCAACTATGAAAGTTATCAGGGGCATAACATTCAATACTGCTGAATGCTTTTTGCATTGTCCGATCAGCTCTGGATTGCAATGTCACAATATTTTGTTAAATAGATATAACAATATTGGATACTTCCGTAAATGTTGTGCCCATTATAATATTAATTTTGTGAGAGAAATATAAAACCAGGACAATCATGTGAGTTATATGTGATGGGAAAAACACTGTTGGTTTTTTTACTTTGAGCCAACGTTGGCCCAATGTCGGCAAATACACGGAGGATAGTCGTCTGTAGCTGACGGTGGGCTGACGTTGACAAATGACCGTTGGCTTTCTTACATTGAGCCAACGTTGGCCCGATGTCTGCAAATGCACGGAGGATAGACATCTGTAGCTGACGGTGGGCTGACGTAGAAAACACAACTGTTGGCTTTCCTACCTGCATATGCCACTGCGACCATGCCAACCATTGCCAACGTTGGCCCAAAGTCAGCTTGCTAGCTGGGTATGATTCGAGTAAATAAAAATATAAAATGATTGAAAATTATGAACCGAATGACTAAATTATTATGATACTTTGGGAATTGTCCAAGATGAAATATCAGCAAAACATTTTTTACAGGTTATTATAGATTTTGGACATATTTTAGGGTTAACACTAAATATGCATGCCATATTATGTAAGCATAATAATAATGTATATTTATTTAAAACCATTTGTTCATTGTACTTATAAATTTAATTTAAATTTAATTTAATCTTATTACACTTTTGTATAAATGAATATACTAAAAATGTTAAATATAGTGATGTATTCCCAGCAAACACAGGCGCTGGGCGAGTGTTGATTTAATGTTGGCACAGAGTCGGAGACGATGGGCCGGCATTGAATCAACAGTGGTTCGTCGTCTCGTGTTTGCTGGGAAACCGCTGTGTTTCCTTCCTATAAAATATATATGAATCTGATGACTTTTAACCCATGGAACCACTTTTCTCGAACATGTTAGTATCAAATATGTCACGCGTTTTTATTGTATTTCTATAATATATATTCAGCCTCATCTCATCATATGTACATCATTCATTTCTATCTACAGTTTGCACTGTTTTTAATGAATAACAAAGTCACTTCCCTGATCGTTCCGTTCAATAAATGACGTTAAGCAACTTTTTTACTCACATTACCGGCCGATATGTATATTTTATATATAATGTAATTCATTGTTTACCATTGCTGTAGGGTGGCTCCTTTGATAGCGACATGTGCTTATGTCTTAAAAGGAGTCTCCCTCAACATATTGTATTATATATTGGTGGAATAAAGCTATCTGTCTGTCTGTCTGTCTGTCTATGACTAAAACACAGGCAGTGTGGCTAGGAGTGAATCGAAATCGAGCAGACAAGCCCTTAAATATTAGATGGCCAGCACTTCCGATTAAAGTATTAGGCGTTTATTTCGGTTATGGCAGGGAATTATGCGAAAAAAGAAATTTCTGGGATAAAATAAATAAAGCAAAACAGATTATTACCATGTGGAAACAAAGAGATTTGTCGCTTATTGGAATCGTACCAGTTATTATAACATTATTACTTCATTGTTCCAATATTCTATATCTGGGGTAGACATACCAGAAACCTATATAAAAGAAGTGGAATCAGTTATAATATGCATTTGTGTGGAAAGATAAAAAAGAAAGATTAAAACGGACTTAAAGTTCCATCATTTAAATTTATAGTAGACTCAATCAAGTTAAAATAGTTTTTAAAAATATTTGACAGTGATAGCGAACAGGTATGGGCACTATTGGTTAGACAATATTTTAAAACAAATAATTTAGATTTATCAGCCGCTATTAAATGTCTAGAATTAAGTACTAAATTAAATAAAATCTGATTTTCCCATCTTTCTATACTAAAACTTTTCAGTTGTGGGATGAACTTATAGAAACTGAACCTTGTAGGCTCCAGCAGCCCTCCACTATGGAGTATCAGGCTGGAGGGTGGGGGGGGGGGAAATAGGCTGGCAGATCTAGTCGACCAGCTGACTCTTGAATGCTGTCACAGTTTTTGCTGCTATGGCAGCTGCCGGAAGAGAATTCCAATCAGGGATAGTTCGATGCCAAAAAGAATTTTGTCCCAGTGTGGTGTTATAGGGGAGCGGCCAGGGCCCTAATTTTTCGAGTTTAATTAGCCCTCCTGGCATCAGGCTGAAATATGTCTCAAATGAAAGAGGAGACCCCACTAGTAAGTTTTTGCCCTGTTGGCATTTCTACATCCCGGGGGTTACCATGGCAACGGGGGTGTAAACAAACCCTTTCAAAACCTTCCTAATCCTAATAACTGACCAGTTTCTCCCATGTAATTTACTTGTTGTCAAAGAAATTCATAACATTTATAACATATCTCCACAATAATTGATTTTCATCGTATAAAATAACAAAATTGTATGCATTCTTCACAACAAAAACATAATTTGTATAATTCTGAATGTTTTTCACATTTAAAGTGTTGCCATGGCAACTGCGTTATTACCAATTATTGTGCTATAACAAATAATAATGTTTTCTATGTTACTATTCATCTACTCAACATAAAAACACAAACAATGTGTCAAATTAAAGGTAATTTATTTTTCTTTAACATGGTAGTTTTAAGATATCAAAATATATATTTACTATATGCCTTATTTGCATAAATGCATACGCTATAATTGTCACCACCTATTTAATTCGTGATATATTACACATGTAAACAAACCCTTTCAAAACTCTGCTAAACCTAATTACTGACCACTTTCTCCCATGTGATTTATTTGTAGTCACAGCAATTGATTTTGTTGTAATTATATAACATAATTTTATGAATTTTTCACAACAAAGACATAATCTGAATAATTCTGACCGTTTTTTACATTAAAAGTGTTACCATAGCAACCGCATTCTTATGAATTATCGTGTTATACTAAACGGTGAAGTTTTCTATGTTACTTTTCACCTACTAAACATAAAAGCACAAACAATGAGTCAAATTAAAGGTTATTTAATTTCCTGTAATATGGCAGTTTTAACATGCATATTATATAATTATCATATGCCTTATTTGCATAAATGCATACATTATAGCTTCAAAAGGAACAAGTTATCACATTCTTCTTAGTTCATGATATATATTACACGTGGTCATTATTTGTGGCTCTTATTTGCAAACTACTCGGCATACAAATACAAACAAGGTATAAAATTATAGGAAATTCACTGTGGCATATATGTATTATATTCAAACATGCAAACGAGCTCATTAGCATATACCTAATTTGCATGCATGTCTAATATTTCTTAACAAATAAACACATGTTAATCAGTATATTTAATGTCACTAATTCATTTTACCACTTATTATTACATTATATTTTGAAGTGTCTACAGATAATTGTCAGTTGAAAATTAAAGTTGAAACTTAACACAATATTGTCGCACAAACGATAATAATAGATGTACTTTACAGTCATTTTAAACGATTGATCAAGTTCAAATTTACATAATAATTTTAATTCGGAAAAATCAGTTATTTTGACTAAAATCTCCCATTATACAAGAATGTTTTCGGTGTAGTGCATCCCATGCATTGATAAAATGATTATTTAGGCTCCATAGACGATTTTTTGCTCTTTCCAGTAAAAAACCCCAGCTATAACCTACCCACTAAGGTAAGAGGACTGCCAGAATACATTGTACACCATTATCCACACGTAGATGTCGCTCAGGTAAACAGATAAATGAATGACTATGAATGACTATAGGCCTACACTGCATAATATAGTATTTAAATTCCACTTATATCTGAAACATTTTGATATTTTGTTGATATGGATATTATAGCACACAGTTTTAAGTATGCGCTACACAATAGGCATGGTTTAAAAGTAATTTGGGAGGTCAAAGTCAAGGTCATCTGAGGTCGCAAAAGTGAAAAAATCTGATATTTAGATTAAAACATCATAATTTACAATATGCCATTATAGTATATGTTTGTCACCAATTAATAATTTTATCGTTACTTTGTTTGTTTTTTCGAATGCAATTCACTCCAGGACATAAAACAATACTGATTTTGACTATCACAGTCGGTTACTTTTCAAGACAACAAAAAATACTTCTGTGCCTAACTTATGCTAAGGGTGTTGTCGTAGACGCGGTATACAGTCGCCGAGTAACCTTTGCATAATTTTTAAAGTGTTTTTTTTTTACATATTTTGTTGATATTAATCGTTATTTTTTTATATCATATGCTGATATTGATGCTATATGACATAGGTTGAAGTATACACATGGTTTGAATGTCATCTGAGGTTAATGTCAAGGTCATAATTATGACATCACGAAATTGGAAAAATAACATAATTATATCCTTATAGTCATGATAGTGGAATGTATGAAACATAGAAATGAACCGAAGGCGGTGACATCTTCAAGAAACGTTGCTGTTAACTAGGCCTAACATTACTGAACCAAAACTCCACTCCCTGGCAAAAAATGATAAAGGAAGCAGGTGTCAACTTATCCCCGGGTGAAGCCTCCTACTGAATATATCATGAAATATATGTGCGATACAGAAATATTTGGATTTTGTTGGGACGTTTGTAAAAATTGGCTCAACTGACCCCGCTTCCCCCACTCAACTCCGGGCAATATGTCACTGGTTATGTATTTCTAACAGGGAATTAGAAAATCTATGATTTCTAAAATAATTATCAAACGTTTATCAATGGGAATTTAGTGAAAATGAGAAAATTTAGGATGACCGCCATTTTGTAAAAAAAACAAAGCATTTCCCCATTCTTTTTTTGTAATAAAAGACTCAACTATATGATTCAAACACCAAATCATATGCCTTGTGACAACGAAAACAATAAAAATCTCGATAAAAAATATCGTATCTATATCAATGAGAAAAATAAACCCCTGTGTCTACACTCGATTAAAATACAATTTTACATTTGAATGAAAGTAATTATATATGTTACTATTAGATTTGATAGCGTTATGCAGCAGCACTTTATCAGAATATCATTTTATCAATATTGTAACCTCGGCCATATATTCCACTGGTTAAATATTTTTAAAATTATCTCGCTCAAAATTAAAAGTGATTTCACTCACTGAAAAATACATCTTGTCCGTTAGCATATTGATCTTAGCCATTCGAAAAGTCATCTCGGCTACAAAAAAAAAATTATCTGAGCAAATGAGAAAGTGATCTCAACCAGTGACAATAAATTGATCTCGCTCGGTGAAAAAGTGACCTTGGCCAGGCCAGTGAGAAAGTGATATCGTCAATTAAAAATGATCTTAGCGAGCGAAAAATATATCTCAGCCAAAATGAAAGAGATAGTGACTACTAGAAAAGTAATCTAAGCCATTGTAAAAAATCATTTAAATCAGTTAAAAAGTGATCTCAGCCAGTAAACAAATGATCTAGGCCAGTGAAAAAGTTATCTCAACGGATGAAGATAAAATATTTCGACCAACGAACAAGTGATCACAGCCAGTGCAAAAGTAATCTCAGGCACTGGAAAAATGACCTCAACCAATGAATATGTGATCTCAATCAGCGAAAAGTGATATTGGACAGTGAATGAGTTATCTAAGCCAGTGAAAAGTGATCTGAACCAGTACAAACGTTTTCACAGCCAGTGAAGAGTGATGTTAGCCAGTAAAAGGTATTGCCAAAGATCTCGACTTCCGAAAAAAGTGATATTTAGAGCCATTGAATAGGTAATCATGTTTCATTGAGCTGTCAGTCACTATAAAAGTGATATCGGCCATTGGAAAGGCGATATAATTAAGCAATCTAAGTAAATTCAGACGGTTGAAAACAGACTTCGGCCCAAAAGAAAATGATTCCAGTTAATGGAAATGTGGTCTTGGTCAGTGAAAAAGTGATTTCAGTCAGTGAAGAAAGGATCTCGGCCAGTGATAAAGCGATCTAGGCAAGTGAAAAAAAGTGATCTTATACAATCAAAAGTGATTTCGGCCAACAAAAAGTGATCTGAAACACTCAAAATATGATCTCAGTCAGTGGGAGGGTCATATCGGCCCATGAAAAAGTGATCTCAGCCATCGAAAATGTGATCTCGACCAGTAAAAAGTGATCGCAGCCAGTGAAGAAGTGATCTCAGTCGGCGAAAAATGATTTCGGCCAATGAACAAGTGATATCATCCAGTGAAAAAGTAATCTCAGTCACTGAAAAAATAACCTCGACCAGCGAATATGTGATCTCAACCAACAAAATGTGATTTTGGCTAGAGAAAAGGTTAGTTTAGCCAGTTAAAAAGCGTTCTATAATCTCAGACAATAAAAAGTGAAGTACGTAACCGAGGAAGTGATCTCAGCCAGTAAAAAATGATTTCAGCCAGTAAACAGAAGTGATATCAGCCATTCAAAAAAAAAGACACTCAAAAAGTTATCTAAGCCATCCACAAAGTGATATCTGCTGTTGAAAAGGTAATCACGGCCTTTAAAAAAGTGCTATCAGCTGGTAATTAAGTGATTTCAGCCCGCGAAAATGTGAAGTCGGTCACAGAAAAAGATATTTCGACCAGTAAAAAGTGATTTCAGTGAAAGGAAAAGTAATATTGGGCATTGAAAAAGCGGTCGCAGTCAATGAAAAGTGTTCTATGTCAGTAAAAAATGATCTCGGCCAGTCTCTAAGTGAGTTCTGTGGGTGTAAAAGTAATCTGGGCCTATGAAAAAGGGATCTCTGCGAACAATAGGTACAGTGTTATTATATGTATACATAATTTGAAGGATTCCAGTACAATAGTGATATATTTACAAAGGTTGTTTAATTATAGTATGCTTGCACTGTTTGTTAATTTACTTAATGTAATGGTTGATGGGCCGATAGTAAAGATTATTTGTATGAATTTGCTTCCCGATGTTTTAAAATGTGAGCAATCCATATTAAAATGAAAATCACTCGCACTTCAGGTACATTTTTTCTGTTATCGGGGCATACCTTTATGTTATTCGATTTCAAACGGAAGGTTATTATAGCTTAAAGCGACACAATCAGGCTAAAATCATAAAAAAACAGTATTTTTATTTTCGCTTATTAATATGGTCATATGATGATTTTAGCCTGATTTTGTCGCTTTAAAGTTGTTAAATAGTCTGCAATTTTTAAATTTGATTTGAATAGTGCATTGCTGGGGTCCATTATTGTCTAAACTGGTCTGATAATATTTGCTTAATTTGCTGCTTGAAACAGTTCTTATTACTACAAACGGATAATTTGGCTGCTTCCTTTATAATACAAATAAAGCGTTTTGGGGCTTTAATAAATTTACCGCTGTAATTGAAAATAAGATATCCTGTGCTTGCATTTTTAATTGAAAATCGACTGTTTTATGTATGGCTCCTAAAATTTTCTCGTTATTCGAATAGTAAGTGCACGTACTTATATTCGAAATTTACTACGTGCACAACTGTGTAGCTCTCTGCTCAGCCATGTACTGCAGGTAATCTGTATCGAATTTTAGAAACTCTTATTAGTATATGTCCATAATAATTAAATAATTTATGAAATTGATCGTGAACACAAACTACATTATTGTTTTCAGCTCTTAACGGGTAGATGTTAGGAGAGAATTGCTCCATATATATATATATATATATAGCTGGAGGTGTGATATATGAGAGCTCAGGTAGTGTCAACACCTATTCTCCCGGAGTCACTCACGCAACTTAACTTCAAAGTAACAGTCAGTGATTACTAACGCTAGCTTAGTTTATTTTAAATTGAAATAAGATAATTTAAGAAATTGAAAAAAAAAATTATGTTCGAATAATTATAAGTGCATTTCGACAACTAAGTGCATCTTTAAATATAAGTGCATGCACATTAATGCGCTGGGATACGCGGTAAGTATTTATATTGATCCGTTAGTTTTTATTGTGTCTAACTAAAATTAAATGTAGGGATTTCTCGTGTACCTCTTCTTAAAAAAGATTATCTTGGTCGTAGATACCTTGACATTTAGCTCCCACTGTTCACAATAAACACTGATTACATCCAAAAAATGTATGTCTTCTGCTGACTTAGCAACCAACACTGCGTCATCGACGTAATGACGTATGTAAAGTTTGAGGTATTTGATAAGATTCATCAATTCTGTCTTTGGTGATTTTATTGACCACAAACAGCCGACTCCAGCCAATCGAAAAGTGATCTTGGTCATTGAAAAAGTGATCTCAGCCAATAAAAAAGTGATCACGACCAGTGATATCAGCTAGCGAAAAAGTGATCTCAACCAGTCGAAAATTGATCAGGACCAAGTGATCCCAGTCAATGAGAAGTGATCTCGACCTGTCAAAAAGTGATTTAAGCCAGTCAAAATGTGATATCGGTCAAAGAAAAGGTGAAATCGGTCAATAAACTAGCTGATCTCAGCCAGTTGAAATTGATATCGATAAAAATAGATAGTTATCTCAGCTAGTGAAATGATTATCTCAGCCAGTAAAAAGTGATCTCAGCCAGTGAAAAGATGATATCGGACAGTAAAAATGAGATTCTGTCACTCAAAGCGTTTTCCGCAAGATAAAGATCATTCGATTATCTCAGCCAGTAAAGCAAATCGTCATCGAGGTTAGCGCATAAGTTTACCAAATTAAATTTGATTCACTACTCACTGGCGAAGACATAAAAACATTTTTTGTGAGTATCATAACCAAGACCTAATTCTGGATCATCGTACACACATGAATGCGATTTTGAATTCGAATTTAGCATGCGGCTGTGCAACACAAATCATCTTATTACACTCCAACGGCATAGCAGAATATAATATACACATACGACTAACGAAAAAAAATTGCCATTGAATCATGGTGTCCCAGAGACTATAGTAGCTTGTGTGAGTAATTACAAGTGTAATATATATCACGAATTAAGAAGGTTGTGACAACTTGTTATTTTTGAGATTATAGCGTATGCATTTATACAAATAAGGCATATAGTAATTATATATTTTGATATCTTAAAACTACCATGTTAAAGAAAAATAAATTACCTTCAATTTGACACATTGTTTGTGTTTTTATGTTGAGTAGATGAAAAGTAACATAGAAAACATTATCATTTGTTATAGCACAATAATTGGTAATAACACAGTTGCCATGGCAACACTTTAAATGTGAAAAACATTCAGAATTATACAAATTATGTTTTTGTTGTGAAGAATGCATACAATTTTGTTATTTTAGACGATGAAAATCAATTATTGTGGAGATATGTTATAAAAGTTATGAATTTCTTTGACAACAAGTAAATTACATGGGAGAAACTGGTCAGTTATTAGGATTAGGAAGGTTTTGAAAGAGTTTGTTTACACCCCCGTTGCCATGGTAACCCCCGAGATGTAGCAATGCCAACAGGGCAAAAACTTACCAGTGGGGTCTCCTCTTTCATTTGAGACATATTTCAGCCTGATGCCAGGAGGGCTAATTAAACTCGAAAAATACGCATCTTTTAGCTAGTTGGCCGCTCCCCTATTAGCTCTGATGTGTTTATAGGCCTGATTGTGCCCACCACGTGTTCTTCTATCTGCTGGGATTACACGGTCATTGATAGGAGTTTCGACTTACTCATTTAAAATTTTGAACATACATAAAAGTCTAGAATTTTTTCGTCTTGTTTTTCAAGTCAGTCTATCCCAGGTTCTGAATGAGAGATGTCACACTGGCTGTTATTTTGGGTGACAAATCTTGCTGCTGTTCTTTGATTTTTTTCTAATTTATCAATGTCTTTTTGTCTAAAGGGGTCCCCAACTGCTGAAGAATATTCTAAGGATGATCTGACCAGGGAGAAATAGGCAGTCTGCCTTAATTTAGGGAGACATGCCTTCAGGTTCCTCCGAAGGAAGCCCAGGGTGGAATTCGCTTTACTAGTAATTTTGTTAATGTGGGCCTCCCATTCCAGAGTCTCGCTAAGGCAAACACCAACATAGGGTGTTGATGAACCATTTTTTAATGTTTCACCTTTCAGGGTGTACTGGAATTCCAGGTTTTTTTTATTTTGGCCTGGACACCCTCAGGACCGAGCATTTCGAGGGGTTGAATTACACCCCCCATCGATCTACCCAGTCCTGTAACACGGTAGGTCTCTCTGCATTTTCTCCTGATCTGCCCGACATTTAATCGGGTGATACAGGAGACAGTCATCTGCAAAGAGACAAACCTGTGACGAGACCGTGGAAGGGAGGTCATTAATGCAGGTCAGAAAAAGTAAGGGTCCAAGAACAGTACCCTGGGGCACACCGGACTTTACATGGGCTGATTCTGAAAAGCTGCCATCAACTACTACTTTTTGGGTTCTATTGGTCAGGAAATTTTGAATCCAATTATTCCCCGAATTCCGTAGTGGTCGAGTTTGTGTAAGAGGCGTTGGTGGGGGACAACACAACATACATTAAGTATATTTCTATGGGGGACAACGTCAAAGGCCTTACCAAAATCTAAGACAACAACATCTGTTTGTGTCTTGCCTTCAAAATTTTGAATAAATTCATCAGTTGTAATCAAAATCTGGTTTTCGCATAAGTGTTTTGATCGAAAGCCATATATTGTACAGGTGTTAAAGTTTTGTTTTTCGAAAAATGAGACATAATTTGTTTACAAATGATGTGTTCGAGTAATTTGGCACAAACACAGTCATGTCGGCCTGTAGTTTGCTGGAGAGTGCCGATCCCCTTTTTTTTAAGACTGGGGCAACATTAGCCTCTACCCAGTCATCTGGTAATTTGCCCGTCTGTAGAGATTGGTCAAACACGTCATAGATTTGGTAGTCTAACGTTACTTCCATATTGTCTGAAAGCATGCCCTATTTCTAAGAACTTATGTTCACTACTGAAATAATGTTACAATTTGGCACATGTGACAAAATATTGTGGAACATTTGTTTTTGTTAGGTTTTGATATTTTTTACTTTTTAGTTTGACCCCGCAGAATCAGCATTTAATACGAGATCACAGTGGGTCGATACTTACCATAACAAACACGTCATAGATTTGTCAACCAACATGTCCCGTACTGAGCAGTAAGTTCGTAAAGAAAACATGACATCTGTCCAAGAACAACTAGCAATTTACCGCGCTAAAAAAGCTGCTGCGTGTCAAATCGAAAAGAGTGGTTCTAAATTTGACTTGATGGGCAATGTTTCAAATTTGACCAAGAGAAATCAACCCTCTCATTCTATGGAGTCCGAAGCTACCAAGTTACATGATGAAGAGAGGCTCACGAAGGTAAAGTTTTAACCAACATGACCAATCGCCTAACTTTCCAGACAAAACCAGGGGCGGAGCCAGGTTGGAACCTATATAATATCAAGACATCCATATAACTATTATAAGGGTCATATAAGGGTCATAAAGCCTAGGCTAAGTCTTAAGACTTAGAGATGTGTTTTAAATTACATTTCTTCTCTTTTAGCGCTTGGTACCAACATAGGCCTACATAACATAAGGTGAATTTAAGTCCATATTTTTGTCGCAAGCCCATTTTCAATTGGACAGGGCCAGGCAGGGGTGGTCCATTCTACTTGGTCCAACAGTGAACATATCTTACTTTTATGCTACGGTAGCTGTAACGGTATTTCTCAAACAAACGTCTCTTAATTAATTTATACTTTCAGAATGCAGACCAGGAGGAAGAAAATGAAGGGAAAAAATATAATTACATCGCTTCTACACAAGCACTAAACAGCAGACCAAGTAGATTACATCAGATTCTTGACAGCAACAGATACAGCCGCTTGGCAATACAACATCCTTATTGGACACAAATTATTTTATGGAGCATGTTCTGGTTTATTTTTATCAAAGCTGGACTCGGAGCAATTTATTTTGTGCTGTCATTACTCATTCTCATGTATCTCAACACCGAGACGAAACCACGCGCCTCTAACGAAGCGAGTGCGTATTCAGTTTTTAACAAAGATTGTGAGCGAATAGACGGAACTTTTACAGCCGAACAATTTGAAAGGGAGTTGAGAGGAGGCATTGGTGCAACATAATATCACTTGAATAAATAAAAAAACATACGTATTTATCTTAAGAAATAATTATTTTAAGAAGAAGAATTATGTTAATATCTGTTTTTCATTCAAAATTATTTAATGATAATTTATTATTATATATTAGTAGGGGGTGGCTTATGTTGGATTTGATGACGAGAAATAAATTAGATTGACAGAAATATTAAGACTGTTTTAAATTGAATAACGTTTCTCTATAAGACTAGTGATATAGGCCTAGACGTAGTGAAGACAACGATCTGACTTGACAATACACATTTGGTCAATTTGTTACGAATAATCACCATGAGATTGTGTTAAACGTGTTTTGGTTAGGCCTAAAACAAATTATATTAATTACCGGTACTGGCAATAACGACTGTGATGAAAAATAAAAATAACTGGTTTTTACATTCTCTAATGATGTTATTATCTGCATATAGTATAGGCCTACTGTTAACTGCTTCTTGCGATAGTTTTTTTTGTTATATTCCTGTTATAATATTGTATATATCATGTACCATTCAACCTGCAATCGCTTAATATGCTTTCTAATATTTATGTCCAACCTTTTTCCCAGTAACTGACTTGTAAGTATTTTGGGAGGCAAATGCCGTTTAGGAAACTGATAATTGTTGTATGATTATACATGTATCTACAGGTAAAAAGTTAAAGTATTTAGTATTATCAGACGATTGAGTAGCTTTGATCACTACGGTTGTTAATGTAATTATAATAATTAATTGTGATTTTTAAGATAGACTACTGATCATAATAATTAATAGCAAAATCATGAAGGAATTATTGTACACTTCAATAATGAGGACGCACATTGCTTTATCTATGCTAATCAACACGCTGATCTGATGATGGATGATCGCTAACTTCGTTCCTTAGGCCTACTAGTGGTGATTTTATTACTAGTGAGGGTGGTGAGGATTCATTTTTCATTGGCAAATACATTTTAAAAAAACGCGTAGAAAATACAAAAGAGCCTACAATATTGTTATAGATGTCTAAAATTGTGGACATCATATATATACATGTATGTTAATATTTTAACAAATTGATCAAAGTTGGACATTTTGTCTGACGCCACAATAGACTCAATTTTTTTTAATATAATAAGTCTAACGTCGTAGACGGTTGTCCAACGTTAAACCAACATTGATACAACGTCTTGTGTCTGCTGGGTTACCCTGTAAACTGATAAATTCACCAGTTGACTGACCCTTGACATGATGTTGAGTTTCCGATGACGCCCCCTTTCTGTAATTATTGCCTAGATTACCTAATTATAGATTATTATCTAATTATCCCGGCTAGTTGGTTTATGTGGACGGATAATGACCATTTGTAGACCAAATAATTTGAACTCCATTGATGAGCGATGGAGTCTTAATATCACAGTCTTTTTGTATCAATGGTTGTAAGCGCCAAGAACAAAAACAGGTTAAAATTAAAAAAATAATTTTCTTATTTGCAAGGGGGCGGGAGCCCTAGGGTAGTGGTTAGCACTGCTGCCTTTCACGCTAGAGTTCGGGGTTCGTTTCCAGGTTTTGGCGGTTTTAAAGAAACAAAATGTTTCTTCCCCATCCACTCGTAAAACTCAGTATTGTGGGGAGCCGCCGAGAGGTAGCGTGCTTGGCGTCAGACCTCCAGGGTTTGAATTTCGAATCCTGTGTATGGAGGCGAGTGTCATCTCACCATCCTCAGGAGGTTCTCCTGGACCAATTTTAGCCTGTATGTGCGCAAAAGTGACCTAAAGCTCTATTTATTTCATTTAGGCTATTTGCAAAGGAACGTTTATATGGGTAGGCTAGGCGAACTGGGAGGATTCTTGTGGAGGCGTTGATTTGGTAAAAAACAATTAGTAGGGGATATTGATTTTGTACAGGGTAAGGGGTCCCAATTTTGTTAACCTTTTCACTACCATACATGACGGAAATTTCCGTCGTCATTCGCCAATGAACGTAACCATAAAATGACACAAATTTTCGTCAAATATATACTACATTTTTGTATTTTTCGTCATTTGAAGCTGGAAATTGCGTTAGCAATTCCAGCTTCAAATGACGAAAAATAGAACTCCTACACCTGTATATCTGGATCCTGGCATGCACCCCGGCCTGGAAGTCAAAGGGTTAAATACATTTTGACAGAACAAGTAGCTAGCTAGCCTATGCTGAGAACATAATTACGTAAGGCTCAACGTGTAGTGTTTACTATAATGCTTTAAGAGTGAGGATAATTTCTAAGGTTGCCATTCCACGTGACCGGTGGTTGCCGCAACCTTTTTTTCAAGGTGAGATGAATGTAGGCTACTGAGTTCTTTCCAGTTGGCCGGCAAATGCGTAGGCCTACGTCAAACGCAGCTGTGTTGAAGATCCAGCGGTGTTTGATTTATGCAGTTTGCCGCAAGGAAATTACCCATTCTGACCTCAGAGATTATATCTCTGATACCACACGCTCATTTCGCCGTATGCACGCATGGCGATTGACCAGATTTATCAGCCGTTAGTGAGCGTTACCACGTGATTTTATAACCATTCCTATAACCACGGAACTATTTTGGTGTTCACTTCAACTCATTACTTATCCTTTTTTCAATATTTAATTTGATTTTAGAGTTTGTTACAGGTAAGGGCTATTTATTCTGTTTAGTAGTGGATAAATTGAACCAGCATAATTTGCATGTCATTCAGTAATTTATATTTGCCAGTGTTTTCAAGCCGATTGTAAATTCTGTCAGAAAAACGTAAACATGGACCTTCTCACAGCAGCGCGTAGGCAGAAAAAATAATCCATTGAATGTTTTCTATTTCTATGTGAATATAAACTCATATGTGGCGGAGTAGTGGTGTTTTATATTTGCCATATATATTCAGGACACTCAAGCGTGTTTATAAGCCTACAGTTGTTATATCAACAAAACTGCTCAAAATGAGAAGCTTTTGGCGAAACATGGCGTGTGGTTACAGAGAGAGAGCGGGGTTGACCTGAGCGACATCTATGTGTGGAGAATGGAAATTACCTTGTGACGTCATTATACTATAATCATCCGTGATCAAGAAGTAGCTTGTTGGGACTTTTAGGGTTACCGCAGGCCCGTGTCAACTAATTATCATCATCTCTGACCTGCTTCAACCTGTATTCATATAATTATGTTCACAAAACCCTGAAGCCCTATTTATTATTATATTGATTCAATCTACAGTCATGTGAGTCTGAGATGCAGAGATAGGCTAAAGACTACACGTTTAAAACTAAGAGTGAGTGAAACAATGCTATTTTATAATTATACTACGATTGATGATATCAAATTCATTAAACGATGCTGCTCTGGGATGATTGTTGTTAGTCTTACATTACCATCTCTGATGTGTTTATTATAGGCTCAAAGTCAGTATAGGCATAGGGCCTACAATCATATTTTATCATATCATACACTTTGATCAATACAATAAATAACCCCAGCTAAGATACTTGTGTAAGGTTAATTTTAGAGTTTGGTTTTCGATGTATATTGTCTGAACAGAAATTGATATATATTGCTTTATTAATAGTAAAAATACTTATAATAAATACTAATAGTAATTCAAACAGTAGGCCTATAGTAGGGAGGTCTGACACTAACTCAACAACGCTGCAACACGGGGTCAATTCTGCATCAATGTGTTATGTTATTTTATCTCTTTGTTGATCAATCAGATGAAAATATGCTGTGTGTGTGATGGACAGGCTTCTTGTGCTAATTGATTTTTATTAGAACTTGTTTTTTGGAAGTCCTATAACAAGATGGCTCCTTTAGCATTATTCAAATATTTCCTTTCTCCTTGTTGCATCAGTGGATAATCTATAAAATATGTAGGCCTACAGAGACCAAGAATACCAGTTATTACCGCCAAACAGAGTCAAGGGTGTTTAATAATACATTATAGTACAATCATCACATGTTTTTATTTGGCAGCCTGTCGCTCACCATGGAGGTGGACAGATAAGCAAAATGTTATTGGAATTCTTAGTACCGGTAGCACATCGAGACGTGATTACCAATTCGATGTATGAAATACAGGTAATGTAATTAGCATAACATTTGGCCACATATTCATTATCATAGTATCATTTGTAGCAGATAGATGAGAGGTGTACCATCTTGACAACAGACCAAGACCACGCTAGCTGCCCAAAAACTAAACACAAAATATATAAAAATATGAGCAACCAAGATATCTGATAGTATATATCTATATTATTTTTATCAACACATTAACGCAATACCATATCGTTCTGTATTAGAAGCATGCATACCCCCGAACCTTCCCCATCACTGTTCAGTGTTAGACCACAATATATTCACATATCAACATACACATAATCAGTATTTGACCCACAAAGTATCATATTAACAATACAACAATGATATTGTAAAAATGCCCGCAAATAAATAACTAAACGATCAACCATATGCGACACCGTCACAGTAGGCCTATTAAAGGCCAGTACCCGGGCTAAAATCATCAAAATATCAGTGATTTTATTTTAGCTTCTTAATATGACAATATGATGTAAACATGTCCATAGACTAGAACTGCAAAAGGTTTTTAATTTTTGTGCTGCGCATTTACCAGTTACGCTAGATATAGAGACGAAATTCCTGATTTCTTATTTTGGACAACCTTGTCAAAAATAAGAAATACGGGAATTTCGTCTATATATGTTACTTGAAATGTAACATAAACACCCAGGTGTTTATAAACACTCACCGGAAGTGCGTGCGAGTGCTTTTAAACGCACGGTCGTTTTTTAAAATGGGCAGCCATTTATAAACGGCTGGACCAGTACCTAGTTATAATAGATAGCCAACATGGTCATGTTAAATTCCAAACACACTATCGTTCACATGCTTGATAAACATAGTGTCTATAATCGGTCAGGTTCTCAATTTCTGTTTAATTTGCATTGTTTTGTTTTTCATCCCTATCCAGGTAAATGAAAATTAGCCAATTTTCTTAATTAAGCAGGGTAATCAGTCAGAAAATGACGTTAAAAAGTTTATGTCTACTTTTAGAAAGTGTCGTAACAGACGTCTTGACCAAATTTCAAAATTAAAGAGTGTGTTCAGTCATATAATATCCTGTGAAAGTTTCGCAAACATTGGACTCAATCGCAAACATGGGAAATTAGCCCATTGTCGAACCTAAACGAGGTTAATCAGTAACAGAATGGTCTGAAAAAAATTCGTGGAGATTGGGTAATAGGCTATTGGATACTGCAGAGCGTTTATGTCAAATAAAAGGATTGAATATCAATAATAATAATTATTATTATAATAATAGACATTAATTAACAACAACAGACATCACTAACACAATATATCACCATTTCATAGTGGGTGGATACTTGAAGATGTATAAAACGGAATAAATTACACTGTTTCCATGAAAAAGGTAAATCATAGATCGGCTTTAACATATGACGGAAATATGAAAATAATAAAGACAATGATACAGGGGGGTATCATATTAGGGATAATCGTTTGCGAAATCCAAAAATGTGCCGTTCAACAATTACGTAACGCTTAGAGGGGGGTGGGGGGGTTACGGGATGCGTTAAGGGGCGCAGTCAAAGTAACGTTAAAAAGCGTTACGAAGTGGGGAAGGTTCCCTCAATGTTAAAAGTGGTTAACATAGGAGGAAAACCAACGAGGAAATACATCTCGTTATTAAGCGGAATTATGACATCAGACATCTCTACTATGACATCAGGCATAATTTGCGCCAAAAGGTAGTAAACTACATCAATATTATAGTATAATGTATGTTAATGGACGATGCCGGCAAGTACGATAGAATAGAAATATATTAGGGGTTATTTATTATACATGCTAGAGAACACGTGGTGGGTACAAACTCACACGTGGTGGGTATAAACTCATCAGAGCCAACGCCAATCTGGGTAAAAATTATTTATACAGGACCAGCATTTCATTGAAACACAATTGCCTGATTTTTCCCTCATGAATTATCGTAATTCCATGATGCAGTGAACATTTTGACTCTTTAGTGTAGATGGTATAGGTCAAATTCACAAGAGACACCAAGCGAGAGACAAAAAAGGAGGGAATTCCATACCAAAAAACAACCATAGCTAATCATTATTAGTCAGCGAATATGTCTTTTGGTTATGAAAAAAGCATCAGACTGATGTCACAACCACTTTCTGTTTTGGACAAGTGAGCATAATAAAATTCCTTTTCCCTGATTTGAAGCACTTTTGTCTAATTTCCCAACTTTTCCCTGACTGAAAAACTTAAAAATCATTTCCCAGGGTGGCTGGAAACCCTGTTATATGACATCGAATTATTCCTTCATGGTTGGGAATTGTCTTCTGGGAGCTGCCATAGGAACAAAAACAGTGGCAGCATTCAAGAGTCAGCTAGTTGATTAAGTCTACCAGTATATTTGCCCCTCCCTGCACCTCATATTGTAGGTGCTGCTGGAGAAGCAAATTCAAATAACTTTTTTTAACAATTTTGCTTACAACCCTCTGGCTTTATCTAATGTTGTGACGTCAATATTTTATTTAAACCAAAAAGTTGTAAATAATCAATAACGTCGTTTTGTTATCATTGCAAATCAATGCAAGTACATTTTATTTATAAATGAGAAAACAACAGAGCACATCACCCCCCTTGATGTCGATGTCAGAAAAAAACACTGGTCACGACTGATTGAGTAAACGAAACCTGTCAGTATCCAGCCTCAATGAAGCTTGGTGTTTTCTTCCAGCATCGACATCCAGGGGTTCAATGAGCTCGTCTTTTCTCATCTGTTACTAGCTTGCCAAACGGAGAGGGCGAATGTTTGCGTGAATTATGAATTCAATCTGTTAGACCACGTTGGAGCAGTAGCGAAAACAAATGGTGCCGGAGACGACAACAATACCTGCCAAACTACCAAAATCATGCTCGCGAACATCTGGTTTATAAGCGTATAATGATAGGTCTAGATATGCTACAATATGACCGTGCCTACCTGAATATTGATAATGTGATGCTGTATTATGATACTGCAATTGTATAGATTCTTTGATAGAATATAACATTATCACGTTGGAAGGATATTGTATTAAAATTACTTGTTATGTCAGTTAACATCATTCTGGAAATGTTGCTCAAATATATACAGTATAAGGTACATTCAATCACTTCGATTTGTTCCTTTCACTTTCAACTAAGTCGTACAATTTGTTGTATGAGTCCACGTTTTCTTTTTTTATGTGCAAAGTTTCAATCTGCAAAAAAATATAAAGGGATAAATTACACAAACTAATACACGAACTCAATTTCATTTTAATCACAGTGACAATCTCATTTTTTTAACGATTTGCACGTACCACAAGTGTAATGGAAGTTTAAATTTGGAATTCATTTTTGATTGTGATTTTAACTTCAATCGACAAATCTCTCAGACGTGCAAAATATGCTATCACATCCGTGACTTTCGGCGTATTAGGAATACCTTAGCGCAATAGCTGCAAAATCTGCTGCATGTGCTCTAGTTACTCTATTGCAATTCCCTTTTGTACAATCATCCTGATCGGGACATTGAAAGATTGCAGCGGGTACAAAATTGTCTGGCACGTGTAGTCTGTAAAGCTACTCGTTTTAGCAGATCTAAGCCTCTCATAAAATTTCTTCATTGGCTACCAGTAAAATACCGCATACGCTAACACTGTACCATCACTTTTAAAGCCTTCCTTTTTCACCAACCTACATATCTCTTTAATTATTTAGTACCACTTCAAAAATTTAGATCCTCCAACACAAATATGTTAACTGTTCCACGTTTTCGAACAAAATGGGGCTCAAGGGCTTTTGCAGTTGCAGCTCCCTCCACCTGGAATTCACTGCTGGTTAATTTGAGAACTACGAGTACAGTCACCTCATTTAAAAAAAATGCTGAAGACTTTTCTTTTCAATTCGGCTTTCTCCCCCTAATTCCTCGAAGATTCAGCGCCCAGTTGACGACTTACGCCTTGACTCTCGACATTGAGCTGGTTTCGATTTGGATTCTGCGCCTCTGAGCTCGCATCTCCGAGGATTTAAGCGCTATAGAAGTTACCGAATTGATTGATTGATTAAAGGAAAACAACCATCTAAACATCCCGAACTCTGTAAATGTTACTATAAGGTAAAATAAGTTACATTTAATTTGGAGACCATAGACAAATTGTTTGTTTTAAACTGCGGTTTCTTTTCTCTGAATGTGCACCTTTATTCCGCATCAAAACTTTCATCAAACAAATAATACAACACAACTTTAACGTGTTTGATTACAAATAAATGCTAAAAATAGAAATAATCCGCTAAATCAGAAAATCAGAAAAGTGGATTGTAATTGCAGGTACCTTTAACAGGATTAAAATCTTCATATTTCTTTTTGGTAAAATCAGCTAAAAAAATGTATTGTCGCAATATAGTCACAAATCACGAAGAATTTGATTCAACGAGTATATAATAATTTAAATAAGACTTCACACTCATGGCCAAACCTAGTCTTTAAGCAATGTGATGTCATATTGCTGGATATTTTTTTGGGGTTTGAAGTCGGGGTGAAGATAAATCTAGGTAGAATATAAACAATATGGGGCCGGTCCACTCCTACGTGTGAAGTGCGCGCAGTGAAAGGCCCTGTGCGAAAATAACGTTGATACACGGGTCTCAACCTTGACTTGACGCGGCCGCCATTAACGTGATCGCTTAGTCACATTGAGAATGTCGTTTCTATGAAAACCCCACATGGGAACATTGGGGTTCGAGCTCGGGCGCATGCATGACTGGCGAGGCAGTCAGGCGCTCTAGCCATTGCACCACGTCCCCTTCTCTAGGTCCACTCCTACAGCACTGTTTTATTCAATTTATATGGAGTTTGTTCGGTGAGCTGGTGGTTCGTGCAAGATATAGGCTTAGTTCGTGCTTGATTCCCATTCAAAAAAACCATTAAAGGAAATACAATTTAATGATAAACTTTGGATGGATAATTGTACATTTTAATTTACCTATTAAACACTAAATTTGAGGCCATCTAATAGGCCCCTTTAATTTCTGTTTCTGTCAAAACTGCGACCACACAATTTTTAATAATTATCATAGATTGATAATGTGCAGTAAACATATCTACATTGATTTTTAACATAATATATGGATTACTATGTAACTATGTGATATGTCTTCGCCATTAAATCAAAGGTAGATTTACCTTCTTTCCGAACTCCTTCACATCTAAGTAAAGTTGTAGCCTCATCTTGTCGTCGTCACTCAATCCTGCTGTCGACATTGACTTTAAATCAGATGCTGCGGTTCTTGATCTTTTCAAACGTTTCAGACTCTCTTCCATTTTTTTGACAGACGTCAACACATCAGACGTAACCAAAAAGTACCTGCATAGGACATATTTTTTGTGAATGACCATAGTTTTTGAAGGATGAAGATAAAATATAAAATATAAAGTGGTAACTAGCAAACAATATAGGACAATTTTTTGCTGACAGAATCATTTTATTAAACTGATTGTATTCCTATCTTCATTTGATTGATTAATAGTTTCACATAGCATGTTTAACTCTTTCCAGCCTGAATTTACTATTGTCATCTTCATTCACTACAAGCCGCGAATTGCTGTCGCAATTCACACCTTGTAGTGGACGAAGATGACATGATGTGGTTTAAAAATTCAAGAAAATTACCACATATTGGTAAACCAGTTCCATGGAAATTTTTGTTCCAAAACCCTTAGTTGTAGGAAAATTAAGTATGTTTTTTTCCAGGAATGTAAAATGATGCTTTAATGCATCGTGAGGGCTCAAAGGGTTAATATCCTAACATGATAACACGTTATTCAGTAATCACATACTGTTCAGATATGCTTTCGAGAACTGTGAGACTCCATTCTTCTTTCAATTTGTCATCTATTACTTTTTCCTCTTGTGACAAGAATTGCTGAAGTGGCTTTACAAGGCTACTAACATATGATGAAGCTTTGGTTGGTACCTACAAAGAAAATGTATTCATACATGGGATGGTTTGTATCAATTATATTTATATGCAATTATTTATTTCATTTATCTTTTTTGCTGCCATTGCGGCTCAGTTCAAATATTTTTCTTCAGAAGGATTAACTCATTCCACACGGAGCCCGAGATATCTCGGGCAAGCTACTTCTACAATACAGGACAGAGCCCGAGATAACTTGTGTTATATGACGTCATAAAAAGTGAGCCCGAGATAACTCGTGTTATATGACGTCATAAAAAGTGAACATTTAAAAAATGTCCCGTCCACAGAAACATGTATGTACTGAAAGTGCCGTCTTGAATGAGTTAACCAAGTGTCACACACCTCAAAATCTAATCAGATGGCAACAAGGAAAACTAAATAAATAGTTCTAAGTGGTTGTACCAGGTGACAAAGACCTCACTATGCACAACCAAACAAATATGACGTAACAAACAGGAGGATAATGGAGGATAAGACTAGACTATTCATTCTCATTAATATTTTATGAGCTTCCTTTCGTACTTAACAGTAAAAAATAGCATTAGAATAGGTTGCATACTTTAGTCATTTCATTTGCTACATGTAGTTCAGTGCAGGATATTTAGAGAAAAAATCTTTAAAAAAGTTCTGTATCACCACCCACACCAACCCTAAACAAGGCCCGGAATTAGGCCTCAACATAGCAATGGTCTAGCTATCTGGCATGGTTTTCCAGATATTACATATAGATATTACATATACTAAAAGTCAATAATGGCGCCTTTTTTAATTTGATTGAGTTGAATTTTTTTCAAGGCATATCCATTCCTCAGACAGCATATAAAAGTCAATAATGGCCCCACGTTGGCCTTTCTAAATTTTATTATAGAATTAAAATTTTACCGGGCATATCCCTCCCTGAAGCCGCATATTTTGTTTTATAATAATGGTGTAGCTATCCGACATGGTTTCCCAGCTATTACACATCCGCAAGTCGGTCATTTTTAATTTGATCGAATTGAAATTTTTGCAGGGCATATCTCTCCCTGAAACAATACATTTTGTTCTATAGTAATGTTCTAGCTAATTGGCACCGTTTTCTAGATAATACACATGTGAAAGTCAATAATGGCCGCAAATCTGCCATTTTTAAGTCATAGTATTGAGTTTTTCTACGCATATCCCTTCCCTGAAGCCACACATATCGTTTTATAGTAATGGTTTAGCTATCTGGCAAGGTTTTTAAAATATTACCCATATTAAAGTCAATAATGGCCGCAAATCAGCCATTTTGAATTTGATCAAGTTAAAAAATTTCTGGGCATATCCCTCCTTGAAACCGCACATTTTAGCACGGTTCACCTGGATATTACGAATATTTAAAAAATAATTGCCGATAGTCAGCCTTTTTGACCTCCATGGCTTAGTTTTTGACCGATTTACGCCCATTTTTGAAATTATCCTAGGTAGGCCCTATTGGTGAAATTGATAGGGCCTACATGTATATGATATAAATTTTAGAGCGATACATAGAAAATTGTTGAGTGAATCGCGTTAATGAGAAAATTTGCCGATTGGAAAAAAATCAGGGTCATGAAGGTCACAGAAAGGTCAAATGTGAACTCAATGAAGGTTTAGTCATAATTAACCTGTATAAGAAGTTTATTGTGCATTCCAGTAACAAGAAACAAGTTATAGTGCTAGAAGTGGTGGACGGATGCACCTCATGACGACAAAATTTAGCTGAGACCTAATAATTGCATAGAGCACTGTGTATGTTGTCCTCAAACTAGACACCGATAGCACGTGCATCTCAAACTGACGACAACTAACCAAACAGTTGTTCGGTAAAATGAAAATGGGGCTGTTGGCACAGATTGGCAGAAGAGATAACAGTGAATGGTCCGGACAGAACACGTCGCACTGTGGGGAGTGTATGCAATAATAAGCTATACTGCAATCTTATTAGTTGCAGGTTATTTTCGTTCTGAGAAACTAGTCAGTCGGAAGACTGACTTCGACTGGCCCGAGATATAAACAAATATGCCAGCTGGTGCGATTGCTGCAATAATATAAATTATATATTTTCGATTAGGCAGGCGATAATAGTTTACATAAATATAAAGTTTGTTGCTACTTATTTTTCTTTTTACTTTTAACATGTCATTTCATGTTCCGGACATACCCATTAGGTGCGGATTAGTTGTGGGGGGGGGGGGGGGGGGGGGGGTTTGCATGTGGAGTGGTAGTAGCCCAAGATGGCCTGATTCGTGTGATGATTTTAAATATAATATGAAATTTTCTCATATTCAATTTTATATTGAGGTAATGTGGCTGTTGAATTTGATGCCGAGGCTGTTTACCATGGCTTTGCACGTAGATCTCTAGTATATCTACGTTACACCATATACTTCATCATGACAATGCTGAAATGCTGGATCTCTTCAGGAGCAAGACTCAAGCATTATTGTCACAGAAGTTAACACATACTTCAAAGTTGAAGCAAGCCAGCATCAAGGGATTCTTTAAACCTTGAAACTCACTTGAGTTCAGATAAAACGGCTGATATCAGAACCTACTACCTCTACCAAAAGATAACTTCTGTTGTATTAAAAAATAGACAATGACACACCGCCACCGTCACCTCTTGAAAACAACATGGCCAGGCCAGCTGATCATTTTAAGAGTACAAACAACAATTTTTGGTTTCCAGTAGGGGGTGGCCGCACAAACGAGGCTCTATTGTAATGGCTTAAGTCATATAACCATGTGCAGTACACTTTACTATGCTTACATGTATAACTTAAAATGCAATCAAATGAATATAATATACATAATTTTACTTGCATTACACAGGTCGATGTAATTTAAATGCAATTAGTATTTGGATATTTGCATCAAAACTGAAAAAGAAATGGTCTATACATACATCTCTGTTGGTTTTGCGATAAAGTCGAGGAATATCACTAACAAATTTGAGTCCGACAGTACTGTGCTTGGTAATATCTTCTATAATATGGTTTGAAAAAAATGGAACAGGTTCTCGAAGGCACTGTCTGCAATCTTCTATAGCTTCTGTTGATTGGGAAGTTGCATACAAAATGTCAGTCATATTTTATTTGTGATGTAACAAATATCAAGATAATATTTAAAAATTCCCGTGCAAGCACTAAAACACCTCTCGGCTGATGCAGTAACTCAAAATGTCCACAAATCTGACACAACTGCTTCCAATACATTATGCCAATAATCGAACATCAATAATAAAATCAAGATGGCCGCCATAGCCTCGTTTTTGGTCTCACATGAAAACCACATGTTTTTTCGTGATACCAATTAGAAATCAGTAACGATAATAATCATACAAATAATAGAAGTAAAACTGTATTTTACATATCGATTTCATTTAAGAAAGCCATTTATTATAATTTTACAAAACACTTCTATTCGTAGTCTGTACTAATCCGTAATAGAATATGATAATTTTTACAGAAAAATGTCTGTTAACGTACATCAAAAAAGTGACGTGGTGTGATAACTCACCTTCGAAAATAGCATTATTTGAAACGCCAAGTTTTAGTATTTTAGGTTTTATCACATCTTGTAACAGATCCCCTAGCTGCAAAAAATACGTTAATGTGTTTAGTGCATATATTAATATAAAAACTGTTTTCTTTCAATAATAACTATCAACACAATTCAAAGTGTAAATGATGCCGGTTACAGATTGAAAAGGATTGAATTGTATTTTCAGGAAATAAAATTAAAGCAACTAGAAAAAATCTTATTTGGTTCGTGTTCGCAAACTTTTCTGCCAATATTAGATTTTGTCAGTTGTTAAAAGACAATATCACAACAAAAAACATAACAGAGTTGTGTTGGATGTATATAATGCCATCAGATGGACAAAACGTGATCTGCACAGAAACAGAACAACCACACTATGATACACACTTTCAATCATTTTGAAATTGGAGTCAGTTTAAATTTCCGAATTAGAAATAAATCAAATTTGGAATTTTTAAATATGTCTGGATTTATTTTGTTCAGTTTGTTTTATTTTGAGTTCCAATACTTATTCGATGAATGGCTGTATCTAATTATTTTTAAAAGTTGACACTGGATAGGCACAGCTCTTTTGTTGAATAATGCCTGTTTAAGAAATCAGAGCTGCTTTTCCTTTGTTTACAATAATAAATTAAATAATATATATGAAGTCATGTTGATGGGTGAATTGTAAAAAAATACCTCCTGAGGCACAAGTGGTTAAAACAAATTGACATCTAGTCAATGTTTTGTACATTATACAACAACGAGAAATAAAGATAACTGGTTTTTTTTCGTGCTGATACTAAAAAGAAACATCTTTGTATTCTCCACAATTTTTTGTACGGACATACCTTTTCAGAAATAGTTTGTACATCAACAATTAGGCAGACAAGTTGTGGTTTTGTAATCTGCTCTATCTGGCTTTCAGAGCTTCCCCCACCATCTCCTCCAGTGGTAGTATCTATCACATCTGTGCCGTTACTTCCATGGTCACCTTCTCCTTTCTGCTGCACATCCTGGTGCTGAAATATTAAATGCAACAATGAATTTTGATGAAGATGTATTAAGATTGTTTAAAGTGATATACGTTATCAGGATGGTTGCGATAGATGGGAACTTCTTATGTGATTATTACAATTTTCACTGCAGATGATTGTCGTCCAGTTTTAACCCGCTCAAATCTTTTATGTAAACCAAGAGACCAAAGATTTATTTTCAATTTGAAATCATTATAAATGTCTTAGTCAGCTTCATTTGGATACCTATGTTATGGCTGAGCCTCTACTGCCATTATAAATATTTTAATTCTTTCAGTGACTGACTGACGTTAGACGCCAGAATCTGAGTCTATAGACATCAGATTCTGACGTCAGAAGTTGATCCCCGCTCGGAAAAAGTTAAAATACCATGACATTTCTGTGGCTTTCCCCATCAGTAAAATGTTATTTTCACTGTAAATGCACTTAACCTAAATATAATTTTCATATCATAGTAGAACATTCTGGAATAAATTCCCGTTGGGATTTCTCAATAACAGAAAGCTTAAAAAACAGGGTGATCCCAAAGTTAACCATTTAAAGCTATATTACAATCCCTACCTAATTGCCCCTAGACTTAAGACAAACCCCATCTACAAAAGAGAGTTTCCAACCATGTTAATTCCTGCACAACTTTAACATCATGTAATGGCTTTGCAATTCAAATTTCAGTTTTATTACGACTTGTATCCTGATCCCATCGCCAACAGGACATCTGTTATATAAACCCTACCACTGCGCTATCTAGTGTGAGCGAGTGTGTTGTTAATTAATCATTGCTGAGGAGAGATGTTAGATGTAGCGCTTTATACTATTTCCTTAATATAACAGCAACCATGAGAATTAATCAAATTTGACTGAATCTTCAACCATGCTTTCAAACTCTTTTACAGCCCCGAAACAAAACTACCCAGTGTGTCAAAACAAGATTTGTATTACAAAATCATCAAAACTACACAAACACTGAGGAGTTAGTTGCCAAACAGAAACTCAAGAAATTTAAAAATAATGATAAATTTATTCAGTTCCACAAGCTGTTGTCATAACCACCCGGTATATATATAAACTAGATTGTACAATCTATACAATCTAGTTAACACGTGAAGGTAAAATTATACTTTCCCTGATGTGAATACATACTATTCTTTCTCTAATCTCTTGTAGCCATGTAACATAACGAGATGTCAGCTGTAAGTTGAGCTTCCAAAATCTATGGCACAATGCTGCTAGGTAGCAGTCATCTTGCCAACATCGCTCCATGCAATTCCACATCACTTCTGTTGCTTTCAAATTGAAAGGTTCACCTGTTCCCAGCAACAGAAGTCAAGTCTCTATAATATCTTTTTCATACTTAAAGGACAAAATATATGGAGAACTATATCAACTTGTATGGTTATATCAACATGACAATTAATCCTCTTACCCTAATTATAAAAATTAATTGTTTTTATTATATGGGGATTGGTATGTTTTCATCACATATGGTACTTAGTACGGTACTGCCTTTTGGAATTCTCGCATTCAAGGCAAACTCTGGCATATAAATGAAATGAAATGCTATTTCAGGGTTGTAGCCCGCCATTTATACATTTTATGAGAATTTTATGCAAACGAAGTAATGTTTAGATATAATGTGCCTAAAAGGTGCACATGACATATAGTGGATCTTTAGTTCAAGCAAAAGTGTTATATTGAACTATAGAATTGTATTTATAGTATACTAGACAATATAGGCCTATTATTTCTAGGCCTAGTATTTGGAACCATTTTTCGAAAAATTCTACACCCTTCTACTAACGATCCACTCTTCATAGACTAATGTTTTTGAGCTGCGTTAAGGGGGATCATTAAACAGAGTCATACTGGAAAACGGCTGTTATTTACACTTTATATGTTTCTAATGTATTGTAGGTACATGTCAATGGACAGTTTGATATGAGAGCCTGCTTTAAATTACAAATGAGATATTCATTATTCAGATTACGGTACAATTTAACCTTTTTAACAGCTCTTTAAGTCTGAATTTATCATTGAAATTTTCATCCACTACAAGCCACGACTTGCTAAAGCAATTCACAACTTTTAGTTGGAATGAGTAACAAATTAAAGAAAATTGCCATATCCCAACAAACACGAGATGCAAGAATCAAACATGATTCACAGCCTATGATTCAATCACTCCTATGCCATTTTTGCGAACCTCTGTGAAAATTTGTACAGGTATCACATTCACAAGGTACTGTAGAATAATTTTTTTTTTTTAATAATTCTAGCAATATTGCTAGCAAGAAATATGTAGATAGATGAAAATATGTTATACATACAAGAGGAACTGGAAAAAGGATCCATCAGTGCTGTTTCAAGAACTCCAGCGATGTCCTGAAATCTTTAAAAAAAAATTAAGCTTGATAACTGGACATAATACCGGTACATAATACAAATTAGGAATACATACAATTTAGACCTTTTTCATAATAAAAAAGACTATAATTTTAATAATAATTGCAATAATGTGTTAATATATATTAATGATGTTCTAATTTATGGTGATACGAAATACATAGTGAAACATAATTGAGCTAGTGATCTGAAAAATATGTGTCTATGGCCAGAGGCCAGAGACCAATTGGTCAATGTGTAAATGTGGGTGACCATGGTCAACCCTGGCCAGCTTTGGAGACCATGGTCGCCATGATAAAATTAAAACATCAAACAAAACCATCTACATTAGAATTTACAGTATATAGACACTCGTCAAATTTCAGTATTCCTGGAGAAAATCAGCAGCATTGAACTGATATGGTATACCTTTCAGAGCAATATTTGTACACTAAAACAAATTTTTAGGGGGAAAAAATTCAAGATTGGAGAAGTCACAGAAAGGTCTAATGTGAACTCAATCAAGATTTAGTCATGGTCAGCCTGTATGTGAAGTTTCATGTGAATTAAAGTAACACAAAATAAGTTATATAAACCATGGTTTATCATGTTAAACCAGGGTCCACCATGAACAACCATAATCGACCATTTCGGCTGGGTATATGCGTGCTAACGCATTATTTTAAACGGTGAGTTTTATACTTTGTGCCACGGATTCTGTAATCTCAAATCTGAATAAGGAATATTCATTTTAATTTAAAGACTGATTGGACGATCATTTTGAAGAAAAAGACTTAATCTCAAAATGTGTGATTACCAGCACAGGTGTTATAACGCGTTGTTTTATGCGACGAGCTTATAGAAAACACTATGCTTTAAAAAATGTTAACTCTATTATACCCCAGGACCTTGCATTTCAAATTACATTTTCTTTGACACATAAAACATGAGAAAATTACAATTTAGGTCTTCACCCGAAAAGAGGCGATAAGCGGCAATTTTGACTCAGATCTCCAACATTTTGAATTTTTGATATAAACATACTAATGAAAAAAAAGGCGGCTTAGGAATATATATTTTTTCACAGATGACATCAAAATTGAAAAAGGCATGACATCACAATTAAATTTACCTTCAGGACCTAATTTTTGCCTGATGCTCTGTTTTGAACTTATTCCAGCTATCCACATGATCCGTGTAATGGGAATATGATATAAATTTTGGAGCGATACTATGTTGAGTGAACAACCTTCACGAGAAAATTAGCCACATGACGACAATAGGCATCAACCAAAATTTGGCTGAGGCCTAAAAATAGAGCAATTATGAAAAAATGTTAAAAAACATATGTTCCATATTCCCATCACCCCCAGGAAAAAACCGATGATCCTAAAAAATCTAATTATCACCCTACCACCCTCCTGCAACTTCCATGTCACTCACTGGCCACAATTTCAGGTTGGCCAAAACCTTCTTTACTTGGAGGTGGATTTTCTTTTTAAATGCCTACTGTAATTCCCAAATATGAGATACATGTACTCAATGTTCATTACAAAAGTTGTGTGGGGACATTTGTAGCTAATACGTGAGGGCATCCGTGAAAACTATGGGTCAATGGGGTTCACTTATTTCAAAATGGCTAAAAACAGCATTGCCAAATGCGTCCAATTACAGATTACGTAATGCTTAAGACCAGTGATCTCTAATACTTGATCACTGGTCCTTGTGGGCATATCCAGCGTGCATAGTGAAGGTATGGCCTTGAAATGTATCGCCATGACACACATTTTAGTATGGATGCGCACTAGGATGCGCACATGCTAATGTTTACTTCCGACTTGTGTCTTATGGCTATTTTTAGAACATTGTAGATTATCGTCCTGTCCGGGATAATGACTGGGAAATTTCACACACCAAGTTTTTCCCAAAACTACTGTAATAAGCACCCACCCCCCTGTAGCCTTAGGGGGTATTCTATTTAACAGCAAGGCCATTTATCAGACTAAATAGTGTACCCTCCAATTTAAAAAAAAAAATAATAGTCTACCTTATTTGAAAGTAGACTGGTAAACTCCATTTCGACATAAAAGTTGTAAAAGCAGGGTGTGACCTCAGTCTCTTTACACTGGCATGGCAACCACAGAGTTTCTCAAATTGCTCCACAAATTCCAAGCTTTCACAGTATCTCTGGAATCAATACACAATTAGAATACATAATTTTTTATTTAACCTAAACATTATTATATTCAAAATGTTTTATCAATCAATAAAACTTCTATAGCGCTTATATCCTTAGCGGACTGAGCTCAGAGGCACACAGATCCTTAGCACGATCATATCTGATAATCGAGGCCAAAGCATTCACAAATTCATAAACTTGTCCATCATGCTAAAAGTGATACTGAAACAATCAATTAAAGAATTCAGCAGGACCATTTGGGAGGAGACAACACATATGTCAGGTTTGATGTTATATTCCAACAAAATGAGACTTACGTGTTTGAATATATCAGGATTTCCAGGTGCAAATATTGAAGGTGTTTTAGCTTCTATATTACACACTACTTCAGGCCACACTGAATGAACTAAGAAGTCATAGCCTCTAACCACCTCAGCAGACCTACAATGATAAAGAAATATGTTTGCATCTGTTTAACTGCAATAAAAACAAATACCAGTATTTACTCACAATTATCTGAATATCTCAAATTCCTTTTTTGCTAAAAGCATACTAGGCAATTACATGAAATGGCAAAATCTAGGGAATTTTGGGATTACATACATGCATTATGATTGTAATCCATCCAGGAAGCGAGATGATTTTCAGTATTGTAACCCCGCTTATAAAAGTGCATGCACTTATAAGTGAAAATCACATGTTTTGGGGATGTTTTGAAATTATTTTAGGTTCGAAAACTAAGTGCATGCACTTGTTTTTGAAAACAAAGCACACCCCTATTCTCAGTGACTTTGTTGCTCACTATGATACTCTAAATAACTCTGTCATCAACTTGTGTTTTTATGGATTCAGGTTTGTGATAATTCACATTTAAACTTGCATATAATGTTATAATCAGATTTGTATTTTATACATTAATATATGATGCATATTTAAAGACCTGAAGAAACTAGTCCCAGCTAATCCCATGCAAATGATGTTGAACTAGATGTGACTGTTTTCGACACGAAAACATTGAATGCATCCCCCCCACATGACTGAAACTTGCAGATTGTACAGTAAAAAATCGAAGCAAAAAAATTTTCCCCACCAGGTATTTTTTTTCAAAATGTCCTCCATCAGCCAACTTGTTTTTAATGAATTATTACCAAAAGTTAATCAAAACCTTAGAAATGCCTGGAGAACCACTGCATCAAATTTGAATAAGATCCACCCAATAGTTCATAACATATCCTGTCCACAAGCATTTCAGGTGGCTATTTTTCTAAAATGTCCTTCATCGGCCATCTTGTTTTTAATGGATTCTTCCCAAAAGGTAATCAGATCATCAGAATTACCCAGAGAACCACCACATCAAATTTGAATGTTATCCAACCAATGGTTCATAACATATAGCGTCAACAAACTGTTTGGTTGGCCATTTTATTGGAAGAATTGCCCAGGCACATACCGTAGGTCATGTCGGTGACGAGAAAATGCTTAATTATCCCCGTTCTAAGCATGTAGATACCCATCTAAACAAACAACTTGCTAAGTCGATTTCAAAACCACCAGGGTGAGGGACTCCTTACCCGAACTGGACAATTACATCACTCACTATATGGTCCAGCGCTCATTTAACGAGAGCATGTGTCTTGAAATATTTTTTCTGTTCGAATATAAGTCAATACACTTGTTTTCGAAAACTAAGTGCATCTTCAAATATAAGTGCATGCATGTTTATGTGCAGGGATACGGTAAATGTTACTTATAGTTTGTAACAAAGATTTGAAAAAGACAATAGCCCACACCCATTAGATTTTTAGTTCCTTGGAATCACTGCACCTTGAATTTCAAGGAGCAGTGATTTAAAAAAAAAAAATTGCATTTCAAGGCTTGAAATGCAAGACTGTTTTTGTTTTTAAAATATTGCTGTCCAGAACTTCAGAATCACAATAAATGTCTAGTACTTAATAACTTGTAATCTGCCAGCACTATACTTACAAATTTATTGTCTTTTTTTTGCAGTGATGTCCACAATTTTAATATGGTTATACTGACCAGCATCTTTTTTATTAACTTTTAACCGCCTGTGCCGCATATATTCGGGTTTTCATTTTTTATTAGCACATAAGGTACCACATTTTAAAAATGTTTAAGATAAAATGTGACATCAACCAGCAAGATTTGAAAAGAGTTGACCTCCATTTTGTCTGAAGAATTTTCACTCACTTGAAGTTGTGGATCGCGTCAGCGAGACACAACTTCAAGTGGGTGAAAATTCAAATTGGATAATATGGCGGTTAAAGAAACTGTTAAATTATCGGATTGTTACATTTGTTTTCAACAAATAGTATATATTGTGGAATTAAATATACACCTGGCACTATAATTTTTCACTGTGTGACTAAAAAATAAGTTGGTGTGACCTAAGCCTTGAATATAAATTTTATTGGTACAGTAGAACCTGCTATGAGCAGCCACTCTCATGAGCAGCCAACCTCCTATGAGAGGCCACTTGGCCATTCCCCAAAATGACATTTCCTATACAAATGAACCTCCTATGAGCAGCCACCTGCCTTGAAAGGCCACTTTTCCTGTGTCGCAAGGGTGACTGCTCACAGCAGGTTCTACTGTACCTAAGTTAAATGCAAAGAATACTTCTAGAAATCAGTATAGGTTATAGCAATTGTCAGAAGCTGGGGCTCAAGTCATATGTACTTCCTTCCCTTGACCCAGCTACTGTGTATTGTAGATTGACAAAGCAGTCGGAATGTTGTAAGCATTCAAAAAAAAAAGATGCCAATGATAATGTACCCTTCTGCTGTTCCTGCTGTGACCTCCTTTAACCGTTTACAATGTGAAGGGATGAAATCTGTTATGGCTTGATACATTCCACGTAAACCCTTTGGATTGTCACGAATGAACTGCTCACTGATGACCTGGTAAATAGAGAGATCAGGAAAACATTCAAATGTGTGAATAGTGGATGTATAGCCCACATTTGTCACATAGAGTAAAAAGTAGTAGGTTATACATCGTTAAATATGGTAGTAGGCCTATTGTATTCAACTTCGAACTTTTCTTTGCAGCTTTGATCAATACAGTAGATTTTCAGATACAGGATAGGCTAACAGTCGTAACAAATGTTATAGTCCTTGATAAAGGCTTTTATTGGAGGTTGTCAAATTAATAAATGCGCATTTAAAATTTCCGAGGTGCGGCTGAAATTAGAAATTTCACAGGATCTGAGTTGCAGACTTTGGTAAAAACCTTTCCTCTTAAAATATTAAAAAATAGACATATGCTAAATTAAATCAGAGTAAAGAAACTGTAACCTTATACCTTAGGCCTAGCACAGCCTTGTTAATAGATTATACAATTGTCTGTCCAAACATAGATTACCTCTTCCATATAAGGAGCAACAACATGCTGTTGAAAAAGATTTTCAGCATCTCGCATTTTGTCAATGGTTGCATATGTACGTAAACATTGTCTCAATATATTGACATCCCCTGTTTCGAGGCCTTCACGAAATGATCCTTCTAGATTGTATTGCAAAACTGATGTGATAGTGGCAATTCTCTGAAATAATAAGTTGTGATAACATTGTTATATTATTGTCACAATACTGTAGATCTTGTAATTTTAGAGTGTTAAAATTTTCATGAATTTCTGATTTTGGGACTTTTCAGGAAGCTTAGAATTCGCAAATTTTCATTTTTCTTTAGTAGCACCATTGAAATAATAATTTTGCGACATTCTTGAATTTGTCCACTTTGCGAAATTCGCGAAAATTAAAATCTGAAGAATATTACCAGATCTACAGATCTAAAGTTTTTACAAATAACCCGTTATGAAAAGTCAATTTCACATTTGTCAGAATATTTGCTTGGTAAATTTGTTTAAACTTACATTATTTACTATTTTGGGCATAATCTGTTTAAAAGTGATATAACATTTACAATCATCATTATCAACATTGTTTTTTGAACACAAAACTATCACCTCTGATTATATATAACACCTTATATTCACAGGTACTAAGACACAAAATAATGGAAATCTGAGGCAAAAACTATACAAGATTTTGACAATAACATTTTTACTGTAATATGATAATAAAGTATGTCATTCATATGGGGCATATTATAATAAATATCTCAAAAAATACATTTATTCACAAAAAGTAAGATCATAGTAAATCAGAAACGTGTGAGTGAAACCAGTAATACATAATACAACAATAATGTTGTGCTATAGCAACCATAAAAAGATCATAAGTATACTGACTGGTTTTATCTCTATCACTAAAGGAGCACCTCGACTCTTGTTTACATAAAACTGTAATTTGTTGAACTCTGTAGCTACTCTTTCAATCAGTTGACCGCTGAGCTCACTATACAAAATCAAAATGATTATATGATGAACTAAAAATAACATTCACATAACAATTGTAATACGAGGAATAAAAATAATTTTTATGTTTGCATATTTATAATATGAATATCAGGAGATACTAATATAATTTCAATATTTATTGTACATAACATGAAAGTGTATTAAATCAAAATATTTTAAAGATTGAGAATAAAAGTAAATAGCACATATGATTTAAACAGCATACATTTTATACTTATTCGCATATTAGTATATTCTGTAGTACCTTGTATACTCTAAACCTCCGACTGACTGGCCAGGTGTATTAGCCTGAATGCCAAGCAGTTTCTCCATTTTGTCAACCGATTGCAAGATATTCATAAGTCTTTGTAGAGATGCCTGTAAAAACATAGACATGTGTAATTCCCCCAGAGCAAACCAGCTAATTGTAAAGATCTAGAACTGAATATTATTTTTCTTGTGCAAAAGCATATCCTTACTTTCTTCTCTTTTATTTTTGTCTGTTTTTGTCTCTTGGCCTCGAATATCACAACAGCTTCATCTAATGCCTTCTGTACAGTCTAAGAAATACAAATAGGCATTACAATTTGTGCCAGAAGTACATACTAAATTATATTTCTAGCCATAAGTGGTTTATTTATTAAACAACAATAGGTTCCTTGAAGTATAGAATGCAGAATGTGTAATGAAAAACTTGTGTGAGTAACCCAGAGGAGACAATGTCATCTCACAACTATGTCACAAAGGACTGTATGAGTCAGGTGACCAGTTAAACACTTCAATTATAAACATGGTTAAATTTAAAATAATTTCACGATGATCGCATGTCATGAGATGTCTAGATGTTAATAATAAAGTTGCCAAAAAATAAGGTAAATATTTATGCCTCATATCTTTGGTAGTTTGGTTGTGATTTGGGTCTGTTATGGCATTTATATATTTAGAAAAAACTGTATTTTCTGTAAATAACCTACATAATTTAGCATCTGGACCACCACACATTGATCCTGTAATTGTTAGTTGTGTAATTTCTGTTACCTGAATGATATGAACGTTCTGATTTACCATAGCATCATTGAAACATAAATTGAAATAAATGTCACTTGATAAATTTTTTCATTGGGAAAAGAAAACATCGTACGTAACACAATTTAGGAGAATATCCTGAATAGATTTAGATACTTACTATCACTTCTTTTTGTAACTGTTCTAATGGAGTTGTCAATGTGTGGATAGCCTTGTCCATCCCAACCTGGAAAAAAAATCAGAAAAAAGAATATTTATAAATTAGGAGTTTAACACTTACAGCACGGGGATAGACTTTAGTCGTCAGAACCTGACGTCTGTAGACATCAGATTCTGATGACTAAAGTCTATCCCCACATTGTAAGAGTAGAAATATATGGCTGTAGACACTTAACATCAAATGAATCGGAAAAGACATTTATGATGATTTCAAAATGAAAAAAACCCATTTGGTTGGAATGTTTTTTACAAATTAATTCAGTTCTTTAAGGGTTAAATACCAGTATATGCCTTTAAATAGCTTAATCAGCAAGATTTTAGAAATAGAAATACTCTATAGGTTATTTTACCAGTTATCATCCACCCCAACCAATATAATCCACGTCACATGCTTTACTAAATTCACTATTTTTATGAGACTGTTGATTTTCATATAATGGGGTTCAGTTCATATTAAACAATTAAACAATTGAACAATTTAAACAATTTAAACAATTAAACAGTTAAACAATTCAAAAACCAACTTAATACCAAATTTGATGATAAGTTAACAAAGTCAGCATAGTCCTTATTGATAAGCTCAATCATTGCACTCTGAAGGACTTTTAGATAGATGCTCAGTTCATCTCGCAGGGTCTCTGTGGGCACTTTTCTTCTGCATTCAACAACAAATTCCTCAACATGAAAGTTATCCTGTAAAAAACAATCAATTTGTGTGTGGGAAAATATTCGCATTATTACCGTATTTATTGAATCACACATTCCTTTACTGATTGACATAAAATATAAGATTGAATAGAATTAAATTTTATACAATCATGCATATATTGACCATATAATACTGTTAGTTGAAGAAATGCACAATAACTAGAAATGTTCACAACGAACATCATTATATCAATGTTTTATTGAATCTTTTCAAACGTCAGTAGATCAAATTCAATGTGTAACAACAGATACATTCTTTCATATTGATGCTCTAACTATCATAGAGCCTACAAGGTTTGAGGTAATCAAGAACGAGGCCCCCCAGTGACCAAATAGGCATCAACCTCTAAACATCTACACATAACATGTATAGGCATCAACCTCTATACATAATTAAATAACAGTCAAATTGGATGAATAGTATGAGAGAAAATAATAGTTTAAGTTAAAGGAGCTATTGAGGACCATTTTGATTCAGAGCAATGATACCTTGAGCCCGTCAACATTAAATGCATTATGAACACACTTGTCAAATTGCAGAATGTTCAGATAAAGTTAAATATGTGCTTGATCCTACAGATATGGCTTAGGTATAGGGAAGATGTGTACAAACAGCACATAAGCTTGAAGCATAGTGTTCACCGTCAGCATTGCATCAGAATTTGATTGACACTGTTTTCATTTCACACATGATGGAACATAAAGTTCTGTATGATAGTAATCAGGTGATAGAGCTACTCAATATCACTTGCATAGTCATAAATACATAGACATAAATACCATATTTGTAAAGGCATTGCAGTTATTATTGGATTATTATCATTTGTGGTTTTCAAGATTATATGGGGATCAAAATGTCGAGAAACAAATTCACTTATAGTATGACTAGCAAATATGAAATACCGGTACATTTAAACAAGACTACATAAGTCGGGGAGCTCCCACTCCGAATTAGAATTTGATTTAAGCAATTTTGTGTAAGGTTATTAATGTAGTCCTAGGCTAGGTCAAAAATCAGGACGCAAGACAACTAGGTCTAAAAAGCTCAGTCTAAGAGTAAGATAAGAATTAGACAGTCTGTCAGAGATTGCAAACCTCCATTGAAATTAATGATCCTAGTCAGTATCCCAGTAATGGTCTACCTATCTGGCACGGTTTACCCGATATCAGGCCAATCTAGGTAACTAATAGCTGATTTACGGTCATTTAGAATTTGATATAAACTAGTTAAAAAATTAGGGTGCATCCTCCCCCGAAACATCAAATTTTGTTTTATAGTAATGGACTAACATCTAACACAGTTTGCAAAATATTGGGCATGTGAAAGTAAATAATGGCCGATAGGGGGCCATTTTAAATTTGATCGAGTCAGAATTTTTCAAGATGCATCCTCAGCTGAAATCTCACATTTCATTCTATAGTAATCGTCTAGCTATCTAGCACGGTTTACCAAATATTGGCCATGTGAAAGTGAATAATGGCCTAAAGGCGGCCATTTTGAATTTGATCAAGTCGAAATTTTCCAAGAAGCATCCTCAGCTGAAATCTCACATTTCATTCTATAGTAATGGTCTAGCCATCTAGCACGGTTTACCAAATATCGCCCATGTGAAAATGAATAATGGCCGATAAGAGGCCATTTTGAATTTGATCAAGTCAAATTTTTTCAAGATGCATCCTCTCCTGAAATCTCACATTTTGTTTTATAGTAATGGTCTAGCCATCTAGTACGGTTGATCAAATATCGGCTATGTAAAAGTGAATAATGGCCGATAGGCGGCCATTTTGAATTTGATCGAGTCAATTTTTTTCAAGATGCATCCTCTCCTGTAATCTCACATTTTGTTTTATAGTAATGGTCCAGCTATCTAACACGGTTTACCAAATATCAGCAATGTAAAAGTAAATAGAGGCCGATAGGCAGCCATTTCAAATTTGATTGAGTCGAAAGTTTTTAAAAGGCATCCTCTCCCGAAACGTCACATTTTGTTTTATAGTAATGGTCTAGCTATCTAGCACGGTTTACCTGATATCAGGCCTATCGAGGTAAATAATGCTGATTGTCTGCCATTTTGAAGTTAAAAATTTTCAGGGTGCATCCTCCCCCGAAAACTCACACTTTGTTTTATAGTAATCAGGTAATGGTCTAGCCATCTAGCACGGTTTACCAAATATCAGCCATGTGAAAATGAATAATGGCTAAAAAGGCGACCATTTTGAATTTGATCAAGTCAAATTTTTTCAAGATGCATCCTCATCTGAAATCTCACATTTCGTTTTATAGTAATGGTCTAGCCATCTAGCACGGTTGATCAAATATCGGCCATGTGAAAGTGAATAATGGCCAATTGGCGGCCATTTTGAACTTGGACGAGTTGAATTTTTTCAAAATGCATCCTCTCCTGAAACCTTACAATTTGTTTTATAGTAATGGTGTAGATATCTTGAGCCGTTTTCATGACATTCCACAATATCAGGCCTGTCGAGGTGAATAATGGCCGATGGGCAGCCATTTTGAATTTTATCAACTTGAAATTTTTCAAGATGCATCCTCTCCTGAAACCTTACAATTTATTTGATATTAATGGTGTAGCTATCTTGAGCAGTTTTCATGATATTCCGCAATATCAGGCCTGTCGAGGTGAATAATGGCCGATAGGCGGCCATTTTTAATTTTATCGACTTGAAATTTTTCAAGATGCATCCTCTCCTGAAACGTCACAATTTGTTTTATAGTAATGGTGTAGCTATCTTGAGCGGTTTTCATGATATTCCGCAAAATCTTTCAGTCGGATTTACCAATGTTATAAATTAGGTCAAAGTGCTGGGTCAACTTCAAGGTCAAGGTCCAAAAACCTGGAAAGGCACAACTAGGGACCTTAGAGAACATGCATGTGCAATATGACTGTCATCGGCCCAGTACTTTTCAAGATCTGCTCCGGAAACGAAGTGCTCGTCAAAACGTCTAAATAGGTCATAGTTCTGAACCAAAAGTAGGTCAAAGTTCAAATACCCCAAAAGGCACAACTAGACCCCCTAGGGGTGTCGTGTGTAAAATTTGAAGACAATCGAACAAGTACAAAACTACTTTCAGAAATATGCTCCGGAAACGAATTGTTTACGGCGGCCCAACGGCCAAACGCCGTAACATCATCATTTTCTCCTCTGCGACCTTGCGTATTGAATTCAGATTGAAAATATTTTAACCTGTCCATTATACACCTGGAAGTAACCCACATACCAAAAATTGTTATCCTAGCTTATTTTCTTACAAAGTTATAGGCAAAAGAAGAGGCAAAAAAAAACGGAGGCGGAATTAAATGAATCGGGCTTTAGACCACCTTTGTGCACACATAGGCTAAATCTGGGCCAGGAGAACCTCTTGAGGATAGTGAGATGAATGAGATGACACTGTCCTCCAGACACAGGATTCTAGCTGTCTGAGGCAGAGTACGCTACCTCTCGGTCACGGAGGCTCCCCACAATACTGAGTTTTAACTGTGACTAAACAGTTCTTATCTTATGAACATTTATTTCAAATTATTTGATATGGGTATTTCACAATATTACCTATGTCAGATTTATTAATGGCCAGCAAGTCAGCCATATGGGATTTCATCAAGTTTAATCTTTTTAAGGCGCATTCTTTCATGAAGTCTCACATTTTGTTTTATAGTATAAGTGATCTAGCTATCTGGCACGGTTTTCCAGATTACGCATAATAAAGTCAATACCGTCGGGCATTTTTAATTTTATCGAGCTGAAAATTTTCAGGGCATATGCTTCCCTGAAACTGCACATTTGGCCATTATAGTAATGGTCTAACTATCTGGCACGGTTCAGATATTCCGCATATTAAAAACATAATTGCAGATAATCAGCCATTTTGGCTGTCGCGTCCTAGTTTTTGCCCAATGCGTGGCGAAGTCATCCGAGCTATTGGTGAAATAGATTATATGGTACAGGTTTTGGAGCGATACAAAAAAATTTTTTGAGTGAATTGTGTCAACAAGAAAATTTGCCGGTAAAAAATCAAGGTCATAGAGGTCACAGAAATGTCATATGTGAGCTCAAGCAAGCTTTAGTCATGATTAACCAGTATGTGAACTTGAATGAAGTTAAATGTGCATTCCAGTAACGCGAAACAAGATATAGTGCTAAAAGTTGCAGACAGACGTACATTTTGGATATTTTGGATATACTTGAAATGCTACAGAATAAAGACAATATTCACAGAAATAACAAAAAATTACTTGTGCCAATAAAATTGTGTCAGCAATTCAAGACTATATTTTTTTAAATGTGGGCTTATGTTACACAGCAATTTTCGGTACAGATATATTTAAAAGGTATTGAATTTGTGTCAATTAATAAACACAATTTTTATATAGATTATTTTTAGTTAGTAGATAATGAATTCAAGATACAATCTTTTACTTTTAGCATGTTTAGACTAATGCATATCATGCAACTTGCCGTAGCCTGGGGTATCTTTGTACCCCGGGGTACCGCATGATTTGCAGCGCCACCTAGTGAGTGCAGCAGCAATTTGCGTTGCAACAGGTTCCGACATTGAAATATGTTATTTTCTCAGTCCTTAGTGACGAAAATGCCCCCAAAACAAGAATATTTTGTCCTCTTTTGAAATTATTTTACATTTTTTGGTATACCGGGGTACAGCCCTGAAAATAAAATAAATAATTAGACAAATGGCGGTTTCTATTTGGTACCCCATGGTACAGCGTTGTGCATCATATCTCACAACAATAAATATAATATAAAAGGTCCTGTCACACTAAAACTGTAATGTTCTGGATAAAGTTGGTCTAACGTTCATGAAAAGGCGGCAGAACATAAAAAATTGCTGGGAGGTTGGAGGAGAATCGCTAGATGAACGTTGTAGGTCGTTGGTGGTGGTCGTTGGTAGTCGTCGGAGGGCCCAAGTGTAGTACTCGACACCAAAACTGAATGACGGGTGCTGATTGACAATTTGACACCACGTGACATGATATACCGTCTTTTCGTTGGATGGGTGTCGATAACTACACTTTGGCCCGTCGGAGAACTCAAAGAGGGTTGTGGGGAGTTTTTAACATGTCAAAAATTTGCTATGTTTTTGGATGACACACAAACAGTTGCAAGATGGACGGTGGAAACCTGGTGTTCCCAAAAGTCCTCATACAGTTCATGTAGCGTTCTTGAATCCAGGACGGGCGGATGCAGGTTGTCAAGAACTGTGGAGGAATGGCAGGATAACGTTCCAGGACACAGTAAGAATGTTGACTGAGAGGCATATAAAAGGTAGAAGGACACCTGGAACGCAATCAGGTCAGCGAATTGGAAAATTTTTGAAATATGCACCAATGTTCTACCCAGAAATATATTTTCACGAATGCAGGAACAAAAATGTTGTAGTTTGACAGGGCCTTAAATTATCATCATTATGATTAACGCTACATTTCAGCTGTTCATAAAAATGATAATAATAAGGAGGCATACTCACTCTCATAAATTGATCCTTGCTGAAACTAAGAGTTGTTGGTCCACTTGGGAGTGGTTGTTTACTATTAGCCTCTGACACCATTCTGTTGATGAATTTGTGTGTCTACAAATCAAAATTTCTGAAAAAAATATATTTTGATGAAATAACTGATTTTTTCATAATCAATAACAATATTTTATAAAATTACCTTAAAAATTGATCCTTCACCTAGTGACAAGAAGAGGCCAGCCAGCCACCATAATCCCTCTCCCCTCCCGGTTTTGCAGCTATCAGGCATATTAAAGTCAATAATGGAGCAAGGCAGCCATTTCGAATTTCGTAGAATTAACATTTTTCAGGGCATATCTTTGTTATAGTAATGGTGTAACTATCTGGCAGAGCTTGTCAGTGTTGATCAAAATTTAAATTTTTTCAGGGCATATTACCTACCTGAAACAGCATTGTTTCATAGTAATGGTCTATCTATCTGGCTTGATTTGCCAGATATCAGAAATATTAAAGTTAATTAATAGTAGGCCATTAGTAGAGAGTAGGCAATTTTGAATTTGATCAAGTTGACATTTTTCAGGGCATATCCCTGCCTGAAAATGCACATTTTGTTTTATAGTAATGGTCTAGCTATATGGCACAGTTTGCCAGATATCAAGCATATAAAAGGTCATTATGGGCTATATTAATCCATTTTGAATTTGATGGAGTTGACATAATCACCTGCCCCTCCAGCTTTTCCAGATATTATGCAAATTAAAGTTAATAATTGCCACAAGTTAGAAATTTTGAATTTTATCAATTAAAAAATATTCAGGGCATATCACTACAGTAGAACCTGCTATAAGCAGCCACCCTTGTGACCCAGGAAAAGTTGCCTTTCAAGGCATGCAGTTGCTCATAGGTGGTTCAGTTATATATAGGAAATCCTTTTTTGGGGTGTGGTCAAGTGGCCTCCCATGCTCATAAGAGTGGCTGCTAATAGCAGGTTCTACTGTACCTGAAACTGTACATTTTGTTTCATAGTGATGGTCTATATATCTGGCATGATTTGACAGATATCAGGACTATTAAAGTTAATTATGGTCGGTAGTCGGATGAAATTTCTCAGGGCATACACCTCACTGAAAACGCACACTTTGTTTTTATAGTTTTGCATGGTCTAGCTATCTGGCACGGTTTGCCAGATATCAGGCATATGAAAGTTAATGATGGCAGATAGTCAGCCATTTTTAACTCAATGATCAAGTTGAAATTTGTCAGGGCAAATCCCTACCTAAGGCTTTGTCGCAAACGTTCACAATGTTCCAAGATACAAACACGGCTCGTATTGGTAGTCGGATGGTTAACTGTCCCTTTTATATTGACTTTTTTGCACTTTTTGTGTTCTGATATATGAAAAATGCTAACATTTTCTTTTTTTTCTTTGTAAGTTTATGATATGTTATAAGGTTTCCATTAAATGCGCCCTCCACCGGCTGATAAAAATGAATGAAGGCATGAAGCGCAGCTCAGCCTGTGCACGGATCCGGTGTCACTAGATGTGACCCCTCTGGGATTCCCAGCATCAATACATTATAGAATACACAATGGCCGATCATGCAGAATGAGGCTATTTATAGACATCACTGCATGTTACTGTTACTGATGGGCAACAGCTTAATGTACGGTGCTGTTTGAGGTCATTGGTTCTGGCTCATTGATATTTCAACTGAAAAATATTTTGAAGGCCGTAATGGGAACTAGAAGACGGGAATACAATTTGAATGCCGTCCTTGGCAATTTTCTTGTTTATTTTGCCGTTCCTATTTAGAAAATGCTCATCTAAAAGACGCGAAGAAGTGTCTCTGGCTAAGCCACTGTTTCCCCCTGACAAAAAACTCCTGGACCGCCCTGGAGTTGCAACCGTCTTCTCCGTGCTGACTCCAACACCAGGTTTGGAGTCAGAATCATCATATTGCTGAACATCAACTTTTTTCAGTGCCAGAAACACTGATTTAGCTATCTAGCACAGTTTCACAGATATCAGAAATAAAATAACTTATAAAATAAAATAGGTTATTTTGGGCGAGAGATGGAGGTAAAAAAAGTAGGTCAAAGATCGGAACCCCCAAAATGCGCATCTAACCCCCTAAGGGTTGTGTGGTTGCGATATGGGTTTCCGAAAACTGCTCCGGAAATAAAAAGATGGGCAGACGGTCGGCAGGACGGATGGACATCCGGACATCTGAGGCAATGCCTGGGGATGAAAAATCGATCCGTGGTGGCCATTTTGAATTTCACTAATTGTTGGGAATATGATTTTAAAATGTTAATGATTTTTTATTTAATTATTTTTGTTTTTCAAATAATTAAAAAGTTCACTTGTGGTGGACATTTTGAATTTCAGTGAAATTTTGTAAAAAATCACTTAAACATCTCCATATTGTTAGGGATGTTATTTTAAAAATTGAAAAATTTCTGATTACTAGTTTTTTCTGTAACAAAAAAATATGAAGGTGATCTGTACAGGCTGTAGCATCTATTTTGAATTTCAGTAAAATCCTGAAAAAATCCATGTTGTTGAGAATGTGATTGTAAAATGTTAATAATATCTGACATTATGTTTTTGCATCAAAAAAAAAAAAATAAGAAGTTCCCCTATGGTGGCCATTTTAAATTTTGGTAGCATCTTAAAAACCCACTTGCACATCTCCATCTTGTTGGGAAGGTAATTTAAAATTTAAAAAAAATTATCTAGGTTTTGTGCCCACAAAAAATTATAAAGTCGATCTGTGGTGGCCATTTTTAATTTTAATAAAATCTTGAAAAAATCACTCGCACATCTCCATGGTGTTGGGAATGTGATTGTAAAATATAATTTGAATAATTTAAGTTTAATAAGTTTTTGAAATTTGTGACCACAAAAATTTATGAAGCTGACCTGTGGTGGTCATTTTAAATTTCATTAGAATCTTGAAAAAAAGCACTTGCACATATCCATATTGTTGGGAAAGTTATTTTTAAAAACAATTAATTTTTCGACTGCGAGTTTTTGCTCTCACAAAAAATTGGCTGCCATTTTAAATTTCAGTAAAATCTTGAAAATATGATTATCACTCACACATCTCCATATTGTTGGGACTATGATTGAAAAAAATGAATAATTTCTGATTTTTCGCACACAAAAAGCTATGAAGTTGTTCTGTGGCGGCCGTTTTGTATTTTGGCAGCATCTTTAAAAACATGCTTGCACATATCCATGTTGCTGGGAATGTGGTTTATAAATAAGCATTTTGATTTTGGCAGCATCTTTATAAACACACTTGCATAACTCCATGTTGTTAAATTTGTGATCTAAAATTTTGGCCACTACCTTTAGGCCCACAAAAAGTGTGACAGACATGTGACGGATCCCAGCATGACTAGAATCTCACTTCCCCTATGGGCGGAGAATAAAAACACTCTGTCGGTGCTTCGATGGAACAAAATAATCTGGACTGAAATAATATATCTCTTTGGTATTATGTTTGGACAATCTTAATACAACAGGTGCGAGAATGACGTGAACTTATACCAATGAGTACCATTGAATATAACTATGTTTATTGGTTGGTTGGGCCTTCAAGAGTATCAGGCTATTATTGAATCTACTCTAATAACAATGGAAAATATTCCAGATGTTCTGGTAGCATGTATTAAGTGTGGGTGATGGCCATTATGAATTAAGTAGCTACATAACAAAAGTTTTGATGAATTCTGATGAATTTAGATAAATTTTAATTTTTACAGAATTTTGTTGTGTATTTTCGAAATTAGACCATTTGACATGTAATAAAATGACAGGTCTCATTTCACTATTACCATAAAACAAGAATTTAAGACAGAATGTTATTCATGGCTACAAGATTCAATATGAAAGTGGTTGAATTTTACCAACTTTGAAACTAGGACCTTCAGCCTTCAGCAGATCTAGATCACGCAATGGTCATGTGGGGTGATTCAGCTCAGATCGAGAAATGATCAACAGAGACCAGTATGAGTATGACACTATGCCACTATGCCAGACCTATGCAGGGCTGGCCAAAAGTTGCAAAGATTGACGCTCTACACCGCTGATTAAAATGGGCACCAGAAACAACTGTGTGCAGACTACATGTATGTGTATGAGGACTTGGATCACTTTGCATCCATACCATTCCATTCTGTAGATTGCCTACATGTATGTGGCCGATTTCTGGAGTCATTTTTTGGTCGCTCAATATAACTTTTTGGTGGGTCGCCTCTGATGCGCAACAATTGGCCAGCCCTGCAATAACCTATGCTATGGGTATGCATTGGATTTTAAAAAGGGTCTTTTCATTGCTCTGACAATCATTGCTCCGATAACCATTGTTCCGACAATCATTACTCCGACGATCATTGCGTTACAGAACTTGTCACCACCTTCACTTTGACATTGGTAAGCTATTTTAACAACATAACAGATTAAATTGGTCAATAAAATATTGTAACAAAATCATTGTATAATAAAATATGAAAAGTTCATATCAATTCATAAACATACCAGTGCATTAAACACAATTAATTCTCAAGTTAGACTGTATTTTAAATTGAATTTATTCTGTTTGTGATACTTAAAATAAAAGGTCTAGTCAACTGTTAAAACCTGCAGGACATGGGTCCCACAGAATGCAATAGTGCGCGTCTGTAGGCCAAGGCCCTATATCATAGTAATACTAAAATATGCATTTCATACCGACCACCGCATTAAAAGCAAGTTCCCAAATCATAGCAAGTCCATATATACTTCAAGAGCGACATCTATGAGTTAATAATTCCACCTAAGCTCAAAGCTCTTAGACCTGGCTTTATTTGTAATTTTTTTAATGCCTAATCAATCTGGCTAGCAAATTTAAATTTTGCTGATCTATAAATATTGCAATAATAGCCTATATTATTGACTATATTCCACACAAACTGCATTTGTTTACATTCTCAACAAAAAACAAAATGGCAGACAACCACGGCATATTCCTGTCCACTTGATAACCCTTAAAGAACAGGGAACATTTAAAACCTGAGGCTCAGATGGTCGGTGTAAAAAACTGAATCCACACACTGATGCAGTCATGACATCTTTGTCTACTATTGTTACTTGATTTCTCCAAGCTGGATCTTTTTTGTCAGGACAAAGCAAAAAATTGCAGGTTTTTTTTAGGGGGGGGGGGGGGGGGGTTAGCTGGTTATATGGCCCTCCAAAAAGGTGTGGGTTTAGAGAAACTTTTTTTTTAATTAAACTTTAAAAAAAACGACCGAATTGCCCCAAAGGGCTGTTCACACAAAATTACTTTCATAAAAAAATTGTGAAGGGATTATTTCTATATAATAATTTTCATTCTTAGCAGGGTTCCAGATACCCAGTCGCCCACTCGCCATTGGCCCCTTGTTTTTGCTGTGGGCTAATCAAGTTGACATCAAAGTTAGCTCACTTGCGAATGTGTAAGAGCTGAGCTATCCTTTAAAACTTGTATGTACAAAAAATTAATTTTATATTCTTTAAAATCATCGGGATTTATATAAAATTCCTTTGGGTTTACGAGTATAAGATTCATTGTAATATCATGTTAACAGATAATTCACTAGTCAGTGTATGAACTATTAACTACTGCACCTGCATTTCATGAGTACTTTCTGAATCAGTGAATGTATGTGTCATATTAAGTGATCAGGTTTTCATAGAAAAAATATATGATTAAGTCAGTAAGCTACTGCAATTTTATATGAGCAACCAAAATCAGCATCTGGGAGTTTTTGTAGGTATCTTGGCCCCTGCTTAGTGACAGTAACTTAGTCGATACATTATTTTTTTTTGATGACATAATTAGGCCATTCCATTTTAATTAGTTGGATTACAGATTTTTCAGGGCTTCAGAGGAAGCGTCAGTCAGAAAAAAATAAAAAAGTGGATTTCAGAAAAAAAAAATTAAAAATAATAATCACTTTCCTGGGGCTTCTGCCTCACGATGCTTGCCATCTTGGCTGATGCGGTCTAAGCCTGAGCCCCAATGCAGGCAACTTGCAAGGATGTACGTGATAGGCTGCAGGGTTTCCCCCAAAGCGTCCAAGCGTCACGGCACCATGACGCTTTAATTTTTTACCCTGACGCTTCAGTAAGTGCCGTGACGCTTTAGGAAATTCTGTGACGTTTTTAACAATGTCTTGATGCTTCCGTACAACATTGGCATCGTGTTGCGATATCCAGCGATACAGATTAGATTGGCCTATTGCTTTGCCGCACGTGGTCAGGCACTGCTGGCGGGTCTATCAGCAAACACGATACAGTATAGTACGTGTAGTACGTTGACGTAACATTGTTGACTTGATGTTGGTCCATCGTCTGCAACGCTGGCTCAACATTACAGCCCGTTGTTCCACCTGCCGTGTTTGCCGCGATAGCAGAGCATACGCCCGGTGTGTCACAATCCTCTACCGTGTCTATACGAACCCAACGTCAACAGAGTGTTGGGTATTAATGGGCAATGAAGCGTGCTGGCTGAGATAAGTTGGGGTATAACTTATGATATTCTCAGAAAGCAAAACAAGTGATGCAGACCTTGTTTGTATTCATTAAAGGCTGGGCCGATGTCACCAGATGCTTGTATTTAAACAAACTTGATTTCTGGGATCAGGAAGCTCGGGAGAAAGTTCTGATGATAATGGCGCTGATCTATTAAGGCCTAATGTATTTATTTCTATCTCAACTACAAACAAACAGCATGCTATTGAACTGATCTCTTATTGACCAATTTCTGAATCATTACGTTATGCCTATTGTCTGATGGTCTAAATATATTTTCGAATTCATTTTTGTGAATAAAAAGTCACCTTTGCATTGTTTTTAATTATTCACAATGCGATTTAATCCAATAGTCTTGTCAGACAAGAATCATCCCAGGCCCCCATCTCATGGTATTTCTCTGTTATCATAGTTTGATACAGGGGCAAAATGGACCACTAGATACTACATATTTCATTGGTCACTGCATAGGCCTCTAGTCCTATTTAAAAATAATTTGCTGTGTACATTTGAAAAAATTAGTGGTCTATATCACAAGGGCTTTAAATGTCAAACTGGTACTTAGTTTTTATATATCGGTCTACATGCAGAATTAGTGTTTATTTTTTTACTAGCACAAACAGTGGATACAAATTACTGCTGTTAGACACCAAAATGCATATAAAGAGGTTTTCTGATTAAAATTTTAAGGGGGAGCATGCCCCCAGACCCCCAAGACTGTGCACGCGTGAATTGTGTGCAGCGCGCAAATTGTGCGCCGCGCGCAAATTATGTGCTGCGCTGAAACCGAACCGCCAAGTACCATGATGTTTTCTAATTTTTCTGGGGGAAACCCTGGGCTGATAGGCTGTTTGTTCTTTTTGCTCACTATTAATGGTAGAAATGAAGCCATCATTGTAGAATTGAAAGAGTTATTTGTTTTGAATGGCACTTTTATCACCTGTTCTGGGGGTTCCCATCATTAAATTTCTCGTAATTAGGAAAAATGTTGCCAGCTCTCGCCTTTAATTTCATGATAGCTGTAACAAATGCTTGAATAGGTAAGCGGAACAGGCATGCTGTGGCCCCTTCTGATAATTTTTTTTACGCAGGTGCCATTTTTTAAATTTTTGTAAAAAAATGCAAAAAATGAAAATAGACTATGTCCACTGCCCTACATGGCCTATGTTTGCCTACCCTGCACTTCCTCATGGGGCGCAGCGAAAGTAAAAATAAAAGTTTCCTAGCTATAAGGATGAGAATCCATCAAAAGTTATGTTCTTCCTTGACCCCCTCGTGGACTTGAAAAACCCCCCAAAAAAACGAAGGTATACGGAGGTATATTTGCTAAGTACTGTCAAGTGTGTTGTTGGGCACTCGTTGGGTGCCCTGATGTATCTAAAACTCAACAGCGACATCTTCATTTTTTTCAGCTGCTTCGTAAAGTTCAAATGTCTGGGTGATGTTTTGGATTATGTTACCCCCATAACCGTTTGCCACATTGAGGTGCCATCTTTTAAACATTTTATAATTTAGTTCAGATTTTGATTTAGCACAGCATTTTTCTTGCTCGGTGAAAACTGTGGAATGTGGTCAAATATTTCTTTTAGCATGTCGGCAATTACGAAAAAAGGCTAACATAATTTTATTAGACAATTTTAAAATTTATTGAATCTACCTATCTATAGACATGTTCACATATTATGTACATATCAAGGAAGGAGCCAAAATAAAATGTTGTTTAAGCCTATTTTGGATGACTTTTGGCCTGGCTAGTTCAGTAGACCCTTTAAATTTTAATAATCCTAATTCATGTGACGTCTTGCTTAAATTTGAGTTATTGTTGCCATGTTGTCATTTTTTAATTGAGCAGTTACGCAAATTTTTTCTGTAGCTCTGGTAGTGCCAGCGATAGGCTTAAGCATTGGTAAAGGCCCGGTAAAGCCAAGACTAAACAGAGTCAGCGATAGGTCTAAGTTACTGTCACTGACTGATCTAAAGTTAAACTGTCGAAGAGCGACAATTTTCACCTATTATCGCCCACGTAATTTGTGATAAAGAAAACGTATCCAACGTTCTAACATAATGTATGGTAAAAAATATATAATAAGAGGCTGAATCATTACGTAATTTATCATTTGAAATGATATCAGATCACGTGTTGACGTAGACTTGTTGTTTCAGAAAAAAACTCATTTAATTCACAAACAAATCATTCTGACATTTCTGATGGTGTTTACGTTGCAAAGCCGAAGGTGACACTAAAATTTGAAGGTGCTATTTCTCTGGAGCCGCTTCCACCAAACATTCGCGAATGTGAGTAACATAGTGTCAACGGAACAGATAGATAGCTTTGTAACGTTTCTGAATTGAAGGTGTGTGTGAATATAGTTCAATGAGGAAGGGGACGTCACTGGTTCTTTAATTATGTGTAACGGTAGTGACACTCAGGAAGACAATGCAGAATAATAAAGTGAGAGGAAGAAAGTGGTATTACGCCTAGCATTTATTCAGAAGTCAAACAGGAGATGATGTCATGTCAGTGTAAATAGATAAAGTCACCACCAAATCATAACTAAAGCAAGTAATAACTAGAAGGGAGTTGTGACTTTTCATGTAACAAATATAATGTTTGGACTAGATTTTATGAGTTTTTTGTCGGCCATTTTGAATTTAGTTGTTTTCTTATGACAGATTGATTGTAATTTTGTTCATGGGTCTTTTGGCAGCCATTATAAATTGAATTTTTAGATTTCAGATTTCGGATTTCAGACTTTAAATTTCAGAAGTCCCCACTGAGCTTTTGTACTTTTATAGATGTTTGTGAAATGGAAACAATTTCAGAGGGCCCAGTAGGCCCTAAACACGTGGGCTAAATGTATCACTGTCAGCGACGCTGGCCCAACATTAAAACAACAATGGATCGACCATTCGTGTTTGCTAGAATTACAAATGTTATTTTAATTTGTGATGCAGCATTTAAAAGGTTTCTACTTGCGCAAATAGGCTATTTGTACACTTGCGCAAGTAGGCCTAGGCTACTTGTGCACTTATGCACTTGCGCAATGCAAGAACTTGCGCACTTGCGCAAGTATACTAGCCTAGTCTACGTGCGTAGATAGGTGCATTTCCATTGCCTCTTCCTCCTCCTTCTTCTCTTCCTCTTCCTCTCCCTCCTCCTCCTCTTTCTCCTCTTTCTTTTTTTTCTTCTTCTTCTCCTTCTTCTTCTTTTACATTTTGGTTTTGCTAATTCGAAGGTGAAGCTAGGACACCATATAGGCCTAGAATATAATATACAGCACACCCGAATCATGTGGATGAAAATAAGTGAAACAATATTGTGGGTGCTAATTTAGCCACTAAAATGCCGAGCAAATATCAAGGACATTTTTTATTTAGATTCTCACCCTGTCTAAAGGCACATATTTTAATAAAACGCTACAACGACCGTACCATTAAAGAAAATTTGTCACATTTATAAATACAAAAAACTCTCAGTCTTAAGCATATACTTATCTCGCTTCACAAAATATGGACCAAATATGTATGTGGCCAATAATTATGTTTTATTTTTATTTTTTTTTTTGATTATATGTGTTTTAATATATGTTGACTAGCTTGTTTTGTTGTTGATTTTGATTATTTTCCAATAAACAAATTTGCCAGCGTGAAAATATGTCAATTGGTAAAATTGGTAAAACAGCTTACGTAACCCTACCACAGAACTCTCTGGCTTGGGGGTACCACCATCTAAATTATCTAAATATAAAGTTTGTCCATACCAATGGCTTATTACTGTATATCACATGATTTGAAGTTCAATAGTTCATTAATAATATCTTTGTCGTCTATGTTGTGATTCTGCACATTTTTTAAAAGTCCATTAGAAAATGATAATGATGGTGGTGTCACAATTACTAATGACACGGGTCCTCGTAAAGCGTGGGAACTCACCAAGAGCATCATCATTGCTCGCAGCTTCAAAGTACGACATTTGTGCCAATTTCTGCAATTATCTGTGTTGTTTCCCAGTTTGCTCTGATATTGTCGAAATCATAACATATACATGTGTCCGATGCATGTATACACCATATCATGTTTTAGGTTTTTCAGCAGCATAAAGAATAAGAAAACTGTCCACTTCTTCTTGACTATTTTTGTGATTAATAATATTTTTTGTCGCTGGCTTGATAAAACACATTTGTGGGTTGATTATTATTTTGATTGTTGTTTGACTACTTTCTGAGCTAAAAAAATGTTTTAATTTCCTCAGGTATATTACTTAGCAATAAGTAGTGAAGTCTCTGAGCTGTGTGGAATCTTCAACCATGCGTCTTTTTGCCAATTACACCCACAAAGCAGTTCGCCAGATCGCTTCAATTATCAAGTGAACCCTTGTGAAGAGCTTACCAAACGCGCTTTTCTTTAAATAATATACATGTATGATCTGTAGATTCTGGTGGTATACATTACTCATTTTTATCTGTCTGTTGATGTGTTTCACCACCAAAAAAACAACACCTGCTTATGTTTCATTGTGTTTCCAATCACCTCGTTCAGACCAACTCCCTGAATGACCTTGTGATAACAAGGAGACGTAGCATCACTGACTGGAATTTCATGCCTTCGTCTTTATATTTATTTTCATCCCCCTTCGACACTTATTTTTTTCTTCATCTTTCTTCTTTTATCATTATGATTTGTTCTCATTTTGTCCTATACATTCCTCTAGCATTTCTTTCTTTGACAGATTTGTGGCGTATTAATGTATTAACCCGCTGAGGACCAGTCCCGGATATGTTCAGGATTCCTGACTGTTCCCACGTGACCTGTCCAGTCCCCGATATGCTAGGGCCTGAAAATAACTATAATACTATGACGTCATAACTTAACCAGGTCCCCCACAAAAGTCCTGCAGCAATTTAATCAGGTCCCTGCAAGAGAGCTGTATGCTCGAATATGTTCGGGATTCCTGATTGTTCTCACAAGACCTGTCCAGTCCCCGACATGTTCGGGCCTGAAAACAACTATAATAGGCTACTATGACGTCATAAATTAATCAGGTCCCCCACAAAAGTGCTGCAGCAATTTAATCAGGTCCCCGCAAGAGTGCTGTATGTTCGGGATTCCTGATTGTTCCCACAGGACCTGTCCAGTCTCCGATATGTTCGCGCTTGAAAATAACTATGATACGGTATCCGGCCAATTGCCCCTGGGACAAACGCCCCCCCGGACAATTGCCCTTGGACAAATGCCCCCCGCGGACACAGTCCCCCCGGACATCAGCCCCCTGGCCAATTGCCCTCCGTACCAATAGCCCCCCAGTCAAATGCCCCCCGTTTTTTTCAAATGCCCCCCGTTTTTTTTTAATTGCGAATACAAATGAACAAATTGTACATAAACCTGTGTACGTACATACATAGTATAATTCACACCTTGTCGCTCAGTTAACACATGGCTTCATCATACCTATCCTGATTCGTGCTAATCGTGCTAATTGGCATGGCTTTATCACACCTGCCCTAATTCTCGCTAATGTAGGGCATGGCTTCATCACATCGATATTAGTTCTCGCTAATTTATTAGTCGTTGTATTTTAAGTACATATATACGTGATATTCATAATTAAATTACATAGCTAAACAATATAAATTAGCTAAAAAAAATTTAATGTGTGAGCAATAATTATATATTTACTGGCCCCTGAAACGTGTGATATTACACCGAGATATTATTTGTAAATCACACCTTGTCGCTCAGTTAACACATGGCCTCATCACACAAATAATAATTCATATATATACTGTGCAGTCACAGGTCGCAGAGTATGGCTTCTTTAAAATTCTATATAATGAAGATGGTCCTTTCAGTCATCATATTATTTTGAAACAGTCAATGTGGAGTGGATTACAAGCAGCAGAGGCAAAAATAAGCTAGCGTACGAAGGATATAGAAAGTGGTTAAATTTTACTCACTTTGGAACTGAGGATGAAACGATTGCGACGTTTCGATCTGCCTTCAGCAGATCTTGATCACGCAATGATCAGGGTGGGTGATTCGGCTCGGGTGGTGGTGGTCGCGGAATGATCTGACCATAGATGGGTGGCAGCTGGTAGCCCTAGTCTCTGTTCATGGAAGGGGCTCTCTGCTTGATGTGGATGGCCTCCTTCACCTTGCGTTTCATCCAGTCCTGTTCTCTGTCTAGGACTCTCAAATTATCCATGAAGACACTGTGACCGGTGGCATTACAGTGGTCTCCTACCCCAGTCGGTTTATCAAGCTTACAATGTTCCTTGACTGCTGTGGGGTCTCTTCGTCTCCCCAATGTAGGTGTGGTGGGTGTCGTCGTCACACGTGATGTGGTAGATGGTGCCGCACAATTTCTCCTTGGGGTTTTGTCCTTAGGGTGTACGAGCATTGAGCGGATGGCGTTGCTGGGCTTATGGAACAGGTATATTCCATGAGACTGGTAGGTCCGTGACAGCTGCTCATATAAGCCCTGTATATACGGGAGTCCTAACATCGGACGAGTAGATCTAGTAGTCGTCTAGTCTGTGGTGGTGACCTGTTTCTTACTTCTGGCAGGTGGAACGTCTAGGGGCCACTCCTTATAGTTGTTGGCTCGGAGGGCATTACGTAATGTGATATTTCGGCTTTGTGGTCCTCAGCAGTGGTGACATATAGCTGAGCTCGAGTAGTGCGAGTGCGCACCACCGGCCTCTTGAGATTCAAAGGATGGTAGGAATTGAAGTTCAGGTATTGGTCGATGTGCGTGGGCTTCCTATAGGTGGTGATCTTGGTGCAAGCATCATCCAGGACAGTAACACATAGGTCTGGGAATGGTAGTTTGCCTTGAGTTTCTAGTTCGGTGGTGAACTGGATGTGGTCGTCGATGTTATTGATGTGTGATGTCAACGAGTCCACATCATCTTCATGCGTGAGGACAAACGTGTCATCTACATAGCAGAACCACAGTGATGGCGGTATGGGAGCTGTAGATAAGGCAATGGACTCAAAATGTCCCATGCACAGATTAGCCACAATGAGAGAGACAGGATAACCCATCGCTGCTCCATAGACTTGTTGGTAAAATTCCCCCCCCCCCCCCGTGGGCTACGAGCTGCCACACATCTATGGTCAGATCATTCCGCGACCACCACCACCTGAGCCGAATCACCCACCCTGATCATTGTGTGAGCAAGATCTGCTGAAGGCAGATCGAAACGTCGCAATCGTTTCACCCTCAGTTCCAAAGTGAGTAAAATTTGACCACTTTCTATATAAATCTTGGAACCATGAATAACATATTCTCTACTATAAAGGATATATTTATACGCACCAAAAACAATTAGCAAACGATGTAGAGTCATATGAATGTGAGCGCAGGCGTCACGACTCTTGCAAGTGTAAGGTGAAGGTACTGGGAAATAGAGTTGTTAGCCAGTTACATGACCACACCCATGCTCTGGATGGTCGCCGAAGTGAAGTACTTAAAGTAAAAGCTACTCTTAAACGCAGGGCTGTGGATACACAATTGCGCAACAGATTATATCAGCAGTTGTGGCAAATGTGTCTCAAAGCGCCGCTGCTCAGCTCCCTCTTACACGTAGCATCAGACACGCCATTAGAAGACACAAACAGTACACAGGGAACCCTCATCCAATCCCTCAAGACGTTGCTACCATGGTGGTACCAGATGAACTAAAAGTGACCTCGACAGGAGATGATTTCCTCCTATTTGACTCTGGCCCAAAGATTGACAATAGGATTATGATATTTTCAACAGCAAGAAACTTGGACATACTTTATAACTCCCCTCATTAGTTTGCTGATGGAACTTTTAAAATTGTTCCTGAACTGTTTTTCCAACATTACACCATTGACGTCCTGAGAGAGGGAAGTTTAGTAACATGTGTTTATGCCCTTCTTTCGAAAAAACAAGAGAACACATATCGGCAGCTCCTAACAGAACTCAACAACCTAAAGCCTGGTATGAGTCCACACAGCATTATGGTGGATTTCGGGCAGTTACCCCAGCGCAACTAAGACTGGGTGTTTCTACCATCTCTCACAAAACATTTACCGGAAAGAACAGTCTGAAGGATTGCAACAGCTCTATTCAGAAGACACAGATGTTGCCATGGCCACAAGAAACTTAGCTGCATTGGCATATGATTGCTGGTCGACCACCTCCACCCCAGCGCCACCAGTACAGAGAATCAGCAGCACGCATCACAGCCATTGTGTCGGACTACGCTAATAGGAATGCCATGGATTTCCTCTGAAGTATAACTCACATTCTATCATTTTGAGACATTATGATTATACATCGTGATTTTGTGACATTATGATTGTAAATCGTGATATGTATGTGAAATGTATAAAAAAAATATGTAATTAATTATAATTAATTTAAATAATGGCTGCTGTTCAATAAATAGTTTTTTATATGTTTTTTTTAGACTTTTTTCAAATAAAAACGGGGGGGGGCATTTGACCGGGGGGCAATTGGCCATGAGGCTGATGTCCGGGGGGCTTGTGTCCACGGGGGGCATTTGTCCGGGGGGCGTTTGCCCCGGGGGCAATTGGCCTAGAACCCTATAATACTATGACGTCATGAATTAATCAGATCCCCCACAAAAGTGCTGCAGCAATTTTATCAGGTATCCGCAAGAGTGTTGTAGCAATTCAATCAGGTCCTCAACGGGTTAAATACAAGCCTATAATACTATCCAATACATCATTGAGGCTTCTACTCTGTGATTGAGTTTTTCCTTCACAGAGAATCCACTCTTTTACAATTCGCTCTTGCGGCTGGGGATCCGTGGTCTTTAATTAAGCATGGTCATACGTATATACACAAGTATATTTTGGGCATATCCCTGTCTATTGTAGGCAAAGAACTATACACACAGCTGTTCTGATGAAGTCATGTGTAAGTTCGAATTCCTCTGGCGTGTAAGGTTACATTTCCAAAGGTAAAGTATTTGAGCCGTGCGGGTCGACCGCGCGGATCCTGTGCAGGTGCCCGCACGGATAATAATAATCTCCTGGTAATCGACCAGGTGGTGATAATGATGCTGGTGGTGGTGATGGTGTTGGTAGTGATGGTGGTTGTGTAGCAGTGATGGTGGTGTGGTGATTGTGGTGATGGTTGTATTGGTGGTGGTGGTTGCGTTGGTGGTGGTGGTAGTAGTGATGGTGGTGTTGTTGGTGGTAATGGTGGTTGTGGTGTGGTGATGGGGTTTGTGGTGTGGTAATGGTGGTTGAGTTGATAGTAGTGGTGATGGTAGTGATGGTGGCGATGGTGGTGATGGTGGTAGTGTTGACTGTGTTAATGATGATGGTGGTGGTGATGATTGTGGTAGTGTTGTTGGTGTTGATCGTGGTGGTGGCGATGATGATGACAGTAGTGATGACTACGGTGGTGGTTGTTTTGGTGGTGATGATGGTGTTGATGATGATGATGGTGGTGGTTGTGATGCCATCGATGGTTGTTGATGATGCCAATGATAGTGATAGCATAATAATGGTGGGCGAGGCACCCTTACCTGGGACACGTGCTTTGTCTGGCAGTGTTGATTCACGCTTCTTTATTTCTGCCAAACTATTTAAAACGTCCTCTAAATGTACCCAAACATATATTTTTCAATACTTGATCCGTCCTTGTCTGGATACTGTGTCAGATTATCTGCAATAGAGCTGTAGCGAGAAACTCACTTCAGCCACGGGAATGGGCATAGCGTTAATTTCGACCCCTGCCCACTGGGGTAGACTATATAAATAGGCCTATCTGTCATTCTTTCTATGTCTAGATTATTATAAATTTTCTGCCACACATTTCTTGTTGTTCTACAAACTGGGGTTCCACCGAACAAGCTCTATGAGCTCTTCCATCTCTAATGCTGTTAAAGAAGGGGTTGTATTTGCCATAATTGCAAATTTATTAGGTTATAAATTATTTGAGTTTATATGTCCAAATTTTGCAAAACACCTGGCGATACACAGGAAAGCCCATCTGTGTATCTGTATATTACGTGCTATCGCCCCACGGGAGTAACTTAGCAAGGCCTGTTATCATTCTTGGCCTTATATATGTGCCAAGTACTCCATATTGTGGATTTTTGGGGGTCTCGCCGGATGGAAACTGCGCCTACGTCCATTGATGTTCTTTTACGTCCAACTCAAAGTCAGTCAGACGAGCCATCTGATTTACGTGGTTCTCTGAGCCCCATGATAGTATATACGGCACCAGGCAGTCCCAGGCGGTCACCCATCCACTTATGAACCGGGCGCGACGTCGCTTAACTTCAGTGATCGAGCAGATATCGATGAGCGAATGCCGTATTCCGTATTACCTGTGACGTCATATTCTAGAATTCCCAATACGGATTTGCCGGGCGGTGCCGAAAAAATCCAGCATTGTTGGATTTTCTATCTGCGTGGTAATTCACCCGCGCGGGATCCACGTGAATGAAAATGATACATAGATTTAAAGAAGACTAGATAATATGGCACCCGAGCGGTTTAAACCTTACCTATGGAAACAGGTCCTCCCCCGCACAAATTGGAGAAGGTTCATCACCTGTCATACATACATCACAGATCATCTGCAGGCCTACATCGTGTGCCGGTTGTTGGAGGAATCAAATTGATCAAGGTGCTCATTTATGTCCTCTCCTCTTCTGCAGGCTTCTACTAGATCAGCTATACACTGTTTTTCAAGACTATGGGGATATTTTCTCGGTTGTGATGTTAGCATAACAACTTGCATGACAGTGACAATGCTATGTAAATATATCAAATTCCACCAAGGATTGATTGAGCCACTGTTTTCAACTGAGCACCGCAACGTACATAAAACTGTGAAACTGCATTTGCATGGAAACGTAAACCCTTTGTTCATTTGACATTGGTGATCCTGTCACCACTGAATTATACGAAGCCCAGGGAGGTATATATTGGAATAAGTTTATTGCATTGGTAAGCTTGGTCATGAGGGAGAAATTGAATCACGGTACTGGAATTACGGTACTGGGCTAGTTCCCATACCCCTCTGGTTTTAGCGGCACCGTCCAGCTCTGTTTGATAAACGAGTGGTTTGAAGTTTGGGTAAGGTGAGCTAATTTGTCATCGATTGTGCATGGATGTATTTTAGTAGTGTTTGACAGACTCTTTAATTTGCGTTCTTATGTAGCGTCAACGAAATGCATATGGAATGTATAAATTAGATACATCATTTTTGGGGTATTTATTTCATCTCAATGGTGTTTTGGTATATTCTAATCCATTCCCAGCCTACAAACACTTTATTTAGACACAAAAAACGTGAAAATCTATTTATTATTAGCCGAGAAATGCAGAAAATGGATATTTGTATGTCAAAATTCCAAATGGCCGCAAATAATCCATTCCCAGCAATACGTTGAATCCATGTTGATTTAACGTTGGTCCACCGTCTACGACGCTGGACCACCGGTTATCCACAATTGAATCAACGTCTTGTGTCTGCTGGGTTAGGCTATGGCCGCCAGAAAAATGCCAACTATACTTTTTTAGTTAGATTATGATATATGCTTCCTAAAAAATTATAATTTCGAAAAAATGTACCAATAAATTCGACGAAAAAACGTACTGGTCAGCATATACTATCATGTGTGTAATTCACTAAAGCATCCCGAATCTGGCTGCAGAAGAGTGACTGAAAGTAGGTACAAGATAGAGATATGCATCCCTTCCAGGTGGTAATTTTGTTTTGGAAAATAACATAGTTTCATTCAGAGAAATAATACGTAGGATATATAAACTACTATAAAGTTCAATATGCAGAGTAAAGAGTACTAGAAATATTGCGTTCACAATAATTATTGATATAATAAAAGAAGAACTCGATACTGTATTATGTTTATTTAGTGTGTCACAGAAGGTTATAAATATGTACACAACAAATATATTTATGCGAAGTAAATTCATCTTGTTTGTTTGAAACAATACGAGTTATAATATACATATATATATTATATATATATATATATATATATATATATATATATATATATATATATATTATATCAGAAATGCATAATATATTATGCATTTCTGATTATATATACATAATATATACATTATATATACATACATAATATATAGCCTGTATACATATTGCAATGTGTTACGTCTTGACATGCCGCTTATCATAATATTTAGAGGCATATATTGTTGACTCCCGTCATTGGAGGTAGGCCCACAACCAAACATGCGCCCTCAGAACAACGTAGCTGCTTCAATGCATATGTATATATAATAGTAAAACCTTGTGAATATTACAAGATTGACATATAATATATCATACACATATATCCCTCATAATAGATCAGAGCTTATCACAGTATTTCGAATAACTGATGCGTATATATGGGAAATGATCATCGGAAAGTAATCAAAAGACCTCTTATTGCAATCGATACAGTAACAACAATGCAATAACACTTTCATAAAATTTTAAACTTATAACAAAATTCAAATCATGTTAAAAATGTAAATTAAGTTATGTTACATTAATATCATATTTGGTTTCATTTCTAGAACTTCGTCTAGATATAGAGACGAAATTCCTGATTTCTAATTATTGACAACCATGTCAAAAATAAGAAATACGGGAATTTCGTCTCTATATCTAGCCTAACTGGTAAGTGCGCAGCACAAAAATTGCAGTTCTAGTCTATGGACATGTTTACATCATCTGGTCATATTAAGAGCCAAAATAAAATCACCGATTTTTTGATGATTTTAGACCTGGGCATGTCCCTTTAACTTAGTGCTGTAAACTTCATAGCATGGGCACACACGCTTAAATAGGTGGGCCTATTCTTTATGTAAGGTAAATAAGGACTCATCTAGTGATCAATAGAAGATGTATCACTGATTGCACTATATTTAGCAATTGATCGATTGATTATTTACTGTCCAACTTTATAAACTAATTCGTCTGACATGATAATCATCTGTCTAATGCATTCCTTTGACTTAATTTGTGGCTCTCCAGGCCAGTGATTGTCAATAAATATTATTGATATCGCCCATTCGCAAGAGCAGACCTAAGCATGAAAGTAAGTAAGAGAATGTAAACAGCTCCATTAGATCAAGAAGCAGGCATGATAACCAAGAATTGACACTGTTCAATAAAAGAAATTTAATTAGATCTGTGTGAATAGTATGGATAGATTAATTTAGACTAGACCTTTTTGAATCGGAGAGGTGTGGACAGCCTAGTGTAATGGTTACACTGAATGCCTACCATGCTGAAGCTTGCAAGTTTTGTCTTGGGCTGTACTTTTCAGATTTCAAAGAAACAAAATCGTCGCCTCGGAGCTAAAGGATCCTATCTGACACTCGTCAGAGTGGCAGATAGGATCATTTAGCTCCGAGGCGACGAAATGATGATATTGCCCTGGTCACTCGTAAAGATTCAATATTATGGTGAGCCTCCGTCACCGAGAGGTAGTGTGCCGCTTCAAAAATATGTTTTATAATCTGCTCCATGACCATGATTTAAATTATAATAAAATTTGGGACATTGTTTTCAAGATAAAAAACATATGGGGGTATGGGCATGAGAGGACAAGAGATCTCAGCCGAAATTCTAGTCGGAATCAGAAAAGAAATAGATATACATGTATTCAGCAATTAATGTTAAGCTTTTATATATATTTTCAGGTAAAAAATATATTATAATCAAAATCGATTTGAAATGAAATCGAAATTTACAGCTACAAATTACACTGTTTCAGCATGAAGAGCAAACTTTGCACAAATAGAGATTGATAACATAAGCACATTTGTATGCAATGCTACTTAAACTTAGAGTACTCATAACATTACACTACAGTATGTATAATGTAGTTATTGTTGTAATCGTCATCTTAGCAACAGAAATAGATATGTTAGAGAAAATAGCAGCATCAAAGTATACAAGGGTTAGACAATCATATTTTCAGATAATAATAAATTTCTAATGATACAAATAGAAAAATACAATACCTATATTTTAAAAACCTTGTACATCTTGAATACAGTATAAACAAATTCACATTAAAAATGCCGTATTTATTCCAATAAACGCCTGGGCGTGAGCTGGAGCTTATTAGGGTAGTTTTTCAATGGCTGTACAGTGTACCATGATCGTGGATTTTATTTCAAATCAGGGGAGTTTATTGAAATATAATATGGATATTTATCAGAATAAATACGATACTTTTATGCAAGACATTGGAAATGATAGGTAAAATTTATCTGTGAATGTAGTATTTATGGAGATGTGTGTGTTTCAGATACTATTCTCATGATAGACGAGCCCCAGTTATATCCATGATATGATTACATGTGATGACTCTAAGTAAAATGTTATTAGTTAATACCATACCCAGGCATGATGGTGCATCATCATAACGTTGTCAACCGGTCAAAATGCAATATTCTTTTATCCTTTTACATGAAGATACCCAGCAAGTGATGTGCTGTTGAATAGCTGTCATTTAAATGATTACAATTATCTGAACCATTTTCAAAATAATGAGTTTCTTAGCTACAGTATACTTTTAATTTACTACATCAATTTATTATAATAAATGAATTATGTGACTTTGTACCGTGATTTACTTCAATATACATAATTTTAAACTTACAATGATTTAACCATGAATTGACTTAGTTAACATAGTAAATCTCCAACAAGTACCATAATGACAATACTAAAGATTACACGAAGAGTAAAATTATAAGCACTATTCAAAAGATCAGGCTATTTTTCAAGCTATTAAGATGATTGCCTTTGGTTTGATCTATGAATGTCCAGCACATGTTTCATATAGTTGAGTAATAGAAACTGTAGCCTTCTATTATATATATTTCAAGTTATAAAACATTTAAGTGTGATTAATCTCTGACGTACCAAGATCACCAGAGGTCAAACAAAATGTATGCATGTATGGTTTCCTGAAGGTAGCTGAATAAACCAGTTCTTCAACATATATACCCAATGCATATTACATTTTTTAATGGGCGCCAGGCAGATAATTTGAATAAAATATCAGGTTGTTTGCAACAATGGTGCCGAGTTAAAGTTAACTTGTCCACAAGCTATTTGGCGACAACCTTGGAAAATGGTTTACCAATAGCCTGGATGGGAAAAACACCAGCAACTGGGCCAACATAACTTTCCAAAATTATAAATAGTGAAAAAAGGTGATAGCAGCGGGAACCGAACAAACGCTAAAAACCACCCTCATGTCATATGTAGACCCCCCCCATAATCAAAAAAAATATTAATTAGAAATAAACCAGCTCTTCATAAAATATATTCAAATGCTTGGTGTTTCAACAGTTGTGGAGATACATGTCAATGAACATCATTTTGAAACACTACACAGACTAGTTATTTGGTATATTTTCTATGGTACATGTTGTATATCACTGATTACATTCCAGCTGGAAGGCGCATAAAAAGTATGTAGACAATCAAAACATGTTTTCACATAAAATTGAAACAGTCATTATCATGTAAGGATGTGATATGTATCACGTGGGAACACCTCATCAATACAATGGAAAACTGTTTTTTAGCTACAGACATGTATTCCTAATTTGGTTCAAGTTACAAGCCCTAAAAACAAATACAATATCAGGAATAATTTTAATATTACTTTCCTAGCAATGCAATGAAACCTGTAGCAATATTTCTTTTGAAGCCATATTATTTGATACATGAACTTATTAAAGAGTTTTAGTGTTATAAACTGGGCCTCTGATACCTAAATCTGAATACAAGAGAAATACAAATTTAGTAATGATTAAACCAGTTAATTGAAAAAATGACATCACTAAACCCAGTCGGGTTTGTGAATGTGACCTTGAAAGTGTAAGTAATCTAAAGGGATTTAAAAAAATACAATATGTAATGACACAGAAGATTTGTTTAATTATATACTTCAATCATAGATGGTTTGAAAAGTAAATACAATATCTCAACCGTCAAAATCATATCAACAAAATTTATATTGATAGGATGTTGAGATACTGACCAGATTGTTGTCACACAAGCAGAATAACATTTTAAGCCAAATTTATTCCTTTCAAAATTTAAACCATTACAGATGAAGCACTTATTCTGATATAGAGATTTTGTTCTAGCTTTATAGTAAACAGAGTAGGAGAAAGTCTCTTTCAACAAGAAATTATAAAAATTATTTTCAAAATATACTAAACTTTAAAAAGAAAAATGATAATTACCCGGTAATGCATTTTTCTATTTACAGTTTAGAGTTCCTAGAAATGTATCAGAAGATAACTAAGACACAGCAGTTGTGGATTTGTATGATTACAGACAATCATTACAGACAATACATTTTTAATGTTAAAAATAACAGTTTTTTAAATACACGTAGAACAAAACCAACGAACACTTGTGATTAGATGTTTAAAGTTTATTCAGGTGTACATGATGTAGATGACTCAGAAATATTAAACACCATGCAGCATGACATTCAGTTTGTATACAATCGGCAAGTGTGAATGGACTTCAGTAACATTGTCTCAGCTCAATCTTAATCTGCATTAGGTTAGAATACTTCAATTTAACTATTTTCACATTTGCATGATTTTAATCAGACATTTAAAATAGGCACTTATCTTAAAATAAATACATTTGGATAGCATCTATAATATACGACTTTCATGGTGTGTAGACATAATATTGTTGCAGGTGGAAAAAAATTGGATAACATTTATGATATTCGATTTTCATGCTCCATGGACATAATATGTGACCTGATCTGTTAAAAAGAGTATTAAGTCACACTTTGACAAACCATGCTAAGAGCACTCAAAAGCTGAAATGACCATGATTTTATGTATTTTCAATTGTTACATAATTTTTTGGTTTCATATGATTACTTTTGAATCCTACAATTATGTGGCATAGAAGTTAATGCACATGGTGAAAAATAATACTTTAAATATATATATATAGCTGTTATTTACATTTTTGTCTCAATTATACTGCAATCAGTGATATATGTCGCTAACAAGTAGGAAATATTGAGACAGTGTAAAAATCCTTAAGAAAAAAATCTCTGGCATCTACTTTTAAAGTTTACAAAACGTAAGAACTACATTTATTATTTAAAAATGGGGTCACAATGAATGTTTATTGTATTTTTAAATTCTAATGACATTGTATGCTCTTTTCAAAAAGTGTACAAGCTGTATTTATGAACTTCAAAGGCCATTTTCTCAAAATTAATTTCAGACTTCATATTTCTCTGAATATGAGGAGTCATATTTTCAGAGTGTAGATTCAGAGCGGGTCACATATCGTTGAAGATGGAAATAGCGAAATCTTAGTGACTTGTACAGGTATTACAGGCAAAGATTGATAATTTATATTGAACTAGTTAAACTGTTCTAACAAATTATGTTACCTACTCTTGAACACTTGACCACCAACATTGAGAAAGCATTTTAAGAGCATTGGAGTCAGGTTGGGTCAGCATCATAAACATTGGCCCAACATATAAGATTAGGAGTGTGATGTAGAGTGAATGAATGCAGCTTTACATCGCTTTGTGTACTTGTATCAATATTGTGCAAAAGGCCTTCACATATCCTTTTCAAATAACATAAAACTTTAAAGTGCATTGCAACTTAGACAGCACTGCACACGTCGAGCCTTTAAGCAGATTGAAGCACTATATATGCACAAGCACAATGATTAGCTTCCAGTCTAGTGTGTATTAAGAGCTGGTATACCTATGTTGAAAAGTCCAAAGCCGAGCCAAATGAGCTAATGTGGTCAGGCGTCAAAATAGATAACGGAGATTGATAGAGAAAGACAAACGAGCGAAAACATTTGTAAAAATGTACAAAACGAATTATTTTCTTCAAAACTGATATGTCATGGTGCTCTGTCGATATTGTATAAATGGAGGCCTATCTAGTAAATCACGACCTTGAGAGAATGGGTCTAATTGAAAACAAAATCCTGACTCCTGAGAATAAAAGGAGATAAAGTGAGTATAATTAAAAATTTGGTTCCTCACAGACACAATCGTTTAAATAATATAAATATTGTTGAATGCAAAAAAAATGAAGGTCACTTGTGTATAGTGCAAACCAGGAAATTTTGGCGACCAGCCTAATTTCGAAGCCGGCAATATATCCTGGTTTACAGTAGTTTTATATATAATAAGGGGCTGTCACATAAGTTCAGAAATATGTATGGCATTTCGTAGATGTGGGTGGTGGTTTGCACCTCACTATGTTTTGCAAATGAAAAAACATCCATGCTGACAATTTATTTTGTCCAAAGTGTGATAAGTATTATTTTTAAAATAAAAAAAACATTTCCAATTTTTCGATACAAACATCTTTGTCAAGCAAACATGTTTGAAATATGCTCCACTTCTTTATGAAAAATCATGTGTTTCCTCCATGCTACGTTTTCGTGCGTGGTCTGAATCAATAGTAAATGCCGATCTATGTGGTCCACTCACAACACTACATGTATTACAATTGTGATGAGCATATTGCGTCCTAGGCCTATAGCACAATAGTAATATCTGAATGCTGGAAATAATACTATTAATAATTATCTGTTTCATGCCGACATTGTATAATACATTATTGAAAACATGATGGGGTCTATTAGCAGCAACTCATCAGCCATGATGAATGACGAGATACAACTGGGCTTTATACTATATCTAATGCAGAGAGATCACCCCTGTTTATAGTACATGTGTACATGCAGTGTACATACATGTACACTGCAGGTGTACACACAACTCTGCATGGGACAATGCTGGCCAGCAATACTGAAGGCTCAGTGAACATACCCCACACGAGACAATATACCAGCTTTGTTTAATGAAGCGCCAACGCTGGGAGCATGCAGGTGACGTCATAGACATGGCCTGATCTGTCTCATCTTAGAAGACATTCTGGGGCTTGCACATTTCAAATTTAGCCTACCATGGAAAATTTAATTGTTGGATATTTTTAACACCAATACATTCATATTTCGTCGACTCATTTCTATCATTCCAATTTATCTTAATACAAAGATCATTTTATATCGTCGTGCTCATAAGAACTTTCGAAGATGAAATGCGATGGCAAATTATTTGCAGGTCAACCGCAGCACATGGCGGTAAAATAACACACTTTTAATGACACATTACTTGAATACTATGTGGCGGATAAACTGTTTAAGTGAGGATAGGTGTGTATAGTTACTATCCATCACGAGCTAGTTCCCACATTGCTGAGTGACGGCCCGTTAGTGAAGTACAGGAAAAACATCGCATTTAGATGGGATATACAGCAGTAGAAATTAAACCATAAAAAAAAATTCCACTTGCAATCTTGGACATCAACCACGTATAGCCCGCATTCGCTATATCGACCGCAACAGGCCTTCCGAGGAGTGAAAAGTAGCAGGTTATACAGCAGAAATATGGTATTCATTTTTTAGAAGTGTGACAATTTTTTTGACGGCCACTAACAAGTTCAATGATTCTCATAATATTGTTATACAGTGTAACATGATATGGGAGGCCACCTCTAAAGCACAAGAAAATGTGGTCCTTCAAGTCAGGTGGTCTTCCATAGCAGGTTTGTTTCAAAGTAAAGGCCAAAAATTGGGGAACCAGTTGGTGTTCTCCCATAACCGTAATCTCCCATAGCAGGTTCCACTGTAGTTGGGTAAAAGCTACAGTGTGATGATTTTTACATGCGAGATGTGATGATGTTGACAACTTTATGATGTTGATGTAAGAATGATCCTGTAATATGTAAATTTAACAAAATGTATAATAGTTACTAATCACAATAGGTCAAACATAAAATAACAGTAACTAGTACATATCAACATAATTTCTAAATATATATGCTTTATATTTTTACAGATTATATATAATATGTAGAATCTTTTTGCAAAATCTGTATATAATTTTAATCCCCTAAGTAATCAAGATGAGAATAATTTAAATTTGAATAAGAATACAACAAAATAAAATTCTATTTTTACAAAAACTTTGAATTGACATTCACAAATGAAATCTTTCATACATCACCATGTATACATATTATATGTAGCCAGCTACTCAATATATATACAATCTAAGATGTACAGATTCACAATATTATTTACCATGACCTACAAGACTGCTTGTAAGGTAAGGTCGTGGACATGTATCTAGATAACATACATTATTAGATGAATATGACTTTTTTGACTAGGACAGAGGGTGGTGAGTCACTGCATCTTTACTTGTTTCTGGAATGTCTTCTTTGAATGGAGCTGGAAAAAGCAGAACAGAAATTGATATGAACAACTAAACCAAGTGGGTGGTTTTTCATTAAACAGTCATATTTCCATCAAGTTTTTATTTTCAACCACATCTCTATCTATAACACCCTCCCCCTTATCAGTAGTTTTAAATTTTACAATGCTACATTATCATTCCCAACTATAGTTGCAGCTGTCAATTGCCTAAATGCAACCTTAGATTAACATGATTAAATTAGTCAAGCTTATTCAAAATATGCTGGTCACCTTAGACATGTTAGAATAATAATTTAACAGTTCTGCTATTCTGTCTTTTATGCACAAATTATGGTACATATATTGTTAGCTATGATGGAATTTACTAGAATATTTTGTTTCCTTTTGATCTTTTTTTGCCAGCTTCGATTTAATCATTTTTGTTGATTTATTTGTCAGTATAAAGAAAGAAAAGATGTTTGATGGTGCTGCTATTATTTCAATTGAAGTAATTCCTAAATGTGTAAGTCAGAAGATTTCAAGAATATCTGCACCATTTTTAATGCGGTACTGCATCAGGTTTGGTCTAGGGATGTGGAGCAACAAATTGACAAAAATACCATGATGAAATTTCAGACACTCGGCTGTCAGTGGCCTGGCACGGCTCGTCCCCCATAATTAGCTAGGGACATAATTCACTTACATTTTTTTACTATTATTCAGATTCATGATATACTTTTGAAAAATTCAATTCATCAGATAAATGAGATACCTTGTATAACAAGAGTTGGTTGTACATTGGCTAACATTGCATCTAGTTCACGTTCAAATTCATCAGGTGAACTTAAAACATCTGCAAAGATGAAAATACAATACAAACAGAAAATAAATATGAAAAAAATAAGGATAATACATAAAAATAAGGATAATACATGTGTGCTTTAAGATGGGAACTGCTTGTTGTAATACACATGCATTAACTATACATGTATCTAAAGGTATTCTAAAGAAATATTCAAATATGAAAATCTGAGAGGATGGGGCCTGGGGTGGGATATATAATAAATGCAGGCTATACATGGTTGAAGTCTAAAATTAGAAAGGGACATTTTTTATATGGTTAAATTTCCACCGCTGTATATCGCCGTCCACAATGTCATGTTTTTTACTTTACGGATGGTCCGTTACTCGGCCTTCACTTGCAGTAGAATAGAACTTGCAGTTGATAACCACTATATAACCCCCGGATATGACCCCACTCTCACAGGCAACCGCCACATGGTAATCATGTAATGTATCAATGCAGGTGTGACATTTTACCACAGACCGCTAGACGATGCAGTTAACCTGGAAATAATTTACCATCGCATTCCATCTTCGAATGCTCTTTTATGTGAGCAAAACGTTATATAAAATGGTCTTTGTATTTAAATACATTGGAATGATGTTGGCGAAATATGAATCTACCAGTACTAAAAAGACATAACGGATTAAATTAGTAAATTTCAAATGTGCAGGCCTCACAATGTCTTCTAAATTTAGAGTCCCTATGACGTTACTTGCTGCCAGTGTTGGTGCCATTCAAGTGAATGGTAGTGTATCGTTTTGTGTGGGGATATGTGTATAGGTGATGGCATTGTATACTACGGCAGTGGGCCTATACTAAAATATTCTGGGTGACACTACAAGGGTTGACGTGATGATAGACATGCATACATGCTCTGTAATACGCTAACGCGTAGGTCTTTATCTTGTCAGTCTTCATGGCTTATGATCAGCCGTCAATAGATCACAAAATGTTTTTAATTTTTGTATTATTATACAATGTCGTCAAAACTGATAAGATATGCATATTACTATTTAAAACATATCTGATTTTACTATATTGCCAAATTTAGCTATAGGACACAAAACAGTGTCACAACTGTAGTATTGTGAGTGGCCCACGTAGATCGGTGGCAGGAGCGGGAAGACGCGGGCTGTACAGCAGCGCTGGTTATTTATGGTCAAACCAGCAGTTGTTGGTCAATTTACCCCTCTGCGGGCTATACTGGGCTATACTCCGGAGCGGGTAATACATCAGAAAATTCAGTATAAACACACAAACAAACAAACAAACATAGTACCATGAACTGTTACTAGTACTGCTGTCTATTGAGTATTGCTGTCTATTTGATCACAACATACCTTCAGAAATCGTGGATTCAGCCTCCAGTGTCACCTTATCTAGACTGTCCACTATAGATGCCAGTTCATTGCACATGCCGTTTTGCGTCAAGTTGGTCTTCAGCTCTGCCAGAGGCTCCTGTGGAGTGGTTATCTTTGTATCACATACATTTTTACTTATTTTATTATCTTTCTTAACAACAATAGAATCCTCGTCAGGTTTTGAAATGCTTAATTCCTTCTGTACTGGTTGAACAACCCCATTATCACACATAGTTGCAGCTGAATTACCTGGAAGGTTAACAGCTGTTTTAGAATCCTGCATATCTTTTAGGTGTTCAGGAATTGTATCACCACCACCTAATGTATGGGACATTGCACCTTTGACAAAGATATCCACTTCGTCTGGAGATACTTCTTGTGTCAAGAATGGCACACCACTACTGGACAACTTTGTTTCTTCTCTAATAGATGAGAGACTGGATAAATTAGTTTCATCATCTAAGTCAAGCTGAGGAGACACAGCAAATGAATTCATTCCTTCTGTGACATGGGCAAGCATAGGCCTGCCATTAGAAATTACCATCGGAGAGGGTGGAAATCCTACAGGCACTTTCTCCTTTACAACCAGAGGCTTAGCCTGTTGTGTCTCAATCGGAGGATTGACAATAGGCATATTTGCTTGTGTAACAAATCCTGGTGACTCGAGGGTCTGACTTCGCTGAGTAAGAGGGTCACACAGTGGCAAAGTCATACCAGTTTTATCAGCACCCGGGATAGTATCACTGGTTGTTTGTTCTTTTTGTGATTCTGTATCCCTTTGCTCTTGCTCTTGCATTTCTTGCTCTAGTTTCCTTTGCTGCTCCTCTTCTTCAGCTTCTTCTTTCAAACGGGCCATCTCACGATTTCGATGCATATAGTTCATGATGTCTGCTAGAAGACGTCTCTGCTGTTCAGCATAATCTTTCACACCCTGAAACAGAGCATTTCGGTGGGTTATGCTATTGTTTTTTAACTACAACGAAAAACACTTAAAAGTATAATGGTACTGAAAATTATTATTTGAACAAAATGTACTTACACTTTCACGTTTTGGGTCACGGTCAAGATCAACTCTACTGACAGATTTGCTGACCTTCAAGGACAATGCTAGAGCCATCAGTCCGCCAGTTTTTACCTCATTTTCACGAAGATCAACTCGCAGCAATCGTGGACTTTCAGCAATGTATTCTGCCAAAGCTACGGCACCTTTAAAGTATTTGAATAATTGAACTACAATAATCAACAACTTGATGAAAATACCACTCATAATGTGTATTTTGTATAACATCACATTCTTAAATAAATGTAAATTGAATAACTTTTATTAGAATACCCCCTGAGGCTACACGGGGGACGGGCACTCATTAGAGTAGTTGTGAGAAAAATTGGTGTATGAAATATTGGTATCCCCAAGGTGCATATCACTGACTAAACAATTGTCAACAATTTTCTGAAAATTGCGATACATGCTGCGCATCCTGGCAGTCTAAACACACTACAGTTAGAATTAAACATTAGCATGTGTGCATCCAGGTGTGCACACATAATACAAAATGTGTGTCACAGCGGGAAATTATCCTGGACATCATCCCAGCTAAAGAGTTGAAATAATGATATAGCTTTGCAGTGAGTAGTGGTAGCCAGGCAATAATTGTAGTCTAGTGTACACACATCATCTTTCCGTCAGTGAGTTTGCCCATCAATTCAAATACCATTGACCCATAGTTTTCACACTTATTTTCACAGCTAAGCTCACAAATGACCAATGACCCACAAAAATGTCATTTGTAATGAACACTGAATATCTCGTATTTGGTGATAAGGCATTAAAAAGGAAATCCACCTTCAGGTAAAGAAGACTTTGGCTAAACTGCAACTGTCACTGGTGAGTGACTTGGAATTTATAGTATTGATAGTATATTATTTTGATATAAAATTTAGCAATTTTGTTCAGTATGCAACTTTGTCTATTTGAATTTGAATATATTTAGCGCAATATTTATAAAATTAAAGCTGGGCAAAGAAAATTGCTAATCAATAATTTCTCAGTCATATTTCCTGGGAACAGATGCTAATGAATTATCAAGGTCTCTCTGTACTTGAAAAGTATTATTTTAATTTGTATTTCATCATTTTTATCAATCTTGACATAGACATTATGGAATGTCAGACTATAATAAATGTCGGAAGTAGATAGGACACTCTAAACACTTCTAATCTAAAAAGTCAAATAGTACAAATTAAATTACACAACATGACTTATTTTCTTAAATACAAGGTCAGACTTCAAAATATATAATTGAATAATGCATTCTATGTCACGATATGCATTTTATGATATGATCATTCAACTAAAAACTAACCTTCACAGTAAATTTTTGCAGCCTGTAAACCCAATCGAAGAAGGGATTTATTCTGCAATAGGCCATCTTTCAGTCGATGAATACCTTCATTTCCCAAGTTGTTGTGGCCCAAGTTCAAAGTCTCGATTTGCTTTGTTCTAGCCTATTGAAAGAAATATTAAAGCTATCTCTGTAAAGTTAGTTTAAAAGGGTACAATTAGTAATCGAATCATTGTTGATACTCCACATGTTCAAGATTAATATTACCGGGGTATAGCAACTGTGATTTGGCATGATATTTTGTGTTTGTGGATGAGACCCCCTGATACCAAGTGATTATTTGTACAATCCACAAATATGACATTTATAGTTCTACAAAAACAAAATTCAGAAAAAATCTCTGTGGATGCCACCAGAGTCACCTCCATCCATAAAAGAAATTGTAGACTACCACATTTATATATTAATTTGAATATAAAAGGTACAGTGCCTCCCATTTAGAAAACTAAAATAGCGCATTTGCAGTTAATTTGCTGCGCACACACTATTCTGTACATGTAATACAATAATATCAAAAGGACAAACTCTAAAACATAACAAGACTACATAAGTCCAGGAGCTCCCGCGACGAATTAGAATTTGATTTAAGCAATTTTGTGTAGGGTTTTTAATGTTGTCCTAAGCTAGGTCAACAAGACGCAAGACAACTAGGTCTAAGAAGCCCAGTCTAAGAGTAAGATAAGAACTAAACAGTCTGTCAGAGATTGCAAACCTCCATTGAAATTAATGATCCTAATCAGTATCCCAGTAATGGTCTACCTATCTGGCACGGTTTACCCGATATCAGGCCAATCGAGGTAACTAATAGCTGATTTACGGTCATTTTGAGTTCGATATAAATTAGTCAAAAACTTAGGGTGCATCCTCCCCCGAAACCTCAAATTTTGTTTTATAGTAATGGACTAACATCTAACACAGTTTGCAAAATATTGTGCATGTGAAAGTAAATAATGGCCGATAGGGGGCCATTTTGAATTTGATCGAGTCAGAATTTTTCAAGATGCATCCTCAGCTGAAATCTCACATTTCATTCTATAGTAATCATCTAGCTATCTAGCACGGTTTACCAAATATCGGCCATGTGGAAGTGAATAATGGCCTAAAGGCGACCATTTTGAATTTGATCAAGTCGAAATTTTCCAAGATGCATCCTCAGCTGAAATCTCACATTTCATTCTATAGTAATGGTCTAGCCATCTAGCACGGTTTACCAAAAAACGGCTATGTGAAAGTGAATAAAGGCCGATAGGCGGCCATTTTGAATTTGATCTAGTCATTTTTTTTCAAGATGCATCCTCTCTTGTAATCTCACATTTTGTTTTATAGTAATAGTCCAGCTATCTAACACAGTTTACCAAATATCAGCAATGTGAAAGTAAATAGTGGCGATAGGCGGCCATTTTGAATTCAATTGAGTCGAAAGTTTTTGAAAGGCATCCTCTCTCGAAACGTCACATTTTGTTTTATAGTAATGGTCTAGCTATCTAGCACGGTTTACCTGATATCAGGCCTATCGAGGTAAATAATGCTGATTGTCGGCCATTTTGAATTCGTAAGTTAAAATTTTTTCAGGGTGCATCCTCCCCCGAAAAAACTCACACTTTGTTTTATAGTAATCAGGTAATGGTCTAGCCATCTAGCACGGTTTACCAAATATCAGCCATGTGAAAATGAATAATGGCCGAAAAGGCGGCCATTTTAAATTTGATCAAGTCAAACTTTTTCAAGATGCATCCTCATCTGAAATCTCACATTTCGATTTATAGTAATGGTCCAGCCATCTAGCACGGTTGACCAAATATCGGCCATGTGAAAGTGAATAATGGCCGATAAGCGGCCATTTTGAATTTTATCAAGTCAAATTTTTTCAAGATGCATCCTCTCCTGAAATCACACATTTTGTTTTATAGTAATGGTCTAGCCATCTAACACGGTTTACCAAATAACGGCCATGTGAAAGTGAATAATGGCCGATTGGCGGCCATTTTGAACTTGGACAAAATGAATTTTTTCAAAATGCATCCTCTCCTGAAACCTTACAATTTGTTTTATAGTAATGGTGTAGATATCTTGAGCAGTTTTCATGATATTCCACAATATCAGGCCTGTCGAGGTGAATAATGGCCGATAGGCGGCCATTTTGAATTTTATCAACTTGAAATTTTTCAAGATGCATCCTCTCCTGAAACCTTACAATTTATTTGTTATTAATGGTGTAGCTATCTTGAGCGGTGTTCATGATATTCCGCAATATCAGGCCTGTCGAGGTGAATAATGGTCGATAGGCGGCCATTTTTGATTTTATCAACTTGAAATTTTTCAAGATGCATCCTCTCCTGGAACCTCACAATTTGTTTTATAGTAATGGTGTAACTATCTTGAGCGGTTTTTATGATATTCCGCAAAATCTTTCAGTCGGATTTACCGATGTTATAAATTAGGTCAAAGTGCTGGGTCAACTTCCAGGTCAAGGTCCAAAAACCTGAAAAGGCACAACTAGGGACCTTAGAGAACATGTATGTGCAATATGACTGTCATCGGCCCAGTATTTTTCGAGATCTGCTCCGGAAACGAAGTGCGCGTCAAAACGTCTAAATAGGTCATAGTTCTGAACCAGAAGTAGGTCAAAGTTCAAATACCCCAAAAGGCACAACTAGACCCCCTAGGGGTGTTGTGTGTAAAATTTGAAGACAATCGGACAAGTACTTCCAGAGATATGCTCCGGAAACGAATTGTTTACGGACGGCCCAACGGCCCAACGCCGTCACATCATCATTTTCTCCTCTGCAACCTTGCGTATTGAATTCAGATTAAAAATATTTTAACCCGTCCATTAGCCACCTAGAAGTAACCCACATACCAAAAATTGTTATCCTAGCTTATTTTCTCACAAAGTTATAGGCAAAAGAAGAGGCCAAAAAAAAACGGAGGTAGAATCCATAGCTCCCTTCGCTCACCTACGGTGACGGCGGGAGCTAAAAATATGGGTAATTTTCAACCACTTGAAGTTGTGGGTCGCAGTAACGAGACACAAACCTTCAAGTGGGTGAAAATTTAAATTACATGTATTTAATTTAGCGTTTTTAGAGTTAACAAACTAACACAATTTAAAATACTAACATGTGGAATATGAGTGTGAATTAAAGGATGTAATATCAATTAAGACAAGAGCACACTCGACATCAGCCCACCGCCATTATTAAACTTGAAGTTATTGCGCCCACAAGGTCAAATTATTGATGTAAAATGCAAAAAAATAAATTGGCCATTTTGAATTTTTTTCAGCCGTTATCGAACTTGTCTGAGAAATACTTATTACATGCATAAGAAATTTGGGAAGAATACATGAAAAACTTTTCAAGTTATAGGGCCCACAAGGTCAAATTTTTGACGTAAAATGCAAAAAAATCAAAATAATTCGGCCATTTTAAATTTTTTTACAGCCATTATTGAACTTGTCCGAGAACTGGTCATTTGTAGCATGCATAACAAATTTGGGAAAGATACATGATGACACAAACGGTACCCTGGTGTACCAAATAGAAACCCGCAATTTTGTTTAATTATTTAATTTATTTTTCAGGGCTGTACCCCAGGTACCAAAAAGTGTAAATCAATTTGTGGCACCTTTAATTCTTCAAACTTTTGTTGTTTGAAGGCTGTTGCTGTACTAACAGGAGGACTGAAGTCCTATATCATCCCCCACCATAAATTAGGTTGGACTTTTTGCGGTCACAAATATTTAAAAAGTTGATTTGTGGTGACCATTTTAAATTTCAGTAAAATCATATGCACATTTCCAGATGGTGGGTAAAGAGATTGTGCAATGTGAATTATTACTGATTTCAATTTTTCAGTTTTTGCGCCCACAAGAAAATATGAAGTTTGTCCATGGAAGCCATTTTGAATTTCAGTAAAACCTTAAAAAAATCATTTGCACATCTCCATATCGTGGGAAATGTGAATAATTTCTGACTTAAAGTTTTAGATTTTTTGCGCCCACAAAATAATATTTGGAGTTGACCTCTGGCGGCCATTTTAAATTTTGGTAGCATCTTTAAACAAGAGCACACTCGATAATAGCCCGCCGCCGAATTATGATAAAGAAAGTAAAGACGAATGTCATCACGTCAATAACAACCCGAGATATAAATGGTATGTTAAACCAGCCGCTTTTCAAGTTATAGCGCCCACAAGGTCAAATTATGGACGTAAAATAAATGTGAAAAATCGCAATAAGTCGACCATTTTGTTTTTTTTACCGGCCATTATTGAGCTTGTCCAAGAACTGCTTATTAGTAACATGCATAACAAACTTGAAGAGGATACTTGTGAAAATGTTGAAGTTATCGTGCCTACAAGGTCAAATTATTGACGTAAAATGAGAAAATTCGCAATAAATCGGCCATTTTGAATTTTTTTTCAGCCATTATTGAACTTGTCCAAGAACTACTTATTAGTAACATGCATAACAAATTTGAAGAGGATATGTGAAAAACTTTTCAAGTTATCGCGCCCACAAGGTCAAATTATTGACGTAAAGTGAGAAAAATCACAATAAATCGGCCATTTTTTTTTTTTTTTCAGCCATTATTGAACTTGTCCAAGAACTACTTATAAGTAACATACATAACAAATTTGAAGAGAATATGTGAAAAACTTTTCAAGTTATCGCGCCCACAGGGTCAAATTATTGACGTAAAATGAGAAAAATCGCAATAAATCGGTCATTTTTTTTTTTTTTTCGGCCATTATTAAACTTGTCCAAGAACTACTTATTAGTAACATGCATAACCAATTTGAAGAGGATATGTGAAAAACTTTTCAACTTATCGCGCCCACAAGGTCAAATTATTGACGTAAAATGTGAAAAATCGCAATAAATCGGCCATTTTTTTTTTTTTTTCGGCCATTATTGAACTTGTCCGAGAACTGGTCATTAGTAACATGCATAACAAATTTGAAAAGGATATGTGAAAAACTTTTCAAGTTATCGCGCCCACAAGGTCAAATTATTAACGTAAAATGTGAAAAATCGCAATAAATCGGCCATTTTTTTTTTTTTTTCGGCCATTATTGAACTTGTCCGAGAACTGGTCATTAGTAACATGCATAACAAATTTGAAAAGGATACGTGAAAAACTTTTCAAGTTATCGCGCCCACAAGGTCAAATTATTGACGTAAAAGGTGAAAAATCGCAATAAGTCGGCCATTTTGAATTTTTTTTCAGCCATTATTGAACTTGTCCGAGAAGTGGTCATTAGTAACATGCAAAACAAATTTGGGAAGGAAACATGAAAAACTTTTCAAGTTATCGCGCCCACAAGTAAATGTTAACGCCGACGCCGACGCCGACGCCGACGCCGAACTTCAATTGCAATAGCCCACCTTTTTTAATTAAAATTAAAAGGCGGGCTAAAAATCACTTGCACATCCCCATGTTGCTAGGAATGTGATGCTAAAATTAAAAAAAAAATTGACCAAACAATTAAAGTTGATCTGTGGCGGCCATTTTGAATTTCAGTTAAAAACCTTGAAAAGTCACCTGCAACTCTCCATATCATGGGGAATATGATAGTAAAATTTAAATAATTTCTGACTATAAGTTTTAGAGTTTTTGCACCTACAAAAAAATTTAGAGTTGCACTCTGGCGGCCATTTTGAATTTTAGTAGAATCTCTAAAAAATCACTTGCGCATCCCCATATAGCTAGGAATGTCATGTTAAAATTTCAAAAAGATTTCACCAGTAGTTTTTGAGCCCACAAGAATACGTGACGCCGGACAGAATTTTGGCGCGACTAAAATCCCCCTTCCCCTACGGGTGGGGGATAAAAACAAGGGAAGCAACAATGTTGCCAAGTAAAACGGGCAAAACATCAGCCTGACGCTGGGATCCGTTGCAACGCTGCCGCCATATTCACTAGGTGGTGCTATATATCACGCAGTACCCGGAGCATAACGGTACCCCGGGGTACCGCTTGGTGCATCCAGTGATAAAAAACCTTTCAAGTTATCGTGCCCACAAGTAAATGTTAACCCCGACGCCGAAGCCACCGAACTTCAATTGCAATACGTGTAGCTTTTAATTAAAATTAAAAAGCGGGTTAAAAAGCAAGAAAATCCTTGGTAAACTTTGTCATCAATTAGTTGTGATTTCCCTTTAAATTATGTATGACATACATGTTAACTTTTTCTAGAAAACCATTACACATAATTGTGTGTAATACGCCATAGATAGCTGTTCCTAATTAGGTGACAGCGTTCATATTTTACATTTGACCTGTAGCAGCAAATGATTATATGCCTAATGGGTCCACTACTAATGTGGATGAAAATTGAAAACAGGGGAAAAAAACCTAGAAAGCAGCCCTGTTTTAACTAGAAAGCAGCCCTCCGATACCGCCAGTAGGTTATATCAAATTTGATATAGATCAGCAAACTTTGTCCAGGGTTATCTTTTTGTAACACAGGAAATTTTATTTTATTACTCTACCTATCATGCAAGGTCTCAGAAATAGTCAGCAAACTAAAAACAAAATGGCTGGCAAACCACCATTTTGGATTTTATATCTACAAAAATCGTCCTGTGTTGTCCTTATATAACACCGGATATATTATTTTATTTTACAGCTTCAGCTACTGTATCATGCAAGATTTCTGAGATAATGACAAAAATGATTACAAATTTTGACTTTGTCCTGCGCAATTTGTCATGGGTTCTCCTTGTGTAAGAACTTACATTTGTTTTAAACTCATGGTCCGGCTATTTTGCATTGTTTTTGAATTATGTAAATATTACAAAATTATTCAAAATCGAAATGGCTATAAACAGCCATTTTGAAATTTTTTCCTCCCAAAAGTCATTGGCTGACATAGCTGAGCATATTTTCAAAATCAAAAGAAATCTGATAGGAACTTTTTCATGAAATGTGCTAAATTTGTTAGTGGCCGTAGTAATTAAAGGGTTGATGATATTTTTATAAGCGAAATATGTCTCTGCGACACTGACATTACAACTTAAATTTTTAGGTCACCTGAGACACAACTTAAAGGGGGGGGGGAATTTAATTTAATAGTTTGTAGCTCTAAGGGTTAAGCAGACCCACAATTTGGCACCGCTGGAAATTTATCACGATGCTAAAAATTGGACAGATGAGTAAGATGGGAAAACAGTGAAGCCAACTCAGTGAAAAATAATGAGGATTGTTTGAAATAAGGGATACAATTATGTCGTCCAACTAAAACATTCGACAACACTGGTACTAGTTTGAAAAGATTGATATTTCTGCAAAAGTAATAGTACAAACCATTGAATGGGATAAGGCTTGCATTGATTGGTATGTTATCTGATTGTTCCAGAGAACAAAGGTATTCAAACCTTTGCCTTGAGTCTGTTCGGAAAGGCCGTCACAAATATGGCTCAAACCCATATCCTGAAATGCACAAATACAAAAAATATTCACTTGTTTTGGTAATTTCTACGGAGCCCCAAAAGGGACACATGTGGAGGAGAAAATTAAATTAAATGTGCCCACGGTTTATAATCCGTGGCCACGATTTATAATCTGCGTCCACGACTTACAAATTTTAATTCGTTCCCACGATTTATAATTCGTTCTCACGATTTATAATCCGTGGCCATGATTTATAATCCGTTCCCACGATTTATAATTCGTTCCCACGATTTATAATTCATTCCCACGATTTATAATTCGTTCCCACGATTTATAATCCATTCCCACGATTTATAATAAATAAATCGTGGCCACAATTTATAATCCGTTCGCACGATTTATAACCTGTTGCCACGATTTATAATCTGTGGCCATGATTTATAATTCGTTCCAACGATTTATAATCCGTAGCCACGATTTATAATCTGTTTCCACAATTTATAATCCATGCCCACGATTTACTAATTTTAATTTATAATTTGTTCCCACATTTATAACCCATGGCCACGATTTATAATTCATTTCCACGATTTATAATTCATTTCCACGATTTATAATTCGTTCCCACGATTTCTAATCTGTGGCCACGATTTATAATCCGTGGCCACGATTTAAAATTCATTCCACGATTTCTAATCCATGGCCAAGACTTAGACTATCCGTTCCCACAATTTATAATCCGTTCCCACGATTTATAATCCGTGGCCACGATTTATAATTCGTTCCCACGATTTATAATTCGTTCCCACGATTTAAAATTTGTTCCCACAATTTATAATCCGTTCCCATGATCATAATCTGTGGCTGCGATTTATAATTTGTTCCCACAATTTATAATTTGTTCCCACGATTTATAATTAGTTCCCAAGATTTATAAATCTTGGGTGTGGCCAAGATTTATAATCTGTAACCACGATTTATAATCCGCTCCCACGATTTTTATTCTGGGGCCACGATTTATAATCCTAGTCATGCTTTATAAATCGTTCCCATGATTTATAATCTGTTCCCACGATTTATAATCCGTTCCCACGACTTATAATCCTTGGGCACATTTTATAATTCATTCCCATGATTTATAATTCGTTCCCACTATTTATTTCCGTTCACAGGATTTATAATCCGTGGCCACGATTTTTAACCCTTTCCCAAGATTTATAATCAGTTCCCAATATTTATAATCAGTTCCAATGATTTATAATCTGTGCCACAATTTATAATTGGTTCCTACGATTTATAATCTGTTCCCATGATTTATAATCCGTTGCCATGATTTATGATTCATTCTCATGATTTATAATTCGTTCCCACGATTTATAACTCGTTCCCACGATTTGTAATCCGTGGCCACGATTTATAAATCGAGGGTGGTTTATATTACATGTACATGTTGCGTAAGTGTCACTGACCTGTAGATGATTATTTCGCACATCAAGTACATGCAATGTGTGGTTCAATTTTAACATATTGCCAAGTTGTATGCCATCTGAAGGCATGAGTTTATTATCCGCTAGGAATAATTCGCGTAAAGTATCATTCATCTTTATTGCGGCAACTGTAGAAAAAAACAACAATTCTCCAGTCAACATTTTATATATAAATGAAAAATTAATTTTTCACAATTATGCTAAGTGCCTTTAAACATTTTATTTTCATCACCTTTACTATTATACCCATACCATTTCCTCGATTAGTCCTTTGAATGTTTCCTTTTTATTTTGAACTGATTGCAACTGTAGAATTTGTTCAAAAATCAGTTGATCAGGTCATTGTCTGACATTGCTGACAAATGCGCAAATAAACATTGATTGTAACATATATTTATAAGGATACAAGTGTCACCAAATTCTCTCATGGTACAGTATGTAATGTATATATGAATTATAAACAAGACAAAGTTCACAACAAACTGGAGCAGCAATGGTGGGTCAATACAATATTTGGCCTTTGTTTTGTTTGGAATGAATTATGTCTATTCCACTGGGGCATGTATTTAATAATAAAAAAATATTCTGCTTTCAGTTTGTTATATGTGGTATTTGCTTGTGTCCTGACATAATTATTATCAATAATTAGCACTGGATCATACAGATTACTAGTATATTTCATACTGAGAATTGAATAATAGTGATATTTATAAATCATAATACTGGTTCAGCTATCACCTGAATATGAATGTCTCTGGTTTTTATGACCATGAGACATGGAAATATTGATATCATGGATAGAAAATTTAATCTGCTAGCTACTTTAGACTCAGCCCCCAAATACTAACATGATGAAATAAGTTTTTAAACGAAATTCAATGTTTACCTTGACACATTCTAAATTGTTCATACATGTATTACCATTACTGTACCATGTGTACTGATATCCAAACTTCATAGTGTTATTTCGACAAAATCAACCAAACCATTAATTTCTTGTTCCGAGGACTACATGCTACGAACTAATACCTTTTATCTTTTTGTTGGGGTTACGTTGGCACTTATTGCACAAATTTAATGAATTACCACAAAAAATATATATAATAATTTAGCTTCACCTAGTATCATTAAAGGACGACCAGCAAGCATACAGTTTTCCAGGTGAAGTGTTGCCAACATTGAGCCAAGACGAAGTGCTCTTCCTAACATCGGCATTATTTGCTCTGTTATCTGACAATTCCTAGCTTCCAAATGTTCTAAACATGGAGTCTGAAAGCAGAAGGGGGCATACACAGTGACATACCGAGAAGAAAATAACTGATAAAAATTAATTGTTTACCTGATACATATATCTTCAATCAAATAAATAACACAAGTAGAAATTTGGTTGGTTGTGGAAAAACATGTCTTAATATATATACAGATCATGTATAAAACTAGATATGACTGGTCTCAACACGAAAATATTAAAAGCATATTTCGTTACATATTTCCAGGTCAGTTCATCAGAAACATCCACCACCCCCACTAGAAAAAACTTATTCAAACTTAGACAGATTGTCACAATAAAAAAATCTGAAAAAAAAATTACCCCCACAAGGGTCCTGCTCAGACATTGGGCGGTCTTGGCACCAAAATGTCAAATTTTATACCACAGCCATGTTTTTACATGTATACCCAAAATACTCAGTTTTTCATGCTTTTTGCAACTGTTGTGGTGGGCAGCGTGTTAGAGTACCGAGTGCGGCCGCCCAGCGCTGCTCACTGTAGGCAGGTTTGCCCAGGGTACCCACAAAAATCTGTGAATTAAGGAGGGTGTAATTGAAGGGTGTCCTAATTATGCCGAGAGAAGCGAGGCTCAATTTTTTTTCAAGGGTCAATAAATATTTATCCACAGCATGTCCTTCAGATAATGATTTACATCATGAAAATTTGATCTGAAATATTTATTTCAAAAATACTCCAGCCCCCGCCCCCTTGATAATATGGTGGTCCTCCAACACAAAGATAGGTAGTTAACTGGTGATTTCTGATGGGCCATCCGTTTCATCAAATATTTCTTAATAGTACATGTACATAATATCTTAATGTTGTTTTCATTTATATGGCCGCCTTTCAGAATTCCGTTTTTTCAAGGGCCTGTTTAATGCATAAAAGCAAATTGGAAAAGGACCAAAGGAATTACAGCACTTTTCCAGGACATTTTAATCAGAATTCCACTGTTCCAGGACAATCTGAAAAAAAAAGGATTTTCCCAGGACAGCCATAATTTTCAAGGTTTTCAAGGGCATGTGAGAATTATTCCCAAAAGTTAATCAGATTGTGGGAAAATTTTTTTAAATGTCCTCTGTCAGCCATTTTGTGTTTGATGGATTCTTCAAAAAAAATTAACAGATAATCAAAACTACCCAGAGAAATAATCAGTTCTAGTTTTCGGAGTCTTTTATAAAAGCGAGGTCTACCAGCTAAATGAAAGTCTCTCGAGAAAAGTGTGATTAGTTTGGTGCACTGCAGTGGCATTAATTGGCAAATAAAAATAAAGTGGCGTTTTCTGAATTTCTAACCTTGGCAAACTATGTCCTACTATAGGCCTATGAGACGGTAGTCCTAACTCACACAAAATTAAAGTGAATTGAAATGGCAAGGATAAACAGGCACTAACAAACAGCTCCTGAGGCAAATCAGTGTACACCGGATACTGTGAAACAATAGTTATCATCTGCTTGTTATAAAAATAATTTAGAAGATGGGAAATATTTTGATTTGAAAGTCCTCATGCATAAAGTATGCTGTTATTGTTAATGGATATATTTAAATATTAACAAAGTTCAAACATGATTACAATTGCCAAAAACATAATAAAGAACATACCTTTTTTAACATGCGTGCACATGACTGCCAACCCCTGGGGCCAATGCCTCTGTTGTATGAAATATTCAATCTTGTGGCAGATTCATAGTACTCAACCATATCAAAAAGAGCAATTGCACCCTGCAAATAATGATCCCAATTTTTATTAAAGTAGCTCTATTCCATGTGTCATGCACACGTGTCATGCAAAAAACATTAGTATTATCCCTCCTCTTTGAAGATCATTGTGATTTTTTCAGTACTCATCACTTGGAATTCAGTTGTGCAAAAAATATGTTAACACAATTAAATATGCATGTGCAGAAAGTGTAATTTTAAAACTTTATACTTGCACAGTTTTTGACATTTTTAAAGCAAATACACAGTTTCTGTACATTAAATTCAGTAATTCATAAGCGTGTCCCAATTTCATAAGAGGCCACATACTCTTCAATATGTTTTGTTTCAAAATAGCATTGCTGTATAATCCTACCTCTTCTTCCAAATGTGTAGCTTCTAAATCCAAAGTTCTAAATTGAACTCTTCTCAATATTTCTTCTAGTGTCTCACAGTGTTTTTGGTCCAGCTTGTCCCCTAAAAAATCGCCAGTATTAGTTTCCATTAGTTAAACTTTTAAATATCGGAGCAATATTGGTAGCAGCTGATCTGCAATCCTTGTTAAATACAGCACATCTATGCATGCACAAGTACTCCAATATGAAAAAAAAACTTTTTTAACCCTTACTTCAGATTCTGACCTCTAAAGTCGATCCCGCACTGAAAGAGTAAAATATTTATAATGGCCGTAGACCCATTAATATATCAGGGCTCGAAATTGGCCCCATCCAATCATGGGAGACGACCAACAATCTGGGAAGGACGAGTTCACTGAACTTGTCCTTCCAGACAAGTGTCTATGGTTGACAATTATTAAGAAGGACAAGGGATATTTTTGGGAAGACTAGTCATTTTATTAGCCAGTTGTCCGACTGGACAAGTGGAAATTTAGTCCGATTTCGAGCCCTGCATATACCGTATTCAAATGAAGTGGAAAGAGCTTAGTCTGATAACCAAGACATTTATGATGATAGCAAATTCAGGGGTGCAAATTTACCTTTTTTACTAACCAGCCCACCGAGCTGGTAACCAAAATAGTTTACCATCCCACAAAACTTTTTACCTGCCCACAAAAAATGTTGGTAAGAACCATTATGAATAAATCGGTGTTTTCAAAATACAATTAATTGAAAAAAACCCTTTGGTCTCTTGGTCTGTATAAATTTATATTTCAGCGATTTATTAGGGTTAAAGTGGTACAGACATCAAAAATAATGTCAGTTTCTATTATTTTAATATTTTCGTAATGATTATAGGATAGTGATGAGAATTTTTTTTTTTTTACGAGCCGGTAACAATTGATTTAAATGACATGTTTTCAAAAATGCGTTAAAATTCCACAGTTAGATATATCATGTGTGAAAAACGTCAGTGCGATGTGCACAGTTTTGATGACGTAACATCAACAATGCAGGTTACACTGCAAACAAAGTGGGTTATTGAGACATCAACTCAATAAGTTCAAGATTTCAATCATTTATCGGCAATTAAGGTTTTCCCTGATAGAGTTGCTGATGACGAAGATAATAATGAAACAAATGACATCGATTTTACAGTGAAGATCTGCCAAGTTTGACGGTAAGACAACTTTATTCATAGGTCGTGCTCATGACATTTTTTTGACAGGCTCACTCTCTCTGACTGTGCCTGATCGGGACACCAGTTTTTCGCTGATTGCTCAGTCAAGTTTCAAGCTATTAGCGTGAAATTTTTCAATCGCTGTTCTCTAGTCATTTGGTATCTATCCTGAAAATTGTGTAAAAAAATATTGTATAGTTTAAAAGTTGACACATGTACCGGTCCATGCCGGCTATCACCTGATCACTGAATCAGTTTGGCAATCAACTAATGTGGGCTCTCAGTCTCAGAGCAGGTGCCAGGGCCCAGGCTGGCGGCGATGCCACTTTTCGCCCCATAGTCAGTTAGCACCATTAGGCCTATTTAGCGAGACTTCCCCCCCCCCACCTCATATCATTTAAATTATTATAATACAGAGAGTAAAGAGTAGCCTCAGTTAGTCAATTTGGTGGGATTTTGTTGTGTATTAATTATCGAAGTTAGCCCATTATGATTTGGCATGTACTAATTTAGATTAGAGCTGTCATTTCTCCATTACCTTGAAATTGAATTTAATTTAATACAAGCGAAATGGTCTAACTTCCAAATACATATCAAAATTCCACAAAAAATTCAGCGATGTTGAGGGATATAAAAAAAATGATCCACGAAAATTATACAAAAAAATTTTGAATAGCAACGAGAAAATTGAAAAACGGCTAAAATTGACTACCAAAAATATAATGATATATATACACCTTCAGTGGCACAATGGTCTACATCATGCCTGCACTCACCCCTCTTGTGTCAGTCAATTCTACATTGAACAGCATTATAGTCTGGTTATTTAATTACCTGTTCACTCAAGTTTCTGTAGGCCTCCATATTGTGTCGCCTTTGCCTCTAGATATAGGTTTACCTACTTTCACCATATAAAAATAATTATGTTCTTCTGGTTATTCAATCATACAATCAGCTAAATATCACCCTAAATGCCTTCAAAAGTTTGCTTAAAATGATACTAGGCCTACTGATGGTCAGTCATTGTCACTAGGACAAGTTCCTCTTTCAAATAATCTACTGTAGACTTTGTGATTTTTTAAAACTATTTTATTTCAATTATCAAACTTATGACAATATTAAATGTCATAACAAATCCTTACAATATATATGATAGGCCCTATGGAATATTGGCTTATCAAATTTAATTGATTAGTAAATGGGGTGGGAATTGCAGTAACATTTCATAGCTCACTGTGAATCAAATTCAAAATATCATAAGATGAACTGATATATTATTTTCTTGTCATTTATCATAATTAAATTGTATCATTATGTCTCTGCTTAAAAATAGAGACAAATATATGTTACAGCAAACAACATTATTTTGGAAATGCACATTAGAAATTATGTAGGTACAACTTATATTTTAAAATTATTTCTGTTTCCTACATTTAATTTATCTTTAATTTTCAGGCACTAAATATGGACTGTGGAGATGGTAGGATACTGTTTGCTGAGCATTCCTTGTAATGTCAACTCCAAGTATTTCCACTGACCATGCTGAAAGGACTTCTTTCACAGATGTGAACACAAGTAGAACTTCATGTGAAAATTGATACATCACTTCAAAAACATTAATGAGATCTTGATCTTGTTTTAACCTATATTTTCACAGGGCCTACATTTCCTACACATGTAATCAACAAACCTACTTATTTTCTTTCCTCACTAAATTATTCTTATATATCTTTTTCATGTTATTATAAATGAATTGGAAAAGATTAATCTTCAACCTGAACACTTGAAAGGAATTTATATATTTCATATTACACATCACTATCCTAATAGCATTTCATTTGTGTGTCAATTTGACATTTGTGTCTATTTGGATGGCAGCAATATATATTGTCCTAATTAATAATTATTTTTGTTTAATTTATGGCCCAATATATCTTGAAAAAAAAACATCAATCATTTCTTTGTGTTATTTTGTAATTTTATTTGCCTTTGATAAGTCTTAATATATTACTTTATTGACTGCCCATAAACTTGATAACAGAAAATAATAAAAAATCAGAATATAGCTGTTGTTATATAGGCCTATCAATTCTACAATATAACTCCATGAACAATACTCGAGTGTGTCTTACTTGCAATATTCAATGTGAAAATAAACTTTTTTAAGATCATAATATAATGTGAAAATAGTTTGTTGGGTAGGCCTCCATTAGAAATGTTGTTTGTCACATATTGCTGGTTGATTATAAGTTATACTGATGATGTGAAGCAAATATTTGAAGGAACTGTGATTCAGTCCTGATTTATTTATCAGCAATTTAATTGGTTATTGATAATTATTATCATAATTGGTGTGCCAAACTGATTGACTATAATAGATCATCACTAATTAGGGGGCCCACATTCAATCTTTAGGGGGGGGGGGTATTTTTGAAATAAAACTTGGTCATATTGCATGGAATAAATAATATATTTCAGTTCTACATTGTAACAGTTGAAAAACACATGTAATAAAACTGGAAATTTTTAGCGAGCCGGGTTGAAATAAATAATTTCTCAAGGACTACCGGTAATACCCCAGCCGCTCCTAAAATCCACATTAGACTGTAAACAAATTAAATCCTAAATGGCTCACATATACCGCCCATCTTCACTGCTTAAAAATTACTGATGGTATTTATGTACTTTTTGTGCTTTTAATTTTGTAAAACTGTGAAAAAATATTTTTGTCAATTTAGGTTCTAATTTTGAAAAGGAGTCAAATTGGATAAAAATGAGAAAACACAGTAGTGTGTCGGCTATCATTACACTTCTTTTTACATATTTTTACCTTACAATCCCCCCTCTTTTCATTCATTTTCTATTACACTGGACTACAACCCTACTAATGCAGATAAGGCACATGCTGTATGGTGACAGCAGAACATAAGTTTCTAAACCAGAGGCCACACTCAATAACAATACAGATTTTTACATGTTTTATTGCCCCCAATGCTGATTTTAATATAAGATGTCATATAAAGTTATATTTGAAATTTTGCGGTATTGAAACCACAGTAAATAGGCTTGTGGACATTTACATAATCGGTCAACATTGTAGTTGTGAAAACTTGAATACAAAAACTCAATATTCTGAACAAATCCCCCTGTAGGCCTAAAACATAAAGATAAAAATGTCTGGTCTTATACATAAAGGGCAAAACACACCAACGCGAGCGCAATTATGCATGAGACGAGTGACGTGACGACAGATGTGAAATAGCGTGACTGTTTACAAACCAACAAGAATACCAACGCGACATATGAGGCATGAAAATTGCGCTCCTGTATGCCTGCGCGCTGCTATATTTTAACAATGATAAAAAAAAATAGGTTTGATAAGTCATGTGTGTTCATTGCACATTAAAATATACCTTTGTAATCTTTTCAGCTAATAAGTGAGTTGGGCACCATTTACAAAATTTTGAGTGTAAAATAAGAGACCTCTATCTCTGGAATATTTAATATTTTTCTGAATCCATGAATCTTGAATTTATTTCTAATGCTACTCTCGCATATATAGGCCTATGCCTACTAAGTGGTGTGGCCTAATGCTATAGAATTAATCCCATGCCTAGTAGGGGCAGTCTAGAATTCCAGATATTTTTAAATGATTTAAATTCTACTGGTCTATTCTAACATTAAACGGCGCCACCATACAATCTCCCGATGGGTGTGTGTGGCGCTCTGGCCAGCCGGGCTGAAAAATTTCCCCGAAAAATACTCGATCCCTCTCCTAGACCTGGAGCCCCTTCCCTGGTCCTGGATATTTAATGGTGGCCACCCATTAAGCAAAATGGTGAGGAACAACCAAACAAGTAGGCTAAATTGTAGCCTAAGTGTCCATCAAATAAACCGTGCCTAGCCCAAGATGACCGATGTTTGGGAAATTTGTTGAATTGTCAGGCTATTATGTTGGCTGCTGTCATTGATTGTCATCATTTCCAGCTGACACAATTACTGAATTAGGCCTTGTACATGTAGGCCCTAGTAGGTCTTTCGTTTTTTAAGTAGGTCTAGACATAAGCTACTACTAAGTAGTCTATGCCTACTATCAAATATAATAAGGCCTATTATATTCATATTGACTTAGGCCTACATAATCACTGACACAATGGTAACCCTATAGACCTAGTCCTACAAAAAAAATTATAAGGCCTATTAATAGTAGGCCCATTAATACCTACATGGGCCCAGAGTGGTGGTATTGTCATTTGACATACGATGGGGTGGCAGTCGCTGACACTGACAGTGAGGGTCAACACTCACACTCGCAGTCAGTAATCATTTGATCAATAGGGGCCTATAATGTGTGACAGGCCATAGAATGTCGGTTTCACTGTCTGTGTCACTGTCAGTTGACAGCGAGTTTTAAGTGGAACCGCGGACGCCCTTCGAAAATGCCTGTGGAAGAGCCACAACTTCAGAGCCTCTAACTCGAGTCAGAGACTTGTAGGCTACGAAGGCTTATAAATATAATACCAGTCAGTCAACATCATGTCAAATAAATAATATTTTAAAGAATGGGTGGCCTTTTAAAAATAATTATTTTCACTGCAATGATCGAAAGCACTTGTGAGAGTGACTGTGTGAGCTGGTGCCATGGTGAGTCTGTAGCCGACCAACGGCAAGGGACCAGTCTGCTGACAATGTGACATGCATGCCGCAGTGCCGGGTTGATGTAATCTGCATATTATGTCTTGAAAATTATTTATAATCCACAACATAATGTCTATATAATCTTTGGAATATATATTTAGTTTGGTGAAATCATAAAAAAGATAATAAAAACGCGTAAATTTGGACATACAAACTTGTTTGCTGTGAGCAGCTGTCATCGTGGTCATACAAACACCACAGGAAGAATCGTTTGTTTACATTCTTCAAACATCGTACTGACGTCATCACGTCGAATCTTGGTAATACCGCCGGATCTTAGAATGTTGGCCAATTTTGAACTTTTTTTGCTCATAATACCTTTATTATGTTTTCCAGAGTTTTTTGGTCCGGATTATTAATCAGGAAGATATAGATTATTAAATAACAAAAGATAAATAACAAAAGATAACAAAAATATCATTTTGAGGAATTATACATCCTGTAGACTTACTCTCTTGCCCTTGATAAACAAACTGGTTCGTTCGCCTGCTGATCATGACAAAAGTCAATTTTAATATGATTTTTATATGATCAAATCACTGATATTGGGAATAAAATTAACGTTTAAACACAAAGATTCGTAAATTTTTGGTCTGAAATTAAACAAATATCACTAATTTTCAAGCATTTGAGGTTTTGGATAGAGGTAGCGAGACACAATGTCAAGTGCTTGAAAATTTATATAAATTAACAAGATAAGGGTTAAAACAGCGGCCAATATTGCAGACAGGCTCGTTTTAAATAGAAAAGGAGCTTTAAAACACTGAAAAAACATTACTGACTACTTTCTGTACAAATTTAAATTTACCGAAAAAACAATAGACTTTGGACAAACTGAGAAAGATACAATGTCATGAATAGCACACACTGGAGACTCATAGCTGGGAACGGGGAAACAAGCATGCATGGGATCTGGGGGCATGGTTTTGATAATTCTTACCTCTTAAACTTAGAGTTTCATTCCTGTCACAAAAATCTGTTATAGCCTATAAAAAAAACATATATTATTACGTTGGAAAGTATAACATGTAATTGATATTAACCAGCGAGGGGACAGTCTTTATACATGAGAATCTGAGGTATAAAGACGGTCCCCGCACTGAAATAATTAAAATATTTATAATGGCCTGGACCAATAACATCTAGCTATTCAAATGACCCAGGAAGAGCTGACTATGACATTTATAATTATTTCAAATTGAAAAAAACCCTTTAGTCTCCATGGTTCAAACAAAAATATTCCGTGCTGTAAGGGTTAAGGAGAAGAATTTAATTATAGTATAGATATAGACCTGAAACTCAAAGCTGTACAACTGTATTTTGATGGAAATAACCTGTACAAGCAAACCTGCTGGAGAGCGTGTCAAGGTGGGTTCTTATACTTATTAGGGCCATCCTAAAAAATATATACTTGTTTCCAATTTCATGGTGTGAAAATTTCATTGCGGTAGGTCGGAAAAAGTTTTCTTTTAGACTGACAAAAAATCCATGCGGGATTGTTGCAAAAGTTTTTTTAATTTTTTGATAGATATAAATCATTTTTGCAGGAATAATTATATTTCTTACAAGACACATTGCTTTTTGACACAAAATTGAGAAACAGAAAACACAAATTTCGTTTTTGCCGGCATGGGTGGCCATTTTCTCAACGTGAATCAGGCTAGGCTTAGGATTTTGGAGACAGACGCGTGAAAACGTTGTTAGACTGCAATAAAGATTTTGTTAATGCACTGATTTGGACATGTACGGGCGGAAATGTTTTCTTTTACTACACAAAAGCCAATGAGGAATCTTTTACCATCATTTTTAACCATGCGGTCGGAAATTGGAAACAAACATATTTTTTAGAATGACCTAATTATGAACTCACATGTAGTTGACTTAAGAGGCGAGGCAATGGCTTGGAACCCAGCTTCTCACATGCTTTTTTATAAGCTGTCAGTAAATCTTCTGTTGAACAAGTTGTAACTGAAACACAATTAAAAATGTCCAAATTACATAGACCTAATGGGAATGTGGATTAAAACAACCAATATTATACTGAATTCAATAGGACATAAATGATTTACCTTGAAAATATGTCAAAAAATTGATGTAGGCCTAAATTTAAATCCCCTCTGCAGGACTACTCACATATGCATATATGTTCTATGGCAGAATTTTAACTTTAAAATGTTCAACATGTGCTTGTAACGATTTAAAGACACCATTAACTGATTAAACAAGACTATATAAGTCCAGGAGCTCCCGCTCCGAATTAAAATTTGATTTAATCAATTTTGTGTGGGGTTATTAATGTAGCCCTACTTATCTGGCACGGTTTACCCGATATCGGGCCAATCGAGGTAACTAATAGCTGATTTACGGTCATTTTGAATTAGATATGAACTAGTTAAAAAATTTAAGGGTGCATCCTACCCTGAAACCTCAAATTTTGTTTTATAGTAATGGACTAGCATCTAACACAGTTTGCAAAATATTGGGCATGTGAAAGTGAATAATGGCCGATAGGGGGCCATTTTGAATTTGATCGAGTCAGAATTTTTCAAGATGCATCCTCAGCTGAAATCTCACATTTCATTCTATATAGTAACCGTCTAGCAATCTAGCACGGTTTACCAAATAACGGCCATGTGCAAGTGAATAATGGCCTAAAGGCGGCCATTTTAAATTTGATCAAGTCGAAATTTTCTAAGCTGCATCCTCAGCTGAAATCTCACATTTCGTTCTATAGTAATGGTCTAGCCATCTAGCATGGCTTACCAAATATCGGCCATGTTAAAGTGAATAATGGCTGATAGGAGGCCATTTTGAATTTGATCAAGTCTAAATTTTTCAAGATGCATCCTCTTCTGAAATCTCACATTTTGTTTTATAGTACTTAATGGTCTAGCCATCTAGTACGGATACCAAATAACGGCTATGTGAAAGTGAATAATGGCCGATAGGCGGCCATTTTGAATTTGATCGAGTCAATTTTTTACCAAATATCAATAACGTGAAAGTAAATAGTGGCCGATAGGCGGCCATTTTGAATTCAATTGAGTCTAAAGTTTTTAAAAGGCATCCTCTTCCGAAACGTCACATTTTGTTTTATAGTAATGGTCTAGCTATCTAGCACGGTTTACCTGATATCAGGCCTATCGAGGTAAATAATGCTGATTGTCGTCCATTTTGAATTAGTAAGTTAAAAATTTTCAAGGTGCATCCTCCCCTGAAAAAACAAATTTTGTTCATAGTATGGTTTACCAAATCTCGGCCTTGTGAAAATGAATAATGGCCGAAAAGGCGGCCATTTTGAATTTGATCAAGTCAATTTTTTTCAAGATGCATCCTCATCTGAAATCTCACATTCCGTTTTATAGTAATTGTCCAGCCATTTAGCACGGTTTACCAAATATCGGCCATGTGAAAATGAATAATGGCCGATAAGCAGCCATTTTGAATTTTATCGAGTCGAATTTTTTCAAGATGCATCCTCTCCTGAAATCACACATTTTGTGTTATAGTAATGGTGTAGCCATCCAGCAAAGTTTACCAAATAATGGCCATGTAAAAGTGAATAATGGCCAATTGGCGGCCATTTTGAACTTGGTCCAGTTGAATTTTTTCAAAATGCATCCTCTCCTGAAACCTTACAATTTGTTTTACAGTAATGGTGTAGATATCTTGAGCGGTTTTCAATATATTTCGCAATATCAGGCCTGTCGAGGTGAATAATGGCTGATAGGCGGCCATTTTGAATTTTATCAACTTGAAATTTTTCAAGATGCATCCTCTCCTGAAACCTTACAATTTGTTTGATAGTAATGGTGTAGCTATCTTGAGCGGTTTTCATGATATTCCGCAATATCAGGACTGTCGAGGTGAATAATGGCCGAGAAGCGGCCATTTTTAATTTTATCGACTTGAAATTTTTCAAGATGCATCCTCTCCTGAAACCTCACAATTTGTTTTATAGTAATGGTGTAGCTATCTTGAGCGGTTTTCATGATATTCCGCAAAATCTTTCAGTCGGATTTACCGATGTTATAAATTAGGGGTAAGTGCTGGGTCAACTTCAAGGTCAAGGTCCAAAAACCTGAAAAGGCACAACTGAGGACCTTAGAGAACATGTATGTGCAATATGACTGTCATCTGCCCAGTACTTTTTGAGATCTGCTCCGAAAACGAAGTGTGCGTCAAAATCTCTAAATAGGTCATAGTTCTGAACCAAAAGTAGGTCAAAGTTCATATACCCCAAAAGGCACAACTAGACCCCCTAGAGGTGTTGTGTGTAAAATTTGAAGACAATCGGACAAGTAGTTTTAGAGATATATGCTCCGGAAACAAATTGTTCACGGACGGCTCAACGGCCCAACGCCGTAACATCATCATTTTCAACTCTGCGACCTTGCGTATTGAATTCAGATTAAAAATATTTTAACCTGTCCACTATCCACCTAGAAGTAACCCGCATACCAAAAATTGTTATCCTAGCTTATTTTCTTACAAAGTTATAGGCAAAAGGAGAGGTAAAAAAAAAACGGAGGCGGAATCCATAGCTCCCTCCGTCTCACCTACGGTGACGGCGGGAGCTAAAAATAATTGATTTCACTCTAATTATTTTGTTATTATTTAACCCTTCCTGCACGGGGACCGTCTTCATTATACTTCAGAATCTGACTGCGTTATATGTCAGAGTCTGACCACTGTAGACGTCAGATTATAACATATATAAGACAGTCCCCACACTGAAAGAGTACATTTATAATGGCTGTATACCATAACATAGGTACAGTATTCAAATGGACCAGAAATAGCTAACTATGTCATTTATAATGATTTCAAATTTAAAAAAAACCTTTGGTCTCCATGATTTATACAAACTTAAAATACACCAGTGACGTCAGTCTATTGTTAAAACAGTAGATTCGGATCTACTAATCTACTGTTATTTTGTACTCGTCAGGTAGGGCACAGTATACGGGTTTAACCATGCAACTGCATGTCTAAAATTTCATGGTAAACTTAGCCATGTACTGACAATTAAATTGAGGTTTTGTACATCAAATCTTGGAACATCTGCACATATTCTGTGTATTTTAAGTCGAAGAAAGAATCAATTACAATAGATTCGTACAGCCATTGACATTTGGATTTTTTATACTAGACAACAGGGCAGGTAAACTGTGATTTTTGTTTGCCCTAACTTGACCTGGAAGTGGTACTGCGATAAAAACTATGAAAACTTTACCCGACCACCCGGGCGGCCAATGTGTACAGTTTATCCAGCTTGGGCCTTTTTAACCTGCCTCAGGCGGCCGGTCGGACGTTAATGTCAATGGCTGTTCGTAGATCCAAATATTCTGATCCACGAATCTATCGAATTTTGTTCTTTCTCCTTGACTTAATTCAGCGTTGTAAGGGTTAAGCAAAAAAATATATATTACAAGACATATAAAGTATTGTCTGCACGTAACAGATATAACAGCAGACTCATTATATTCATCATTTGTTAAAGTAAATTAGTTAATACTCTTGAATCGAAGATGAAGGCATTCATGAAGGTGGTGAAGGGTGAAGTCATGGTTCCCACTCAACACATACTTTATTAACCCTTATCCTGCTTAGAAGTTAATTGTTAAATTTAAACTTTCAAGCACTTGAAGTTGTGTCTCGATACCGCAAACCACAACTTCAAGTGTATGAAAATTATACATACCCGATATTTGTTTAATTTAAGATCAAACATTTGCAAATCTTGATTTTTAAGCACACATTTTTTCCCAATAACAGTGATTTGATTGACTAATCAAATAGGTTAAAAACAACAAATAGCCGTGATCAGCAGGATAAGCTAAGATAAGGGTTAATAATAGAAGTCAAACTAGAGCTACAGGCAAAAGCTCATAAAGAGTCATATAAATAAATTAGAAGTTACACAGAGACCTATAGACAATCATTTTCCCGAGGTCTCTTAACCTTTTCAAGCCTGAATTTTCCATGTGCCGCAATTCTCGACTTGTAGTGGATGAAGATGATTTGATATGGTATGAAAATTAAAGAAAATGGCCATGCATTGTAATGTTAAACCAGTTTAATGGAAATTTTCGTTTTAAAACCCTTGGTTGTAGGAAAATTAAGTCTGTTTTCAGGGATGTAAAACGATGCTTTAAAACATCATGAGGGCTTAAAGATTACAGTTCTATCAAATATCAAAATATCACTGAAAATTTGCTGTATATTCAAATATCACTGATTCAAGTATAAATAGAGCTGAAAGTGAAATAATATAGATAGTTATTCCAGTCTCGAAGGACTGAGTATAATTTGCCTTGTGAGTGCACTAATGCCGTATCACTGCCAGCACTAAAGCAAGGCTTGAGCAAACTAAATTAATCACTCGGCACATATACACCAACCACTCCCTCGAAGTGATATACGCCAATAGCCATAGACAGCTTATTTTCAGTATTCATCAAGATCAAGATATATGACCCGCTCTGGCAAAATGAGTAGTAAGTCGCAGATTAAATATTGGAGATATCAACAGATCCTATTAATAATCTATACAAAATTATTTTTTTAAATGTATATCACACAACTTTCTAGTGTTTCATGTCCAAAATATGATTCAGCAATCTCAGAGAAATGTGAAGTCTGAAATCACATGATTTTGAGAAAATGGCTTTCAAAGTTTAAAAAGGCAATTTGTAGGCCCCTACATTTTTCGAAAAAAAAAAACACAATTAGGTTGAAATTAAACAAAATAAATATTCATTTAGACCAATTTTTTTCAAATTTATTTCAATGTGTAATGGTTAAAAAATTTGGTGAACTCGAAGCAGTATATGCCTAGTGTTTTTATAATCAAAATGTTTACATTGTAGGAATATTTTCTACCAATTTGCAAGTAACTGTTACCATGGTAACATGTAAATAGAAACAAATATCACTGATTCAAGTATAATAAAACTAATTTTAAGTGAAATAATAGATAGATTTAAATCACATCATGTACATGTATATCTATTTAGAGCTACACTATCTTAGTACTGTATTTGAAAGTAATCGAATGACAAGTCAAAATAAATTAGAAAATTAGAAATACAGTAGAACCTGCTACGAGCATCCACTCTGATGAGCAGCCAACCTCCTATGAGAGGCCACTTGGCTATTCCACAAAATGACATTTTGTATACAAGTACACCTCTTATCAGCTTATGGGCAGCTAGCCTATTGAATATGCCTTGTTGGTCGTGTAAGCGAACAAGGCATATGATCAATCCCATAGAAAAACACCCATTATTACTCATGTTACTGGCCGCCCACTGACCGCTTTCAAATGGTAATCATTCAACTAAATATATTCATACCTACCTTGGTCACCTGCTTTAAACATGTTAAATACATCCAAGACACGAAAAATGAAATAATTAGCAAGTAAATGTGCTAAGCCATTTCTGTAGATCTGAACCGACAATGGCGACTTTGTGTTTGTAATGTCATCTGGGTAACTGGTAGGCCTAAAGCATGAAACGTTTGGTTAAGCATGCTGGAAAATCGGATTAACAAGCGATAATACCCAGTGTTGAGTCGAACCGCCCGTTACTTTGATTTTCAAACATGCATAATCATGTGTTTCGTGTTTTAGGCCTACCAGTTAGGGATACCCTTAAACAAGTTCTCAAGTTCCGAAGTTCCCAAGTTCCGAAGTTCCCAAGTACAGAAGTTCCCGAGTTCCGGGAACTTCAAGTTCCCAATTTTCAGGTTCCGGGAACTTCAAGTTCCGAAATTTCAAAATAATTGAAAAAATATATTAAAACATTATTTGCAAAAATCGGTTTTGGTCGGAAAAACAGTTTGGTACCCATTTTTAATTTTAAGTATTGTAGACTAAAGTTAGTTTTTCACATATTTATATTTTGTTTATAGGCGATCTTGGCAAACATTTCACGATGTGAAATTAAATATAGACTATAGGGGCCTAGGCCTAGGGCCTACAGGTGTAAAAACAAAATTTACAATAGAACCGCGAATTTATTATACAAAATCTAAAATGAAATGTAGGCCTATTACAATATGATATTTTCCCAGATATAGTATAAATTATTCGAGCTCGAGTGGCGGTGGCAGACGATAGAACAACATTATTAAACGATTACTAGTATTGGGTCTTTGTCGTGTTTTATGGCATATTATTTATTTCCTTCCTAACAAACACGACACATTGACCCAATGCTGGTTTTATGCTGGACCACCGTCTGCGACGCTGACCCAACATAAAACCAGCATTGGGTCAATGCATGGTGCTTGCTGGGTTGTCATCTGCGAGGTGTGATTTGTAGGCCTATATATTTTCCATGCTATAGGGCATGTTATAATAGTCTTTGAACTTGAAAAACAACTGGGCCCACTCAGATCAACTCTTCTGTGGATGGCTGCTTACCCTAATAACAGCTGTAAATCTCCCATCAAAAAGACATTCACCCAATCTTGGATTAATGCTGCTGTAAGTTCGCAGACGTTGGGCAAACCTTACCTCAACTTTGGGTCAACGTGGGGCCTACACATAGAGGCCTAATTTGTCATTTGAACATAACAATGAGTATGCGCGGTCTAGAAAACCTTATTTAATTCTATTCCTGCGCGCAGCTTGGCAATACTATAATGCGTGGGAAGGCAAAAGGCAGTATCTAAAATGTTTTTTTGTTAAAATAGGAAAAAACAGTTTTTTGCTAACTTTTTTATTCCTGAACTTGAAGTTCCCGGAACTTGAAAATTGGGAACTTGAAGTTCCCGGAACTTCGGAACTTAGCACATTTACTTGCTAATTATTTAATTTTTTGTGTCTTGGATGTTTTTAAAACAGGTGACCGAGGCCAGTAAGAATGCGTGTTTTACTATGGGATCGATCATATGCCTTGCTCGCTTGCAAGTGCGACCAACAAGACATATTCAATAGGCTAATGGGCAGCCCCCTGCATTAAACGGCCACTTTATCTGTGATAATTGCAAGGGGGGGGGCTGCTCATAGCAGGTTCTAATTAAACACCATATTGACTGCAATGCCCTGGACAACATAGAAATGGCCCAGGGCTACAGTCTGTGAGTGTGCCTCTGCACCAAGTGACACATGTGTGCAAAGATCAGAAGCTAAATCATATTTTTTAATGCAAATATGACTGCTTAATCATGTTAATGTATTTTATGTGTATTATTAATGATTAAAAATATTTAAAATCTTCTAATAAGGTACAAAGACGATTGTGTACATTTTGATGAGACAAAAACAATAACATCGAGCATGTTGAGCAAATGTTCGGTGACTCATATTTCTGGCAACCTTGCATTTTTGTGGGTAAACACATGGCAACACAAGTCAAGACTGTTAATGTAAAGCCCTGTATATTATCTTATATATTATTCTATACCCTCATCATTCAGTTTAACATCGCCCAAACTAAATGACGATTTTCTTTATTATCTGACATATGGAGGGGAGGGGTGTACAGAAGGTCAAATGTCAAATGGTATAACTTCTAAAATACTTATCAAAACTTCGCTAAATTTTCAGGGTAGTCACGACATGAATGAAAAATAGTGTTTGTAAAATTTCATTAAAATTGGTTGAGAATTGACTGAGAGATTCGCAAAATTCAATAATCCTGGTTGATGAATTTATTGTGAATCTGACTAGACTATATAGCACTTGGAAAATTACCATCAATCCATGGAGATGGCGGGTCCATATATCCAGAAACAACACTGCCCCCAGGAAAATATACACGCCTTGAACCATTTCTTCTTGCATTATTGCTAGAAGTAAAGGATGTACAATCAGCAGAACTGATAATATTATTCATATTATCTTCTGTGACACTGTCACTGCCACTGCCTTGCAGTAATTCAATAGCTTGCTCTTTCAATTGGTCACAAGGTATTTTTTCTCGCGAATCTGGTTCTTCAGGTATAGGCCTAGTACTAGTAGAGGGTTTATTATTCCCAACACTGACATCTTGTGGTGCTGGATTGACAGATTCAGAATTATTAGCAGGTTGACTGGTCAGGCTTTTAGTTTTAACGTTAATCTTTTGATGGGATGATATTAAATTATCAGAAGTGTCCTGAGGCTGAGATTGATTAGATAAATCATCACAAGTATTAGCGCCGGCATCGTTCTGTTCAGGGTTTACAGGGGCATGAGGGGTGGTCTCGGGCACAGAGGCAGTAGACCTTTCTGACAGTGACATGTCTGATTTTGACAAGTCTGGGACTGACTCAGAAGAAAAATGTTCTGTCAAAATCGTTCCTTCATCATTGTTTGTTTCACTCGATTGAACCTCAATTCGATCACTGATTATTTCATTTCTTTCTGTCGAACACTCTTCTTTCACATCCTTATCCATAGTGTCTTTAGGTGTTTTTGATCATAAAAAGGAATAATAAACATCTTAAAGGAAATGTCAGCGTACGTCATGTGAAAACATAAACCCCCATCATGTCAAACTATCATCCTGGTTAGCATGTAAAATGCGCTCTGATTGGTCAATAAAATTCAATAGCCCAATAGATTTTCATGTAACATTTTGGCTCCGTATTTTTATGTGATAAATATAAATGTCGCAATAAAATTATAAAGAAAAACTTCCTCAAAAATAACTTTGCCGTAGACCCACCGGGTACTAGCGTTTAAAGTAAGTCTTTTTTCAGTGCCTACATGTGCAGATATGATAAAAATGAAATGAATCGGGCTTTAGGCCACCTTTGTGCACATATAGGCTAAACTGGGCCAGGAGAACCTCCTGAGGATGGTGAGATGATTGAGATGACACTGTCCTCCAGACACAGGATTCGAAATTCGAGCCCTGGCGGTCTGAGGCCGAGCACGCTACCTCTCGGTCACGGAGGCTCCCCGCAATACTGACTTTCACACGTGGGTGGGGAAGAAACATTTTTGTTTCTTTCAAACCGCCAAGTCCGGGAACCGAACCCCGAACTCTGGCGTGAAAGGCAGCGGTGCTAACCACTACATTAGGGCCCCGCCCGTGCAGATATGATGAACAACTGCCCCACTGGGCACACGACGTTGTTGCGACGTTGTAACAACGTCAAACAACGTCATTTACGTTGCTAAAACGTCGCAACAACGTCGTGTGCCCAGTGGGGCAGTTTTGAATGCATTTTTAGATCATGTGGGGAAATACCTATTCCGTTATGTGATTTGGCCAATTACCTGTTAGACCTACTGTGATTTGATCCTTAAATATAGCCTAGCTACCTGTGAAGTGTGATCAGAGATTATTTTTTCCGATAACTTTATGTAATTGCACGAATTAAGGGAATTACTGGAAATAAAGGGAACGTTCATTCAACATTCTGCGAATGTTAGGAGAACGCTCCCAGTACGTTAGGAGGGAGCTTTACGAAAAAACTTCAATGCAACATAAAGGGAACGTTCATTCAACAGAACGTTAGGAGAACGTTAAGAGAACGTTCCCAGTAACGTTCTATGAATGTTCTTTGGGAATGTTATGCGAACGTTCTCTTGTGGCGTTTTTGTTAGGCTATGGGAACGTTAGGTATTTTCAAATATTTTTTTGGAAAAAAAATAGTAGTGAATATGATTATTTTTTTTGTTTAAAACATTTCTTGTACATGTTATACAAATTCCTCTGTCTGATTCTCTCTCGTGCGATTGCCTTATTTCTTTTTCTGCAATGAAAATAACAAAAGTCTTGCAAAAAGGCAGTAACATATTGTAACATGATTAGATTTTGTTTAAATGCTACTCAGATTGTTTTGAAAAGAAGATCATGCATGGGGGGTCATGGAAACTCCTGTAAAAAATCCTGTAGCCTGTAGTTAGTGGAATATTTTAACCCTATAGTGGGGGTTTCTGAGAAATGGATAGTTGAATTTGGCTCTAGGCTAATGGAATTGAGATACAAATTTTTTACCCTACACTATTGATAATCCACCAGCTGATGGGTTGGATTTGACCATGAAAGGTACCCTCAATGTTATGTTTGATTATTGTTCTATACCCATTGGCACATATTTTGAGCTTGGTGCCCAAGCCGGGTTCCTGTCAAATTTCTAGAAATCGCCTTATTTGTGTTTTTGGCCTTCGCCAAATCACATATTCTGTGGTTACGTGGGACAAAATACACCAAATCATACATATGAGGTATCAAAATGACCGAGGCAACGTGATGATCATTCTGGTCTGTCATAATATGGCATGCACAGTGTGTAGGACTCACAATTTGGGAAAATGGACATTTTGGGCCAAATTTCATCTTTATTTTTCATTCCACCGAGTCATTAATTATTTTTTTCACAAAAAATTTAAGATCCAACACCAAGCAAAATAATTCTAAAACTGAACCTATTATCCTAGCTTTATTTCGAATAAATTTGAATTTTATAACCTATTTCTTTTTTTCTCAGTCATCATGTGAGTGACCCCACCCCTCTAAATTTGTAAAACTACTCGATAATAGTATTTTGCTTATTTGATATGATATAACATACTTTTATGCATGTATATGTTACAATTTTATTTGTGTTTGAGTTTATGCTATATCTGCAGCTACTTTGATGTATGGGTTAGATAATGAGGAACATATATTCACATTTTGTGCTTTTATTAACCAGAAGTTACATCAATACGTTGGTAAAACATGGGATCTATCACTACATCAGTAATTATAATACTACCCACATTACTATGTGTGCTAGTGCAGCTGTAATCCCTATAACCTCATTCACTATAGCTTTAACTACATTACTAAGTGTGCTAGTGCAGGAGTATTTTTACATTCGCATTCCCAATACATTTAACTACATTACTACGTGTGCTAGTGCAGCAGTATTTTTACAACCGCATTCCCAATACATCTAACTACTTTACTATGTGTGCTAGTGCAGAAGTAATTTTTACAACCGCATTTCTAATACCTTTCAAAGCTACTAATACTATGTGTATGAATTTTTGCATTCAACAAGCCCTTCTGTTTCATCCATGCATTTGCAGAATTCGAAGCAACTGATAGATAGTTTCCTACAATTACACAGTTTGGTAGCACAGTGTTGGCAATTGCAGACTGCATAGTGCAAGAGCATTAGTGAAAAAAACACAGGAACCTGGAATAAAATTGCAGAAAGCTGATTTTTTCAGGAATGATACCTGGACATCTCTCAGACGAATTCCGAAGAGGCCCTAAAAATCCCCCTTGTGCATTTTTTCAATTCAAGGTGGCCGCCACCATGTAACGCCATTTTCGAAAATACATGTATGTAAATATGTAATAACAATACTGAAGGGCATGGTGGAGGTCCTGGTGCTTGCTAGGAAAGTCAGAGATCGCGGATTCGTCTCTTGCTCTGGCATTCAAGTTTCAAAGAAACAAAATGTTTCCTCCCTGTTCAATCGTAAATATTGAATATTGTAGGCAGCCTGCGTGACCAAGAGTTAGTGTGCCCGGCCGTAGACCAACTGGGCTCAATTTCGAATCCTGTGTCTGGAGGGCAGTGACACCTCATCCATCTCACCATTCTCAGGTTCTCCTTACCCAGTTTACCCTATATGTGTACAAATGTGGTGTAGAACCCCATTTATTTCATTTCATAGCATTTGATAAAGCCAACTAACACCTGACTTAACGTTAGCCTGACAACATTACAGCAACATTTCAACAAAGATCGTGTGAGTTGAGAAAGCCTTCATGGGTCTTTATCCTTAGGTCTACTGTGTGTATTGTGATTTCCATAATTGGCATTACGTAAGAGGGTGCAGTAAATGTGCATTACGTCCACATGTGATAATGATGGATTAGGGCTACTGTATATGTCATGGCTGAGTAAGAAACATTAAAAGCTGATAATTTACAACTTTGTTAGGACTATTTTAGACAGAAGAATTAAAATTGAAAATTAAAGATTTCGTGAAAATTCCTGGCCAACTGGGGCATTATAAAAGTCCCAGAAGAAGTAATAATTGCATTTTTGTAATATCAACATTGTAGTCCTGTGAAAAGATTCTTTGTCAAGCATATTTGGTGCAGTGCTTCAGAACGTGTGTAAAATCAGCAAAATGTATTATGGGAACCGAACATAATAATATAAATGCCAATGATCGATATAAAGGATATACATTTTTTCATGATAATGCATTTTAGAGTATAGATATACATTCCCTGACACATTTATAGCTGATTTTTTGCAATGCTGTTGACAAACGTCAAGGCCCCTGGGCCTCTTGTTTACAATCTCATACTGTAATTTTTTTTCTAATTTGATAGTAAACATTTTTGAATATTTTAAAGCTTGTTAGACTACTTAAAATTATTTTAAATTACTAATACTTTTTCGAACAGAGATATTTTACTTTGTACTTTTAAAGAAAATTTAACTTCTACTGTTCTGTAAGCTTACTTATGAGAGAAATGTACAGAAAGTCACTCCGATCGTATCTCACACTATATTGTGCACAGTTTTTCACTGTGCTTATAAAGTGTTTCAGTTCATAACCTCTTCTGGAAGGGGGCTATGAAGCACACAAGATCATCATCAAGTCTGACTGTTTTCATTGGAGGCTCTACCGAGATACAATCAGAGTGACTTTCTGTACATTCGTCTCATAAGTAAGCTTACAGAACAGGTAAATTATTTAAAACATGTAAATTATAATATACATTATTTTTTACAATCTCATTTTGTTAATTTTTTATAACTTGATAGTAAATATTTTTGAATATTTAAAAGCTTGTTAGACTACTTAAAATTATATTAAATTACTAATACTTTTTCGAACAGAGATATTTCACTTCGTATTTTTAAAGAAAATTTAACTTCTACTGCATTGTAAGCTTACTTATGAGAGGAATGTACAGAATGTCACTCTGATCATATCACACACTATATTGTGCACAGTTTTTCGCCGTGCTTATACAATTTTTTCAGTGACTAGATTAATGTAGTGTGTGATACCTCATGATGCCTATCTATTCCCACGATGGACGCTTGTGGCGTGGATACGCGCGAATTTGGCAAATTTAGCCTGGGATACGGCGCGGAAAAGCAGTTGCCATCACCTACTGTGGAGATAGGTGTATGATGGTCTAGCAGCCCCGGCTTGCACAGCTTGAGAATGTCGATAGCAGTTTGATCGACGACACCGTCTGTGGCGTCATTTGGAACTGGTTGAGGGAGCTGGACATTGTAGGTCTTTAGCAGAAGCCTTTCTTGTGCCGCTGTAGATGCTACATGGCGAGTTTATGTGGATATCTCCTGTCAAACACGATATCAAGATACACATACACTGATACACATAACAATAGTATATACATATGGCAATAGTGGATAGTATAGAAACAGAACATAATCAGACATGATATACAAGTGTATATCACGTCTTGTAGCAAGTCGCACTGACAAACACATACAAGAAAGTAGGAGCCTTAGCTTACTGGTACTTGTGTATATACATGTATATGAATTATGTGTGCCTAAAAAAATCACAGCTTTTAGTTGTTTGTATTACTTAGCATAGCACACAAGATCATAAATAGACAAGTCGCACAAAACATTTTGAGATTATGTGAACACTAGTCACACCAGTACTTGTCACAAGTATATATCACGCGTTGTGAGAAGTCGCACCAACAAACACATGCAAAACAATAGTGTTACTGGTAGGGCCTACCTGTGTATATATATGAGTGTGTCTAAAATAAAACAGCTTTTAGTTGTTTGGAATTACTTAGCATAGCGAAGTCGCACTGACAAGCACATGCAAGACAGTAGGAATCTTAGTCTTATTGGTAAGGCCTACCTGTGTATATATATAAGTGTTCTTAAAAAAATCACAACTTCTAGTTGTTTGCAATTACTTAGAATTGCACACACGATCATAAATAGACAAGTCGCAAAAAACATTATGAGATGGTGAGAACATTAGTCACACCAGTACTTTTCGCAAGTATACATCACGCCTTGTGACAGGCCCACTGACAAACACATGCAAGACAGTAGGAACCTTAGGTACTTGTGTATATATATATGTGAGTTATATATAAGTGTTTGAAAAAAGTCACAACCTTTAGTAATACGTAATTACTTAGCATGGTACACAAGATCATAGGCAGGTCGCAAAAAAACATTATGAGATGGTGTGAACAGTAGTAACACCAGTAGTTGTCACAAGTATATATCATGCCTTGTGACAAGTCACACTATAAATGCTCCTAATAGGCCCCTATGTGAGTTTTTTTTAATTATAAGGCAACGTATCAGCTTTACCAGGAACCCAAATTTCTCTTCTAACTGGTAAATGTGCAAGACAAAATATAAAAAATACACAATTCCAGTCCATGGTTAATAATAACTTTTACTCTTATCAAGTATCCTTGCTCTTATTTAAATTTATTAAACGGTTGACAAGGAATTTTAAATAGGCACTACACCCGCCGTCAGATTAGCTTGTATTGCATGTTTTTCGCATGTCACCCGCCAAATACAGTGAAATTTCATCAAAAAATATTAAATAGTTCAAAAGCTAGACCATTTAATATGTAGTAAATTTGTAATTACGACGTCCTTCTATAAACCCATTAACCTGGTTAAAATAAAGTTTGTTTCTAGCCTCGAAGTCCATTACATGCCAGATGGGCTAACTTTTCAGCTATAGAATATATAGAAAAATCGGTTGAGAATTGACTGAGAAATCGGCGAAAAACATGCGATACAATTCATCTGACGGCGGGTATGACTACATATAAAACAGTATAGCTTGCTTGATTTGATCTAGAAAAATGTTATCTACTGGACAAATACCGCACAAATAACGTGAAATAATACTCTCAACTTGAGATCTTACGAGACCTGTTGATCATTGTAACAGCGAGCTAACCGACCTGGTGTCGTATTCTGAGTGTTCCCCTATGCCCTGCCTATGCCGAGACTTCCCTTTCTGCCTATCTGTCACTCATACTCTGAGACTCCTCCCCCAGGCTCACTGCTCCCCACCAGTCATGCTTTGCTGTGCTGAGCGCTCCATACCCTGCGACGCCTTCAGCTGTGCTGAATGTTGCCCTCTGGCACTAGGTTATATATTCACCCTGCCTTCCCTATTGACCACAACATAGAATGTATAATATATAATACATAACCTACATTAATAGTGTTTATCCCTATATTGGAATATGTTTGTATATCCTATAGGCCTAGGTTTAAATATTTTTTCAATTTATTTTATTTCAAAATTCAAGTCATATTGGGGGGGGGGGTGGGACACTCAATCCAGCTGCAGTCTGTTTCACCAGATCCTCGGAATAGTCTATTTTCAATTTGCTCGGTGGCTGTTTTAGATTTTTTAGCAAAATGTGTATCGTATCATTTTTTATCTTACCCCTCCTTCCTTGAAAATTTGGTGGAATTTTGTTGTGTATTATGGAAGTTAGACCATTTGGAATGTAATACATTTTCAAAATTGCAGCTCTCATCTCACCATTACCGTTAAACAAGAAATTTGTTACATCCCAAAGGGTCTAACTTATAAAATACGCAACACAATTCCACAAAATTGTCGGGGGAAAATAAAAAAAATCCTACCTAAAAAATTCACATACAAATTTTGAATAGCGCCTGAGTAAATTGAAAAAAGTCTGCTCCCAGGATCTGGTGAGACAGACTGTAGGCCCTAGTGTATGATATAGACTAGCTATACTTTAAATTCATTTTATTTCAAAATTCATATCTTACTAGAGGGGGACATTCGGCCAAGCTATTTCGTTTTATTTCATTTTATTTCAAAATTCATGTCATACTTAGGGGGAACACGCAGAACCCAGCTAGTGTATGATATATAGACCAGAGGAGTTTTAATTATTTTTTGAAAATTTGTTTCATTTTAAAATTCATGTCATATTGAGGGGGAACACTCAGCCCAGCTACCTAGCAAACACAAAACATTTTTCAAACATTTTTGAAAGGTCATATGAAAATGTTTTATAATATTAAAACGTCGGGTCAACAGATTATTATAAAACATATAAAATGTTATGCAAAACATTCATTAAACGTTTTCAAAACGTTTTAAAACATTTTTCAAAATGCATTTTTCAAGTATACTAGTTTGTAAATATTATAAAAAACGTTTTAAAAACGTTTTTTCAATGATGTTTTCAAATGATATTTTTAAATGATGTTGACTAATCAGCGTTTTGAACACACCTGTCAATCAGTCCTGTCGGTGACCTATCACGTACTGACATTACTATTCATGCTATAATGGATAACTACTGTATTTATTATACATATAGAAGCGAAGGTGGATCAGCCTGCATAATTTATTCAAAATATAAATTAATGGTTATATTTTTAAATATAATAATTTAACCACTTTTACAGGCCTATGTTTTTCATGAAATGCTCATAAAACGTATGTGTTGGGTCAACAGATTATTATAAAACATAAAAAATGTTATGCGAAACATTCATTAAACGTTTTCAAAACGTTTTTATAACATTTTTCAAAATGCATTTTTTAAATATACTAGTTTGTAAATATTAAAAAAAACGTTTCTAAAACGTTTTTTAATGATATTTTTAAATGATGTTGACCAATCAGCGTTTTGAACACGCCTGTCAATCAGCCCTGTCGGTAACATATCCACACTGACAATAATATTCATGCTATAATGGATAACTACTGTATTTATTATAAACATAGAAGCAGAGGTGGATCAGCCTGCATGATCTATTCAGAATACAAATTTATGGTTATAATTTTAAATATAATAATGTAACCACTTTTACTGGCCCAGCTATGTTTGTTCTTGAAATGATCATTTTTGAAATAAATACCTGGAAACTTCTGGGTACACATACAAAATACAGCTAGCAAAATATCTGCTGTTTTCTGGGTTTGGCAATTTGTATGACAAAATCAGACTGTATACATACTATACTCGCCGTCAAATTAACCAGGATCGCATGATTTTCAGTGATTTCTCCGTCAATTCTGAACCGATTTTCTTGAAATTTTGCAAAGGCCATTTTCTATTCAAATCCTAACAGCGGTAAAAAATTCGCAAAAATATATTTCATATTTCAAAAGTTAGACCATTTGACATGTAATTAAATTCTAGAATTAGTTAAAGCTGCATAACTGTTTTGTTTATTTTATTCAGACGATTAATCCATGGAGAATGGTGTTTTATTTTTTTATTTTACTGCTCCGGTTACTGAGTTATTAAGGATTTAGGTTTGTTGTTTTGTAAATTGTTGCCCCACCAAAACAAGCCTGATCACAGCGGAGTAAGACATACTTTCTATATAATCAGGACATTAAAAGTACCAAGTGGCAGATAACGGTCATCATAGAAAAAAGAGAGGAAGACTTTTAAAATTATTGTTATTTTTTATGTGATCATAGATACATTTCACAGTATAACGTGTATTGTCTCATAACAGTTAGACATATCTAGAAGTTATTACTTTGTGTGATATGGAGGATATTTGCATGTAATATCATGTTTAATATCGGTACCAGTATGGAGAATGTCGCTCACTTGAAAAATAGAACTCTATTTCGGTAAGGTGCTTTTAAGTGTGGGCCAGCATCAGAGCCTTTGGCCGGCCATTAAGACGCTCTCCCCAGACCGTGAGGAATTGTACTGGAATTGACATCAAATTCAGTGATGTAAATCATCGTTTTCGCTCTTTGGATTTTCGTGATTTTCTTGAAAAACATTTGCAGTTTTTTATTAGGTATCTCATGGACATTTCAAAATATAGTCAAAATGCTACTAGACAATATCAGACGTTATTTTATTTTATCGTAAATCATCACATGCAGTGATATACATCGCGCTATGCGGTAAAATAAAATAATATATAAAAACATCAGACTTTACTGTAACCGATTTGACCCAGTATCCAGCATCTAGATCTGCAGCTGGTTATGAGGGCTTTGTATCTCAGCTAACACGATGCATTGATCCAATGGCAGAATAATGGCAGCCCATCGTCTGCGGTACTGGCCCAGCATTATGCCGATTCAGTTCAACGTATGTGTTTGTTATTGGTTTCGTGGTTTCGTGCTGGCCAATGTAGCATTATATTGGCCCATAACCTCACCGTTATTACATGAATATTGTACACACACCTAATCACTACTTCATAATACTTGATGGTGTACCACATGGTGAACTAATTCCGCTACATTTACCCAGTTTTAGTGCATTTATAAGGCCTTTAAAACAATAGCAATGATTGTTTTGGACGTTTCAGGTTATTTTAATCGAAATAAACAAAACAGTTAAGCAGCTTTAAATGGGTTTATAGAGGGACGTCGTAATTTCAATTTATTCTGTAAAACGGCGTGACGTCACAGGTGGGCGAAAAAAGAAGAAACCATGCGGCATGTAAAAAAACGTGTGGGACAAAATATCATTTCAGCTTTCAAATGAGCGTTCGGTAGACTCTAATTTTAATATTATACAATATGTAAAACAAAGTGCTTCGTTTAATCACCAGTTAAATGCTCAAATATGTTGTTTGTGTGTTGTTAAATGTGTGGTAGGGGAGCCAAATCACCCCAATCCAAGATGGCGACGTGACAATCCGACTTCCAGAATTACATGTCAAATGGTCTAACATTTGAAATACGATATTTAATTTTTATGGTTGAAACCATGGGTTTCACTCGTGTCACCAGTGTCTCTCTCTCTACTTCAGACACTGGTCATCTTTCCCAGATCAGCTAATATTCACCACCAGGGGACAGAGGTTTCACAGCCACTCTCTGTACTGCCACATCTAGGTGCGTGGGAAAAAACGCCGCTGCTTTCAAAACGATAGCCTCACAGAGTGCAAAATAACCCGATTCATGATAATACTATTGACGCTTCTGAAAATGAGATAAAAATATCTAGGCTGAATATACACTGATATATACCGTATATAGTAGAAATTGTGCTTAGCTTATACTTTTAAAAACTCCATTAAATTAATTATCAATAAATACAAAATTGAAAGTAGAACACTCATGGATACCCCCAGGTTTGTATGACGAGCACTGCGTGCACAGATTACCATGTATTGCCAGCGGGTGGCAGGTGTGCATTTAAACACAACTGACCAATCAAGATCTACCTTAGCCGAGTAAACAACGTCTCTGGGCGAGCGCAGCGAGCCACAGAGCCGTGAATCTAATATCAAAGTGGCTTTGATACCAACTTTAAATTGCTCTTCTGGACTTAATCTGATGAGCTATGGCCAATCTAACATCATCTTGCTTATAATAAATATATTTTCTTACTTATCTGTTATTCTTGAGCTGATATGTGACATATTGGACCTGAATTTAGGTAAAAACAACTACAATTCACGGCGACATACTTTGCATCAATGTCGCCAGTTCGACATGAGCGACATCTATGTGAGGAGAATTCGTCCGCTGAAGGGGCATGCTCAGACCGCCTTAAAGTTGTTTATCAACACAAAAACACGTGCGTGAAGCAGAAGAAAAACGGCAGATACCACGTGCGATGACGTCATCTACCACGTGCGATGACGTCATCTCACAAAATCTCGCGTTTCCACCTCACTCCACCCGAGATCACTTGGTAGCCTCAAGTGTAGTTTCGGATAAATAACATGAATATAACCTTACTTTCCGTTTCTAACAATAAAAAATCTTCACATATATGCGTCAAATATGGTAGTGAAGAGATGTACACTGCAGGTGAGTCAGCATATTGCGATTCAACCCTGAACTGGGCACAGTTTATTTCTGTGGCAGGACAGTGGCTGTACACAATTCAGCGCCGTAGGCCGATCAGCGCTAGATCTACCTCACCGCTCGTGCCTCATTTATGAATTGCTGGCTGCCGGTTGGCAGACGGTGACGTAACAGACGACAGAGACACCTGGTGTTGAATATGTGTAAATTCCACGCAAAAGCTCAGTGGGTGACTGTGACACTCACTGATAGCTCAGTGTACCCATGGGTTTGAAGCTTGCACTTCTCATCCTCTAGCTGGGCCAGAGTGGCTGATTGATTGATTGATTCATACAATGGCGGGATCTTCAAAAAATACCAAAAAGTGAATTTTAAACAACCGTTTACAAACATTACTCACATATAATCTGGGCCTTGATACTTTTTGAAGTAATATTATAGGCTGTAGACTGGTCCAGAGTATAATCTACTGGGGTTGAGAGGGTAGAAATGTATTTATTATATTTGAAAGTTTCACATATTATCGCTCACACTCAGTCACACTCAGTCTTACTCTAATGAGCTTCCGTACGAATACATGCTGAGAGTGACGAAGCCACCAGTTGGCAAACGTTCGTCCGGCCAGACCCCTGGTTAAACTCAGTCTCACTCTCACTGAGTCACTCACACTTGACTATACCAGTACTTCGTACCATGTCCACTTCGTAACCTACCACTTCGTACCAGAAAGCTACCAGTTCTTACCAACGTACCTACCACTTCGTACCAGAAAGCTACCAGTTCGTACCATCGTATTCGTAGTCTACCTACCACTTCGTACCAGAAAAAAATATGTTTTTTTTCTTAATTGCCTTAAATTGGTGGACAAGTTTGTTATGCTATAGTATATGCAATATATGTATATGTATGGATTACATTCTGCAGGCTGCAATCACTCAGAATCATCAGAAATAATTATATGTCTTCATCCTAATTATTTACACAGGTTTATTATGCTATATGGCCTCTATATCAGTGTATATGCATTTGTCAATGTCACGTATTTCTGTGTGTATTTCAATATATTGCATCAATACTTTATTTAGTAGCCTACATCATAATCATGACTTTTTTACGATATTATATTTTTTACATCTCATTTGATGATCGATTACTAGGTCTACACGATTACTACAGGTAGGCCTGCTAAGTGTTTCCCCGTGCAAGCCGATGACAGCATCAGCTATCCCTCACAACACCTATGGCCCGGAGCTAATCCTTAACAGGTAGGGTCTCAGTTGGAGTAATTCACAACTCACCTTCGCAAGCTGATATGACAGCATAACTTGTCAACCGCTAAATTGAATATTTTAAATGTTCACCAGCTTAAAGTTGTGTCTTGCTACCGCAACCCACAACTTCAAGTGGGTGAACATTACAATAGTCGCGCTTAGCGATTGAAGGGTTTAAGGCTGTCACTTACCTTTACGTGGACTAACTTTACAACAATTTATTATATGAAATTGAATAAACCACAAAAATGTCTTACTTTATTATGAAACAGCTTATAATTAAGAAATCGTAATCGAAGAGATAGGGACCTAAAAAGCATGCTTTGCTATATATATATATATATAGGCCTATATGTATGGATTTCATTCTGCAGATTGGCAATTATTCATATTTTGTCAACGATATACAGGTGTAAGACTATCTTTTAAATTTGATAACTGATGATTGATTAGGCCTACTACATGATTATTATAGGTAGGCCTGCTAAGTGTTTAAAACTGAGATCACAGCTTTCCCCTGTGCAAGCCGATGACAGCGTCAGCTATCACTCACAACACTTGTGGCAACTTATGTTTTATGCAATAAATTCATCTAAGTTAAAATTCATTTGATCACTTATATCGAAAATAATAACATGTATTAACCTTGTTTATTTTTGTGCTTACAGGTCGCATATACCAGCAAGGATGGCGGCTATCGATTCATGAGGAAGCTGCTTGCACTCCCCTTCCTCCCCACGAGCGCATCATAACTGCATTCACAGCGTTGAAAACCAAGGCAGAAACTTCGTCGCAAGCGATTCAAGACCTGGTAGCCTACATTGATGTCAACTGGATCAGAAGCACCACCTGGCCCCCCAGCAGCTGAAGCGTGTTTATGCAGGCTGTGCGCACTGACAACGACGTGGAGGGATGGCACCGTTGTCTGAACAACAGAGCTGTCGGCGGTCAGGTCCCTCTGTATGTGTTGGTGCCACTGGTGCATAGAGAAGCCAAGCTGGTGTCAATCCAGATAAAGCTGGTTAGCGAGGGCAAACTGTCGTGCTACCACCGTAGACAGTACAGGGCGCAGCAAGCTCACCTTTTCACCATGTGGGAAAGCTTCACCGACAACAAACTTACCACTGCTCAAATTTCGTCTAAATGTGCCTCTGTTTATGGACCAACCCTGTAAAGATGATAAATGTTTCCATGAGAAATAACATGTACCGTATCATTGCAGTAATAAAATTGTAAATACCAATCTTAAAACTTGTTGTTTGTTGTTGTTTCATTTAAATAGGCCTAATTGAAAAATAAACATTTACCTGCTATGACTAAATATCAGTCACATTTGTCCAACCTAGACCTCCGGTAAACCACCATTTCATAGTAATGTAGGCCTAATAATTATGTAAACAACGTCAGACCACGTTGAATGCGTGAGAACCTAAGAAAAAACTGTCCAGAGTGGCAACAGGTGGTAAATTGTTAACTGACAAATACTGAAGTTTTACATAACATTAATTGTTGTGAATTTAATGCTGCTTTAATACCCGTAAGTCTAGCACAGTAAAAGGATAAAATTCGACGTTTTGTGACAAGGTTATTGTAATAAAGTAAGCGATTCCAACAATGTATCACACTTGATATTTTATTAAAAACTTTCTAAGTTATAATACGTCACAGGTCATACAAATTCATGTAGGTTCCCCGAATTGATAACTATAAAACGTAGGTATAACTAGCGTGAACCTACTGCCCGGGTTTAGAAAATATATATTCAATATTGTTATTGCTATTATTATATCTAGGCTACTGTTATTATTATAAGATTTCTAATAGACATAAAACATTTAAAAAAGTGGTACGAAGTGGTAGGTACGAAGTGTTAGGTAAGAAGTGGTAGGTAGAGGTGGTACGAACTGGTAGGTAGAGGTGGTACGAACTGGTAGGTGTATTATTTTTTGTGGTACGAAGTGGTAGGTTACGAAGTGGACATGGTACGAAGTGACCTGCTACCAGTAAAAGCCACTTTAAATTTGTCGCTTTTGCGTTGCATTCTTTTCGCTAATTTCTCACGCAATGTTTTTCATGAAATTTGGCAAGCATTATTTTCTAGTCTTACGGCAACTTCCCTGAAAATTTCAAGAAAATATGTTATGTAGTTTAAAAGTTAGACCATTTGACATGTAGTATTTTTTAATTATGACTCTCCTCTATAAACCCATTAATTTCATTCAGCTTTAATCTCGAAATTCTACTACATGTGAAATGGCCTAACTTTTAAAATAGTGACCCAAATTTCACGAAATTTTTTGGGTAGGCGCCGGAATATATCCTGGGCCACATTCATTTTGGTAATTCTGAAAAGCGCATGCTTTTCGTCAATTATGAATCAATTGCCCTGAAATTTATCACAGGCCATTTTTCAAGTCATATCCTAACGTCGGTTAAAATTTCGCAAAAATATATTTCATATTGCAAAAGTTAGACTATTTGACATGTAATAAAATTCTAGAATTCGTTTAATGGGTTTAAAGAGGAAGGTCATAAATTTAATTTACTACATGTCAAATGGTCTAACTTTTGAAATACTGAATATGTATAATTTATAAAATTTTCAGGGATATTAGGACGCTGCTAAAATATGATATGAAATATGAAATGGTCTAACCGTGCTAGATGGCTAGACCATTACTATAAAACAAAATATGAGTTCTCGGGGGAGGATGCACCCTGAAATTTTTTAACTCTAGCAAATTCAAAATGGCCGCCTATAGGCCATTAAATCACTTTCACATGGCCCGATATTTGGTAAACTGTGCTAGATGCCTAGACCATTACTATAAAACAAAATGTGATTTTTTGGAGAGGATGCCTTTTAAAAACTTTTGCCTCAATCAAATTCAAAATGGCCGCCTATCGGCCACTATTTACTTTCACATTGCTGATATTTAGTAAACCATTTTTGATAGCTAGACCATTACTATAAAACAAAATGTGAGATTTCAGGAGAGGATGCATCTTGAAAAAAATTGTCTTGATCAAATTCAAAATGGCCGCCTATCGGCCATTAGTCACTTTCGCATGGCCGTTATGTGGTAAAATTGACTAGATGGCTAGACCATTACTATAAAACAAAATGTGAGATTTCAGGGGAGGATGCATCTTGAAAAATTTCGACTTGATCAAATTTAAATTGGCTGCCTTTACGCCATTATTCACTTTCACATGGCTGTTATTTGGTAAGCCGTGCTAGATGGCTAGACCATTACTATAAAACAAAATGTGAGATTTCAGGAGAGGATGTATCTTGAAAAATTTAGACTTGATCAAATTCAAAATGGCCGCCTATGGGCCATTATTCCCTTTCACATGGCAGATATTTCGTAAACCATGCTAGATGGGTAGACCATTACTATAAGTCAAAATGTGCTTTTTTGGGGGACATGCAACCTGGACATTTTCAACTCTTATTGAATTTAAAATGGCCAACAATCAGCATTATTTACCTCGATAGGCCTGATATCAGGTAAACTGCTAGATAGCTAGACCATTACTATAAAACAAATAATTACTATAAAACAAAATGTGAGGTTTCGGGGGAGGATGCACCCTGAAATTTTTAAACTAGTCTATATTGAATTCTAAATGATCGTAAATCAGCCATTATTTACCTCAATTGGCCTGATATCGGGTAAACCGTGCCAGATAGGTAAACCATTACTGGGATACTGATTAGGACCATTAATTTCAATGGAGGTTTGCAATCTCTGACAGACTGTCTAGTTCTTATCTTACTCTTAGACTGAGCCTCTCAGACCTACTTGTCTTTCGTCTTGATTTTTGACCTAGCCTAGGACTACATTAATAACCCTACACAAAATTGCTTAAATCAAATTCTAATTCGAAGCGGAGCTCCTTGACTTATGTAGTCTTGTTTCAATTGGCTTGATCGTTGTTGTAAATTTTTTACCACAATTTTTCTCGTTTTTTTTTCATTTTCCCACAACATCCTTGAAAATTTGGTGGATTTAAAAAAATATTATTGAAGTTAGACCATTTACCTTCAGCTTGGCATGTAATAATTTTTCAAAATTACAGCTCTCTTTAACACCATTAACGTGAAACAAGAATTCTATTACATGCCAAATAGTCTAACTTACAAAATACACAGCAAAATCCCACCAAATTTTCAGGGATGTTAGGGGAAGATGAAAAAATGATCCAAGAAAAATTTCTTCAAAAAAATTTCAACAGCGACCGAGCAAATTGAAAAAAGCCTACTCCCAGGATCTGGTGAAACAGACTGTCACTGTAGGTACATTCAATAAATTTTAAAATTATCCAATAAAATTATGCTCAGCCTTTTTTTGTGACTGCCTACAAGCAAAAAAAATATTTGACCACATCCCACAGTTTTCACTGAGCAAGAAAAATGCTGTGCTAGATCAAAATCTGAGCTAGATTATGAAAATGTCCAAGAGTTGTGACCTAAATTTGCAAATTCCGGCAGGGATACAGAAACCAAAACATAACCCAGACACTTGAACTTTTTGAAGCAGACAAACCTCCACTCTTGGCCTTGGACAGACTATAGTGAGTTAGTCTTAGTCAATGTTCCAGCTCACTATTGAGGCCATTATTAATATTATTATCCATATTCGGGAAAACTTAATATCTGTAATATAGTACATGTATAGGGAAAAATGTCCTTTTTCGTGACAAACATAATGTTACATACATCCGTCACAGTGATATAAAGATTTCTGCCGGTACTACAGATCATAATTTGATTTTTCTTAGATTTGAATCTTTTTATTCCAGTAATTTAAATTGACATAATAATATTACAATGATTTATAACAGTCATGTTTATTTTATTTTTAAATGAATATAAATTACGTAAATTAAAGTGGCCTTAGACAAAAATTACAACATGTGTCGCTTCCGATATGGATATGTTAACTGATTCAGTTTTCATGGTTAGCACAGCTGTAGAACAGTACCCTGGGGAACACTGGACTTCACATGGACTGATTTTGAAGAGCTGCCATCGACTACTACTTTTTGGATTCTATTAGTCAGAAAATGTTGAATCCAATTTAGAGTTGTTCCCCAAATTTCGTAGTTGTCAAGTTTGTGTAAGAGGCGTTGATGGGGGACAAAATCTATGACAACAACATCAGTTTATGTTTGTGGTGTTCATACCAAAATAATATTGCGTCCTATACCCGAAAATGATGTCTTGTTCAAAAAACAACTAGGCCTAGGTCTTCATCATCAACACTTAAATATACAAAAAAGGGTTTTGCTGCAAATAATTGACCATTTATGTAATATTTTAAGTTTGTAATGACCTTTAATGCATAGGCTTACATACATAAAATTGCAAGTGTCAGATTGCTAAATCAGATTACTAAATCGTCGACGTTGTGTAGGCCTTCCTGGTCAATATAAGTAAGTAAGCATAACAAGAGAACTAATACAATATATTCAAGTGCATTTTTGTTCTAGATCTATGTAAATATATATATATACATATAGTGCCTAATACGTATAGGGGCAGGACAGGTTATAACAGTTCACATAATCTATTGTAAGACTATGGGGAGATAAAAGGGGCAAATTGTAACACTGGTACAACTTGCCTCCACTCATCCTTTACATCTAGCACCCCAAGCACCCAAATAACAGTTGGCAACAGATCTCGCTATGAGCAGTATTCTTTGGACAGTCATTTAGTCTGTCATCATAAAATACCTCTGAAAAATTACCTATAAGGGTCAGTCCATGTCAATTCAACGAAGCCCCACACACTGCCTCTCAGATTTTCTTTTAGTTTTCACACAGTATTTCACATCAATTCAGATGAACAAATGTAAATTTAAGTCCTGTAGTCTGAATATTTTTTTTAATATGGCAACTTCAGCATGCCTGGTGCTAGTCGATTTTACCTAAAATATGGTGAACATCAATTTTGGATCCATTTTCCCATCTTCACGGTAGAATAAGCTTCCAAAAGCAGTTGGTTTGGTGATTTTGTTTTAACTGCCCACATCATTGAAAATTTGTTACAAAGCGTTTTCTTCAAACTTTTGGAATCCCTCCCATCATAGCTAATCACTTTAGAGTTTCTATATTGTCACATTTCATAGCCTGCATGTTTGGTGTGCCAGGAGACAAAAATTATGGGAGACTCCTTTCAATGAAATGGCATGCTTAAGGGTCTCAAATATGTTTGCTTGTAATGGCCATTTTAATATTTTCCTTAATTTGACCATCCCTTAACTGCAGAATTGTATGTAAATGTATGTTATTTTGCTAGAATCCGATCATATAATTTACTGAGAAGTGAGAACTGATGCTAAGAATTTCAGACCTCTAACCCTATTATTCGCTGAGATATTCTATTAAGTTAGCATGTCTCCATTATTTACGTATATTTTGAGTAAAATCCACCATTACCAAGCATGCTAAAATGACCATACCTCAAAAACTATATAGACTATAGAACTCAAACTTCACATTTGTTGATCTGAATAGTTTGTACAAATTTTACAGCTAGTTACAACTAGCCCCGCTCCCCCCTGACAGTGAATAATGAGGCCACAATTTTTTTATTAAATAGTTCCCAATGATATTTATTTATATATTAGGATTAACCGCCTTGTATACACAAATATATACAATAATAATACAATTATGCAATTGTTATTATTCAAGATTCAGAGCAGGCGGTCGGGAAAAAAGTAACCTTTTTGCTCGGTTTCGTAGACGCTGGGCCAACTTTTGAACGGTGCTTGTTGGGTGTCCCATGCTCCTGGAAAATACCCTGCAGGGCTCGAAATAATGCCATTCCTCCAGTCCAGTACTGCCAAAAAATCTGCAGGAATGGCAAAATTTGTTATTAGCCATGAACTGGCAAATTTAAGGCCATCCTAGGACAAAGGCCATTTCTAGGAATGACAGTTTTTACTCAGGAATGTCAGTTTCCTGAAATTAGCAGTCCTGTGGATTTGCATGCCCTCAACGTTTAATTCTTCCCCTGCCCTGTACCGTATGTAGAGACACACCTGGCATGGTGCTGAATTAGTTCTGGGTCGGTGTTTATGACACTGCTCTGGCATTGATTTAGCATTGGGTCAGTGCCCCTATTCACTGAAAATGCTGATTTTATATACAATTATCCCTCTCCATTGCTTTTATGATATCGGACCAACACTGGTTTTAACGATTATCTGTTTTTATGTGAATGTATTTATGAATTGTTTTATTAATACTGCATGTTAAAGGGACCCCTTAGGATGAGACATTTTCAATGTTGTCAATTTTGAAAATTTAGCTTATATGAAGCTATATAGCCTACTGATCTTAACTGAAAATACAAAAAAGTCAAAAAACAATTTTGAAGCACCGAAAAGAGTGAAATAGCTATATTTCCAGGTCGTATATTGCCATGTAAACAAAACAAGTCAGCAATATACAGGACTTTACACCACATATTCCCACGTCTTGGACGGGGAGATCAAGGCAATCGCCGCTAATTGGCCGCTAATTGGTGTCTTTTAGTCAGGACATGGGGGGATACACGGCAACACTGACTGTCTGCCCAACGCTGGGCTGACGGCATCAACATGTGGCCCAATGCTGTAGGAACATTCAATCATCTTTCAGCAAGTGTTTAGGTATACAAAGAGTTTGTTTGGGTTTTAAGCGATTTCATAGAAATATTGATAAAAAATATTTGTAAAAATCTAAAAAACTCTGATAAAAATGAAATCATGATCTGGGGGATACACTACTTCATTACAAAACTAAAAACGAAAATTGATGTCATCCCAAGAGGTCCCTTTAAACATTTGTACTATGAATTTTAATCAATAAAAAAAAAAAATAATAACCTTTTTATTTAATTTTTTAGTGTTGAACTTATGCAAACAGTGATTCCGGATAAGAGCTTTTTCCTTATGTGTCGATTTATTTTAGTTAAAAAATATGCATAATGTACATTATTGTTTAAATATATCAGTTTACATCCATAATATATGGTGGTACATATAATAAATAAAATAAAAAACAAATTTCAATTTTATTGTTTTATTGGTTTTCCTTTATCGCGTTTCGGCGGTCTTGAGAACCAATTAATAATAATAAAAAAAAAATATTATTATACATCAGCATTATCAGCTGTCAATTAAAAATTACTCATATTTGTCTAATTTGATAACAAATATTTGCAAATCTTGATGTTTAGACACACATTTCGTTTAGACATACAGAACCATCATTTGTCATCTCTACCAGGCCTTTGGATATGAAAATTGCAGGCCAGTAAAAAATATCTCTCTTTAAACTAGCGAGGAGAGTGTGCGTTCGATAATTTTCTAGCACTAACAGTAGATTTCTCCTCAGTCATATAAAGACATGTCATTGTAATCTATTTTTTTTGCACTGTTTGAAATTGTCAGAATGTAGGCTACCTCCCCAAGACTTTATTAAAATTATTTATGACGTCATTTAAAATTTAATTTTAATGATTACAACTAAATTTATAATATAAAAAATCTTATAAAACAAAAAGCAATGAAGATTTTTCAAAAATTCTTTCAGTTAATTAGACAGGAAGAAAAAGACTATCAAATCAACTTAAAAAATCAATTTTGAAAATTTGGAGCTTATGGCCCTTTTCACGTGGCGGGTCACATATTGTCTACACCCCATCTAATCTGAGCCCTGTAGGCTGAATTTTAAAAGACGATATACTCTTATCAACTTTAGTAGCTGAGGTCAACTCTGTATGCCCCCGGTGATCAACATTCTGTCGAGCTGATTTTCTCACATCTTTTCTCCTTATAGATTTGGACTCATCTGCCATAGATCTGATAGATGTGTTACTTATAATCTCAAAAAAATTGTGCTTGTTTCTATCTTCTTCATTGTTTGTATTATGTGTTTGCAGCTGAAATATTGCTTGACAAGATTCCCATCCCGCTGAACTGAAAATGCCTCGTCCAAAAGCGGCAAATAAAGGTTTGTTCCTTAATTGAATAAAATTGTTAAATGAATTAGACGAAAAAATAAATAGTGGCCCTATCACTCAAAGCCATTATATTATATGATAATACCATATGTACCAGTCAAGGTAGTATTTTTATAAAGTGAGAGCGGTATTAGACAAATAACTATATTTTCAATTGGGGGCAAGCCTGTCGAGATACTTGCTTTTAAAAGGGAAATTATGTATGCCTGACGATTTTTATTTAGCACTACATCAATTTGAAAACTTGTCACATGGTTTTTTTATCCCCCGCCCGACGAAGTGGGGGCAGGGGTATTGGCGTCGCCTCGGATGTCCGTCACGCGTCCAGATATCCACATTTTCGTTTTCAGAGCAGAACTCTGTAACCCGAGCATGGATTTCTTTAATTTTTGACATACACATCCCTTAGGGGGTGTAGATGTGACTTCTGGGGTTTTTGAAATTTTACCCACTTAACTGGCCGACCATCGGCCATAATTAACTTTAATATGCCTGATATTTGGCAAACCGTGCTAGATAGCTAGACCATTACTATAAAACAAAATGTGCGGTTTCAGGTGAGGATATGCACTGAGGAATTTCAACTTGATCAAATTAAAATTGGCCAATTATCGGCCATAATTAACTTTAATATGCCTGATATCTGACAAACCGTGCCATATAGCTAAACCATTACTACAAAACAAAATGTGCAGTTTCAGGTAGGGATGTGCTCTGTAAATTTTCAACTTTATCAAATTCAAAATGGCCGATTATCGGCCATAATTAACTCTGATATGCCTGATACCGGACAAACCGTGCCAGATAGTTAGATGCTCCAACCTTCAAAATTGGCATAATTTGGAAAATCATGATGATAAAAGTTATTTGTACACTTCTTTAATTTTTCTGATCCAAAAAATGATATGATTTCAACTTTTTTTAGTACCGGACATTCCGGCCAAATTTGCATAAATTTAAAATGGCAGACAAAAAACAAAATTGGCTGATTGTTATTAAAATTTTTAAACGTGTACAGGAGAAGCAACGTGAGTCATTGACTCAACCGTGTATCATCACCGCTTACGGTGAAGGGGCTTTGCCTCTTTTGAAATCCCAAGAATGTAGTTTTAGGGCAGCCGCGCACGAAAAATGGGTAACTTTTTAGAGTGAAGAAAAAAATTTTGCTAGAGAAAAACACATAAAATTAAAATAGATAACAAAATTGAACAATGATAATGGATTAAATTTATTCGCAGCATTCCTACATCAGCCCTTGAAACCTATGATATACTCCAATAAATACTATAAAATGAAATGTATGGTTTCGGTGAGGGATATATAAATATACCCTCTTAATGGCAATTTGCTCAAATTAAAAAATGCTGACTTGCGATCATCATTGACTTCAATATCTGTAATATACACAGTAATCTAGATGGATCATTATTGTAGAACAGAATGTGAGACTTCAGGGAAGTATGTATCTTGTAAATTTCTATCACGTGAGCGGGGCGGGGGATTATGATGGCCGGCTGGCCTCTTGTTGTGGTAAGTAGTCAAGTTCGACCACTTAATTATTAAAATATATGTACATGTATGTATATAAATAAGTTCAGGGTTTATGATTTGATTTCAAGTCACAATATTTATCATTCTATTTTCCATTTTACCCCAGGCTGGTCACCGACCTGCTCATTCATGTACCATCTCAACTCACCAGGGAGCATACAGCCGGCCCAGCGGTCATTTCTCCGCTTGGAAGTTATCATACACACTGGCCATCTCCCACAGTACTCACTTCAGGAGTGTACACTCCCTTGCACTTCCCAGGGTTGCACATTAAGCCGAACAAGGCACTGGCCAACCGGGCTAGTGGTGTAAATAAGCTACTAGCCCTGATTGGCTGTTTGGTAGCCTTGAAATTTTGTCTACAAAAAGATCACTTCGTTCATACAAATTAGAGGGAATCATAATTTATTTTTTATTTTTATTAGCTATTTTCAGTAAAAAATCATTAAATTATCTGATTATTGTTTATTTCAAAAAACATATTCATGTCATGTTTGAAAATCATAGTAGCCAGCTGGGCTACAGAGTGAGAACAATTTAGTAGCCCTTACAGATTCTAGCTAGACTTGGGCTAGCGAGCCAGTGTTAATGTGCAACCCTGCTTCCCAGTTGCCTTATTGTTAATAATGAGTAACTGTAACTAAAGATAAAAATACCCCCCCCCCCCCCCCTATTATTTTAGCAGTACATGAAACTGGCAATGTGAATTAAAGATGAAAATTAGGAAGTATTCAAGCCTTCAATCTCAGTATGTACAACCTTAACCAGGGTTCTTCCCACACTGTCTGTGTGTGTCAAAAAGCATTTCAAACTGATTATTTGAGTTTAAAACATTTTTGTAGTATGAAAAATAATATTTTTGATACCAGAGCGCCCATTACCGCCATATTTGGGCAAAACTGTGCTTTATTACAGAGCCTGTCCATAATCAATCAAACTGGAACAAGTTTATTGATTGATTTGTTGAATAACAAGATTTTAGTACATTAGTTATAATACATTTGAACCTCAAATAACGATTTATGCAACCAGGAACTGACCAAGATAAGTACAATATTTAGCCTACATGAGCTGCAGATATACAAATAAAAGGTAATATAATATATTATTGATGAAATGCTAGATTGAAAGTGTTACACAGCAGTCGAAACTCCATTTCTGAAACAAAGCCTATAAAATGGTCCAGGCGGACAACATGAGTAGAATATGGAGATATCCTCATTCTAATAGGAAATTTCCTGTAGAATGCGAAAATCACTGTCTCCAAGCTGAAATATAGTCCGATCACCGTCAAATTAGCCATTTTCAAAATGGCCGCCACAAATTTACTTGTACATAATTCAAATCAAAATAGTCGGCCTGAAAACACATTCAAACGCTATATTATTACTAGTCTATCCGTGCAGAATTCATTGCCGGCAGAATTTTTACTTTATTGCCCATATAAATTGTCCAAATTCAAGATGGCCGCCAACATTGCTGATAAATCGTGTTTTTGATCATAACTTTCAAATCACGCCGAGAGGTAGAGGTAATTTCACTAAACCAGTTGAGCATGTGTTTGTTTGGTAAGGTTATCTATCTGAGAGTGAAGGAAATGAGAGCTAGTCTACCTGTAGTAGTAAAAGAGGTCACCAGAGGTCATTTAAAGTCATCGTCCAAGGTCATTTCAAGATATAAGGGTGATTTAACTAAAAACTTTGACAAGTTTGTCTCTGGTATCATTGGAAATGTTATCTATCTGGGAGTCTGAAAAATGGATATTGAGATGCTGGCAGTGGAGGAATATGAAACCAGAGGTTATTGAAGGTCACTAACCATGGTCATTTGAAGAGATAAAGTGATTTAACTGTAAAGTTTAACCATGCCTGTGTTTAATTATCAATATCGGAGTATGGGGAATAGGTGTTGGAGTGTCCGTATAGTGGTATAATATGTCACCGGAAGTTTTTGATCATTACCCAAGGGAATTTGGAGTGATAAGGTAAATTTAAGTGAAAAGCTTGACTAGGTTTGTGTTTGGTCTCATCTTGCTAGCATGTTTTTAATCAGACGCGGGATGTAGCTGTTCATCTGATTTTAAAGCATTCTTTTCCAGAATCAAATTGCAGACAATATTATATTATAGTGATGTAAAACAAGTTAATTAAGTACATTATCTCATATGTATTGTGGTTGGAGCATCCTTTCTACCTTCATCGTGTATAGGTATAATTAAAATGTTGGTCACTATAATTATAGTAGTGATTATTGAGTAAGTGAATGCATTATAAATTTAGGAGGCACAGGGAGAGCTGGGGCAATATGTAATGATAGGCATTGGGTGAACTTTTCTCTTCGTTAGTGTCCCACTTCTCTACGTAAGTGTCCAGTACGTCTTCATAAACTAGATAGTTATTGTGTAAATATGTTCATATACTGGTTTAATCATTTACATCTGTTTACAATTCCCTTTATTTCTAGTATCAATGAATCTAAAGAGATATATGAAACTGTCCCACCTAATCATCTGTTCCACTTCTTACTGAGACGTCAAATGTTTTCTAGGCTTGATTTTTCGAGTTTACCTGACCGCTTCACGGATTTCAACGGAAGTATTAATCTGTGAAGCGAAGAAAGATTTTGGCCGTTCGGTTACGGCACAAACCAGAATCCTTGCCAATATGGAATTGTTTAGGCGAGATTCTGTGTTGGACAAGATAAATAAGAAAGTGTCTAAAGCCTCAGTGAATTCTCTTAGATCATCCACTCTACTTTCCTCAAGTATGTTTGAAGAGAGTATAGTGAAGGAAGTGCAGGATTCAACCGAACGTTCCATCAGGTTCGGTACTTCCACGCCTAACACCTGTTCTTTTTCACGAACACCTTGAACGGGCGCTAGGAGTCGCTTCACTACTCCTACCCCTTCTTCTGAGTTCTCTTCCTTCCGGGGCTCCTTTCGAGGAAGAGCTCCTAGAGCAAGAGGAGGAAGAGTTAGAGGTAGAGGTAATTCCCGGGGCAGAAAGTTTACTGCCCCTGGAAAGCAATGACGTTCTTCCATCCCGAGGAGACCTCGCACCGGCACCCGATCCTCCACCTTTTCTGGATCAGTTGCCGGTAGGAATGAGGCTGAGGAATTGCCTGTCAACATGGCAGGCTATTCAGGCCGACCCTTGGACCATAAATCTGATCTCCAGGGGCCTGAATCTTCAATTTATCACTCAACCTCTTCTGTCGAAGACACCCACTATTCTGTCTTGTTACCGAGATCCCGACAAGCAGAAGGTGCTGGTGAGCTTGGTGAAGGATATGATAGAAAAGAAGGTTGTAGAAACAGTCCGTCAACCCGACAGTCCTGGTTTCTACCACCGTCTTTTTCTAGTTCCAAAGAAGGGAGGTACCTGGAGGCCGGTCATAGATTAGACTTGTCCTGTCTAAACAAGATGCTTCTGATTCCATTGTTCAAGATGGAGACAGCGGAGCACATTATGGAGGCAGTTCGACAGGGGGAGTGGTTGACTTGTTAGACCTGACCGATGCTTATTTTCATGTACCGATTCACCCCAAGTTCAAGAAATATCTTCGATTTGTGGTGGAAGGTCAGGTCTACCAGTTCACGGCTCTACCTTTCGGTCTGTCGACAGCTCCGTACGTTTTCACAAGACTGGTGAAGTCAGTAGCATCTTTCGCGCATCGTCTAGGAGTCCGCGTTCACCAGTATATCGACGACTGGCTCCTACGTGCACCAGACCGGGACAGGTCATTTATCATCACCATGTGGCTACTACGGTGGCTGGAGGCTCTAGGGTTCAAAGTCAATTACAAGAAGTCCGACTTAACCCCAGAACAGGTAAAGGTTTTCTTGGGGATAGTCCTGGATCTCATTCAGTTCAAGGTTTTCCCTTTTGAGGACAGGATAGCACGTTGCTTGCAGTGGATACATCTTTTTCTGATGTCTCCATTACAAACAGCATTGAACTGGCAGAGATTGATAGGTCACCTAGTGTCGTTGACAAAAATTGTTCCACTAGGCGCGACTATGCTCAGACCTGTCCAGAGGGACTTAGCTTACCAGTGGAATCCCGAGTATTTCAAGATCTTCATGAGAGGGGATACGAGGGTCATTCTGAACTGGTGGTCCCAAGAGATCAACCTCAGAGCAGGGGTGTCTCTACGAGCTTTCACAAAGACAGTAGACATTTACACCGATGCGTCCAATCTGGGCTGGGGTGCCTGCATGAACATGCGTTCGGTGCACGGCGCCTGGCCACCAGGGGAAAAGAGACGGAAATGTCCTCGAAATGACTGCAGTACTCCACTCGTGCCAGTCATTCCTGGAACAGATCAGGGACAAGGATGTCATGATTTTTTCCGACAACTCGACGGTGGTAGCTTATGTCAACCACCAGGGAGGGACGAAATCCATCAATAGCTCTCTAGTGGCGGAACAGCTCCATCAGCTCCTTTTTGCTCACAATGTAAGGATACGATGCCAACACATTGCGGGTGTACTCAACACAGTGGCAGATCACCTGTCGAGGATGGGGAACACCCAGACCTCGACAGAGTGGTCTCTGTTACCAGAAGTCGCTCGTCTCATATGGGAGAAATTCCATCGCCCCATGGTCGACTTATTTGCGACACACCTGAACTTCAAGCTGACTACCTTCGTGTCTCCATTCCACCACCAATTGGCATGGAAGGTAGACGCTTTAAACATGTCTTGGGAAGATCTGGATGCCTACGCATTCCCTCCCACCAATCTGCTGAGGCAAGTAGTAACCAAAGTGGCCACACACAACTGCAGAATACTGCTGGTGGCTCCATTTTGGCCCAAACAGTCTTGGTTTGCAGAGGTGCAGAATCTCCTGTATACTCTCCACCATGGGCGTTACCTCTACATCCAAAATTACTCTGGCTACCTCAGTCGCAGATTTTTCACAAGAACCTGTGGGTGTTCAACCTCCACGTCTGGCCCTTATTAAGCAAGCCGACCTGAGGGATGGATACTCTCAAGAAGCCTGTGATTTCATCCAGTCTTCTTTGAAGGAATCAACCATCAAGCAATACGAGTCAAGATGGAGGGTTTTTGCTGCTTGGTGTGTTGATCATAACATTAATTCTGTTAATCTGACTATTCCTTAGATTGCAGACTTCTTAGTATACCTTTTTAAGGTGAGAGGTATTCTTCCTAAGTCCGTAGAGGTTTACCGCTCCTCTATCGCTCAAGTTATTCAGAGGCATACAGGGTTGGAGGTGGGTCACCATCAAGTTTTAAATCAATTGATTGAGGGTATGTACCACGCCAAACCTACACGACGCAGGACTGTTCCTTCGTGGGATTTTTGCATTGTATTACAGGCTTTTGTTTCAGCTCCGTTCGAGCCTTGTGAAGATGTTTCCTTAAAGTTTCTCACTCTCAAAACTGTATTATTAACGGCTTTGGCGACCGGACTGAGGCGAAGCGAATTACATGCTCTCTCCAGGTCCTCCATTTTACGCCATCCTCAAGGAGAGTGGATCCAGTTGAAAACCAAAGTGGGTTTTTTAGCGAAAACTCAGTTACATAGGTCTAATGATTTTTTTAAACCAATAAGAATACCAGCGTTAACTACTGTTCTGACTCCTGATCATGCCGATCGCCGCCTTTGCCCGGTTAGAATGTTAAACTCGTATTTACGCAGGACTCAACATTTGCTCCCCATTAATAGTGATATTGTTTTCATTTCCTTTAAAGAAGGTTATGATAAGGCTATTAATATGAGTACAATTTCAAATTGGCTGTCTAAGACTGTTAAGGAGGCTTATATAGCAGCAGGTCTTAAGGACTTGCCCACAGTCATTAAGGGGCACGATACCAGAGCTCTAAGTGCATCTTTTGCTCAGTTGGGTAACGTGGCCATGGTGGATATACTTGAGTCAGCACAGTGGAAGTCTAAGTCGACTTTTATATCCTTTTGTTTGAAGGATATTGCCCACGGTGCTGACGGACTCTCCACACTTGGTCCATTAGTAGCGGCACGTAACATACAGGCGAACATCGTTATAACACGATCGTTGGGGTTCAATAACTCAAATCGTGTTGTAAGTGAATCGTGTTATACGGGACTGAATCAATTGTATAGCGATAACAAATTATCATGGTCATATTTAAATGTTTGTAAGACGTACTAAGGTTATTATGGTTATATAATACATTATTTATAGTATGCCTTTATTAAAATACCGGTAATAAAAATAACTTATAAAACAAAAAGGGAACAGTTATTGATTACTTAATGAGAAAAACTAACATGTGCGTTATGACAGCACTGCGACGTCCTAAGCAAACTGAAGACCTCAACTCACACAAAAAGGGAACAGTTATTGATTACTTAATGAGAAAAACTAACATGTGCGTTATGACAGCACTACGACGTCCTAAGCAAACTGAAGACCTCAACTCGATGTTCTGATGTTAGTCCAACGTCTGCGACGCTGGCCCAATGTTAGTCCAACACTGAGTCAATGCCTCATGTGTGTCCGGGGGCCAAAGGTATGAGCATGTCAAATGCACGCCATTAAACACGTGTTGGATCAGTGGTGTGCCGACGTCCAAGATGATGGGCCAACATTGAATCGTATAGCATGAACTTCAGGGATTAGTGGGGCACATGTCTGTCTCAAAACTGTGCAATGTCTGGCAACACCGTGAATGCTAGTGGACAATTATATATAATAATATATTTGAGCGAGGTATCGTTATCTGGAATCATATGTATATATATATACATTTGGCCTACTCTTCATGCCTGATTATATAACCACTATAACCACTATATAATATGACATTTCAGTAGTTATAAGTCTGCCCATAAACCTAAAACAAGAGAGTGGACGAATTACGGCCCGCTGATCAGGCAATATCGGGGCGACGCCTCAAAGGTTACTTGTGATGACAGATATGCATTGTGTTTCCTTTATCTCGCACCTTGCCATACCAATGTGCTATTTCGTCCTACAATTACGGCAATATGTTTGATTTATAGCATAATAATTAGCTCCCGCCGTCACCGTAGGTGAGACGAAGGGAGCTATGGATTCTACCTCCGTTTTTTTTGGCCTCTTCTTTTGCCTATAACTTTGTAAGAAAATAAGCTAGGATAACAATTTTTGGTATGTGGGTTACTTCCAGGTGGCTAATGGACAGGTTAAAATATTTTAAATCTGAATTCAATACGCAAGGTTGCAGAGGAGAAAATGATGATGTGACGGCGTTGGGGCGTTGGGCCGTCCGTAAACAATTCGTTTCCGGAGCATATCTCTGAAAGTACTTGTCCGATTGTCTTCAAATTTTACACACAACACCCCTAGGGGGTCTAGTTGTGCCTTTTGGGGTATTTGAACTTTGACCTACTTCTGGTTCAGAACTATGACCTATTTATACGTTTTGACGCGCACTTCGTTTCCGGAGCAGATCTCGAAAAGTACATATTGCACATACATGTCCTCTAAGGTCCCTAGTTGTGCCTTTTCAGGTTTTTGGACCTTGACCTTGAAGTTGACCCAGCACTTTGACCTAATTTATAACTTCGGTAAATCCGACTGAAAGATTTTGCGGAATATCATGAAAACCGCTCAAGATAGCTACACCATTACTATAAAAGGTTTCAGGAGAGGATGCATCTTGAAAAATTTCAGGTCGATAAAATTAAAAATGGCCGCCTATCGGCCATTATTCACCTCGACAGGCCTGATATTGCGGAATATCATGAAAACCGCTCAAGATAGCTACACCATTAATATCAAATAAATTGTAAGGTTTCAGGAGAGGATGCATCTTGAAAAATTTGAAGTTGATAAAATTCAAAATGGCCGCCTATCAGCCATTATTCACCTCGACAGGCCTGATATTGTGGAATATCATGAAAACCGCTCAAGATATCTACACCATTACTATAAAACAAATTGTAAGGCTTCAGGAGAGGATGCATTTTGAAAAAATTCAACTCGTCCAAGTTCAAAATGGCCGCTTATCGGCCATTATTCACTTTCACATGGCCGTTATTTGGTCAACCGTGCTAGATGGCTAGACCATTACTGTAAAACAAAATGTGAGATTTCAGATGAGGATGCATCTTGAAAAAATTTGACTTGATCAAATTTAAAATGGCCGCCTTTTCGGCCATTATTCATTTTCACATGGCTGATATTTGGTAAACCGTGCTAGATGGCTAGACCATTACCTGATTACTATAAAACAAAGTGTGAGTTTTTCGGGGGAGGATGCACCCTGAAAATTTTTAACTTACGAATTCAAAATGGCCGACAATCAGCATTATTTACCTCGATAGGCCTGATATCAGGTAAACCGTGCTAGATAGCTAGACCATTACTATAAAACAATATGTGACGTTTCGAGAGAGGATGCCTTTTAAAAACTTTCGACTCAATCGAATTCAAAATGGCCGCCTATCGGCCACTATTTACTTTCACATTGCTGATATTTGGTAAACCGTGTTAGATAGCTGGACCATTACTATAAAAACAAAATGTGAGATTACAAGAGAAGATACATCTTGAAAAAAATTGACTCGATCAAATTCGAAATGGCCGCCTATCGGCCATTATTCACTTTCACATAGCCGGTTTTTGGTAACCGTACTAGATGGCTAGACCATTACTATAAAACAAAATGTGAGATTTCAGGAGAGGATGCATCTTGAAAATTTTTGACTTGATCACATTCAAAATGGCCTCCTATCGGCCATTATTCACTTTCACATACGTCTTGTTAGGCCTACAAATCGAAGGAAAGGGTTAATCCCCACATAGAGACTACGTACTGAGTGTTGTCGAGACTCGCGCCTATCGACTGGAGCAAATCTCACAAGCTCTCCTGAAGTATTTTCTGACGAGATTCTGTGAGAGCTGTCAATCACCGCACATGACCTTGGAGACCAACCTCTTGACATGGGAGGAGTCAGTAAGAGAGGGGGTATCTGAACCAATCCGCTTGAGAACAGTGATGTCAATCATCAACTGCAGAGGTGATAGCAGTGACAGACACGAACACTGCCAATATATTATAAACATTTATTATATTGTGTGCAATTAAATAATAATAATGCTCGCGTATTTTTACATGCAAATGATAATCAAGGCATTAAATTCATCGTGTTACACACTGCGCACGATGATATTATTATTATTATAATAATTATTATGCTATAATTCAAACATATTGCCGTAATTGTGGGACGAAATAGCACATTGGTATGGCAAGGTGCGAGATAAAGGAAACACAATGCATATCTGTCATCACAAGTAACCTTTGAGGCGTCGCCCCGATATTGCATAATCAGCGGGCCGTAATTCGTCCACTCTCTTGTTTTAGGTTTATTGGCAGACTTTTAACTACTGAAATGTCATATTTTTTTAATCTTACGTGTGGTTATATAATCAGGCATAAAGAGTAGGCCAAATGTATATATATATACATATGATTCCGGATAACGATACCTCGCTCAAATATATTATTATATATAATTGTCCACTAGCATTCACGATGTCGCCAGACATTGCACAGTTTTGAGACAGACATGTGCCCCACTAATCCCTGAAGTTCATGCTATACGATTCAATGTTGGCCCATCATCTTCGAAGTCGACACACCACTGATCCAACACGTGTTTAATGGCGTGCATTTGACATGCTCCTACCTTTGGCCCCCGGACACACATGAGGCATTGATTCCGTGTTGGACTAACATTGGGCCAGCGTCGCAGACGTTGAACCAACATCAGAACATCAAGTTTGGGTCTTCAGTTTGCTTAGGACGTCGTAGTGCTGTCATAACGCACATGTTAGTTTTTCTCTTTAAGTAATCAATAACTGTTCCCTTTTTGTTATTTTTATTACCGGTATTTTAATAAAGGCATACTATAAATAATGTATTATATAACCAAAATAAACTTAGTACGTCTTACAAACATTTAAATATGACCATGATAATTTGTTATCGCTATACGATCGATTCAGTCCTGTATAACACGATTCACTTACAACACGATTTGAGTTATTGGACCCCAACGATCGTGTTATAACAATGTTCGCCTGTATTGTACTCCCCCCACCCACCCGAGGATATCGGACCCTGTCAGAGGCTTATTGCCTCTGCTTTAACTTTGTTAGCTAGTTTAGTAATTTCGACCTGTATTACTTTGGGTTGCTTTTAGGAAGATCAAGTCATGTCCCTCCTCCGGACAGTTGGGAATCTACCCATAATTTAATATATATGTTGCCGAGGTGAGTATTTCTCATAAATACGTATTTATAATAAATATAAATTTCATTATTACGTGTCATGTCTTATGTATTACGTGACATGTCACTTGTCAAATAAAATAAAATATAAATAGTTGAAGGTTGCTTAATATAGCAATTTTATTCAGAAATATATTACCATACCTTAGGTAATGTGGTAATTATTTGTATTTTCTTGAGAAATGCTGAATAAATCTCTAAGGCTTAAAAAAAAATGCAAAAGAAAAAAGATTTAAAAAAAATGGTCGTATCATACTTGTATGTTTGTGTTTAAATTAAAAAGCGAATCCTGATTTTGTGGGTGAGGTGGGTGATTCACCGCCCCAAATATTTTTGTTTTTGACTCAAGCCAGTTGAGTGCACTTTTCATAATAATTTGGCAAAAAAAGGTTGTGTGAGCACACACTCCCACCCCACCCCACACATCCCACTGATCCGCCTCTGTTTTGATGAAACAAAAACTAATATATGCTAATATCATTAATAATACATTTTGTAGAAAAAATTGGTGAAACTTTTTGTTTAATAATTACTAGGTTGTTTTTTTAAGAAATAAGCTGGGGCTAAAAATTCCCTGAGGGAAGGCCTTACAATACACCTACAAAGTGGTTCTCCTACCAGTATGGATTAGTATACATTTGTGCAGCTTTTATCACATTTTGAACCATTTTACTCAATTAAGGGTACTTAATAATATAATAATTTGTCGAAAAAACGAACAATGGATCCACCCCTGCTTTAAATAATAATCTGCTAAAAGCATTAATAAATAGTTTTGTACACATCTTTGTTGAAGCAAATTTTATCTTTTATCTTCCTTATCATTGCTGTATAAATATTTTGCTAATCAAGTACAAATTTGATTAGCAAATGGGCAGAATTGCATAGCCAATTTTTTCCTGTACATAATTCCTACCGAATCAAGTTCAATTTGCTTTGAAAACCTATCTAGATTTAGATAGATATTATATTTCTAAAGTACTGCATGCATGTATTTGACAGGATATGAGAAATCTTTCATACTACACCCAAATCATTTAGGAATAGAAGTTGTTACTTGTAACTGTACTGCCACAAAATTCATTGAGAATTATATATTTATCAACCAAAGTAATTTTGTAATTTGACACTTGTTGCATTCCTCACAATTTATGCCTTTTTTTGTTTCATGAACACTAGCACCCGGAAAGAAGAAAATTCCAGCGAAGGGTGTCTATCAACTAGCAAAACCATTGGCAAATGGAGAAATTTTGAAAGATTTACGTAAGAAAGAATGGCGTATTGGAAAACCAATAGGCCAAGGGGGATTTGGTTTGCTATATTTAGGTTTGTATCCACTGTACTGTCTTTTCATCAGTATATGTACCCTCACACTGTTTTCCAATTTACTTTTGATTATCATGCATACATGCAACACCCCAATAGTTTGGCATATTTTTAAGATAACGTAAGGAGTTCCATAATTGAGGTCAAAGCATGCATTTTTAATTTTAAAATTTCTTGAAAGCACAGTGCACTCATAAATTTTTTACCTCATGGTCAATTCGAGAAGTTTAATTATTGTCTTCCATATTTTTTTAATTAATTTAATTCAACAGCTTCCAGTTTTTGATAGTAACATTTGATTGTCAATATATGTACTTTTTACATAGATACACAGGGGTAGAATTAAACGTTGGGGGCAAGCCAATCCACAGGACTGGCAAGTCAAGGAAACTGCCATTCCTGAGTAAAAACTGTCATTCCTAGAAATGGCCTTTGTCCTAGGATGGCCTAAAATATGCCAGTTCATCGGAATGGCTAGTAAATTTTTTTGCCATTCCTGCACATTTTTTGGCCGTACCGGACTGGAGGAATGGCCTTATTTCGAGCCCTGGATACATTACAATTAGCATCACCAGATACTTTTCCGATCAATGTGAAGTATATTTTCACATTGGCGCTTCCATAAATGTACTCTCATCAGTCATCTGCCCATCACTATATTACAACATACAACCATTTGAATAAAATTAAAATAATATACATCGCTCATAAATATCAAAATTTTACCTAAAATAAGTCCCATTGGAACCATGATCTGAAAAATGTAAATGTATCACACATTACTAAAATATAGCTGTCTGACATTTAATGTCATGGTACTCTTTTTCCTATCCCATAAGTCGAACACAGAATAATATTTTTGTGAGGCAATCTATGATGTATAGTATAATATAGAATAGAGCTTTTGATACAATGCTATATATTCCAGGCTAGCTATATATTCCAGTAATCTATAAAATCTGATTGTTTGGAAGCAATGTAGCACAAATTCTATGCCAATTTGATCTATATTTCTTTAAAAAATAGGTGTGCAAAAAAGGCAATTTATAGCATCTGGTGACCATTATATAATTATTATGATGGATAAATTATTTGTTGAAAACATGTGTTACAATCCAATAATAAAAAGCAACAATTTTATAACATATAAAGCAGCTTTGCACATACAAACAATAAACTAAAGATCAAATTGGTATGGCCCTACAGTCCAGATAAAATAAATTGATCTTCAGTTGGTTCAGGGGTCCTGAAAATAGGAGTGAGCAGGTAATTTTTGGGAATTGTGTTAACTGATAAATCAGGAGATGGCTCACGTTTAGAGAAAGATAGTGACCCAGCCGGTATATATTTTGTTATTTATATTTTGAGTTAAATCAAATGTAATAATTCAATAAAAACACCAATCTGTGAGAGAACATATAAACGGTTTAGCTAAAAATTATAAGTTGCAGCTATTCATGACCTTACCTTTGTCATCGAATTTCATTTCATGCAATTAATGATATTGAATGGGGATTAAAGGTTTGTTGATATTGATCTCAAGTACATTTGAATGTGCTTATCTTTTTAGCTGGTGAAAATAATGGTAAACCAATCATGTCACAGGCTACTCATGTACTCAAAATAGTAAGTCTCACACTCTTCCATACGTGTTGTTGTCATTACATGGTCATTTTTGTTGACACATACAGTATGTCGTATCAGCTTCCGCAAATTGTTTTTCTGAACGAACAATTTGATTACCCTGATGAATATGCATATCCAAGATGGCCTTACAAATCAACGTAGCCCTCTAGTCACCAATATTCATCCGATCTTCACAAAACAAAATTTCAACACTGATGGATTACACCGATTAAAATAAAAAATCTGTCACTTTGCATATCCAGGATGACTCTTCCTTACAAATTGATGTAAATGCTCTACATTCGCCAATATTCACCAGTTTTTTTAACACTCCAAAAAATTGCATTTCGGAGATGGCTGCCCCAGCTCTTCTTTACAAATTGACAACAGTCGCCAACAATTATCAACATTGAGTGTGGAAACTTTACTATTCGCCCCACAAACATCCAACTAAATTACTGTTTTTGCATTGTTTTCAGGGCTTTACAAACATGATCTTGAGGCAATAGCCCAAGACTTGGCTTGTGTTGCTCTGTAGTTTCCCACTAAAAATGTGAGGTTGTCCGAGTCTGTCAATACATATATTAGTCCCAACAATATGTACAAGATTGTCTTTGCATCTTGTATTTCTCTTTTATCATCAATACACAAAAAGTACTTTATGCCGAGTGTCTTATTTTCATTTAAAAAAATATATCAATAGCTTCTGATCCTTGCCCATCAGAATTGGTACAGTGCCCCAGGCAGTTACCCTGGACCATTTTTATATTGTCCCGGGCATTGGGCGGTGGGGTTTGTATAACCCTGGGCCCGTTTTCTCATACAAGTTACGATATATCGTAGGCTTCGGATTGGTCGAGATGGCCATCTCAAACAATCAGAAGCCTTCGATATATCGTAACTTATTTGAGAATACGGGCCCTGATTTGCTGCATTATGTTTTGGCCAAGACTAAGCATTTCTGCGTGTTAACGTGAGGAAAAAAAAATTGGCCCTACTGGAACTGCAGTATACCTATGATAAATTGAGCTCTGAGAAAATTAGCTAATATTAATTAAGATACAGTCAGAATACAGTGCAAGAGATTGCAAAATTCAGTTGTCTTACGATACATTTTCAATCAAATTATGGATTTTGTACATTTTAGGTCTAAATCAAAGCAGGGATGGTCAATCCTAAAATTGCTCTAATTCTAATTCTGGAGGGTATGCTTCTATTTTGCTAAGTTGTCAACACACATTTCCAGAACTTTATTAGTTAGTATGTATTACTTATTTGTATTTTTATTATATTTAGGAACCACATTCTAATGGACCCCTGTTTATGGAATTGGCTTTTTATCAACGTTGTGCCAAGCAAGAGGACAGTAAGTACTGTATTTATTTTAATAAACGCCCATATTGATTATTTCAATAAACGCCCAGCCCCCTGATTTGAAAATAAAATCCAGATCATGTACACTATATGATCATTAAATAGCTACTCTAATAAGCGCCCATCCTCCCTGTAATGTCAAGGGTTATTGTAATTAACGCCTCTGGCGTTTTTTACTATAAATGCTGTATTTAAAAAATTATTGTCCAGTTTAGTCACATTCTCAAGCTTATGTTTCTAATATTATATTCTTAGAACTCTAAATCATGTACCGTAGTATCAACAGATTTTACTAAGACTACTTTCATTGTGTTGTGCAGTTCAGGAATGGGTCTCTAAAAAAAAGATGAAGTCAATTGGTGTCCCTAAGTTTGTAGCATCAGGACAACACGATGATGGGCAGCAGAAATGTCGCTTTATGGTGATGGATCGCTTTGGTTCTGACCTACAAAAGATTTTTGAAGGAAACGGAAAGGTTTTTTCAATGAAAATTGTCTGCATATTAGCCCTACGTGTGGTAAGTTTCTACACTGAAATAGGAATAGCTAGAAGTTTATTTATAATCATGTATCCTCGGATGGCTTGAGAAAAACCATTCTCCATTCAAATTGTACTTGTTCTGAGCTTAATTTGTCTCTCAGAGCAGTGTGGTACCAACACCCCACTGACTCTGGTGTGGCACCCATGACGGATGTGCAAAAAACACTACTTTATTGGTCGGTTTTTATTAAATATATATAACTTATCTGATGATGCTTGTGACAAAACCTAGGTCATGGCTTGCAATAAAATTTGTTTACGTTAAAAGTTCATTTTTATAAATTATTCAATTGTTTTCAACCTTTAGCAAATTGACAGAGTCCATCCCCGCTTGCATAATATAGCAGAACAACACCAGTCCTAGATTGAATTGTATGGTTGAAAAGGTGAAAATCTTATTTGTTGACATCTCCCCACCCCCCCCCCCCCCCCCTGTGTTTATCAAGCTCTGCGCATAGGAGTTTCAATCTGCGGCAGATAAAACCAATGCCAGAGGAAAGTTAGCATACATGCCGCCCTTTTCTTGCATTTAAATCAGCATATTACTTTAAAAAGAGGCTTTACTTTTGTTTTAAATCACACAGATTTGAACCACCTATAGTCAGGAAATGTTTAGTGCACTTAAAATTATGCAACCAATCGTGGATGGACAAAAAAGTTTTATTTTATCCTCATTTATTCGATTCAGTTGTTTTAAATCTTCTAGAGGATTGAATATAGTCCCCACTTCAAATAAATGAGAAGAAAAAAATCTTTTTTTGTGAAAATTAACCATATATATATTTTTTTCACTCGATGAAAATTATTTTACTTCCCCTAGTCTGTATATGTGACTGATGAAAAAATCAGTGTCTATAGAAATCCTATGAGGTGCTGGGGAGCAGATTTATATTTATAATCCATAGTCTAATAAGATTTGTTTCAATCTATATATGTTCACTCATTGACTTAATATTTCAATGAAAATAAAAAGTTATATACATGTATAATGTATCAACTACATTTTCTGTATTTATTGATTATTATACTTCTGCTGATTTCAGTTAGAGTGTCTTGCTTACATACATTCTAAAGGTTATGTTCATGCTGATATTAAAGCTTCAAATCTTCTTCTTGGTTTGGGAAAAAGTGAGAATAAGGTAAGCAAAATTTATAAAAAATGTAAGATTTAACCTGTTGACTACAATATTATTATGCTACTGCACTGTTTCTGAAACGAGATTATTTGATGATGTCATAGTTATCTAATCAGACCCGGAGATCTCCGTGGCTCGTATCTGAATGGCCTCCCTAACACAGAGATCGCCAGGGCTTGTCACAAACGGGTTAAGTAAGGTGTGCAAATTTTAATTGATTATTGTTGAGTGATTAATCTCTTGAGTCTAACTTTAAGCACAGGCATTTGAAGTCTTCTGGTGAGAAAAAATAATTCAAAAACATTTTATGCACCCTTGGCCATTAGTAGAGAGAATAGATAAGGCATGCAACACCTCATGCCCTCATTCAATCCCATACAATCCTACATTGCCAACCACCCCGGCCATTTTGTGATTACTTTTCTTAGTAATTGACTTGCTGACAACCATTTCCTCAATACATGTAACTCTCAGTATATAATTTTGTTAATAAAACAGATATTTAACACAATTGTATCAATATAGTACTTAGAAGCGATGTGTTCATCACATAAATGCGAGGATATTGCCCTTTTTCGGATTCTGAACACCTGGAATACTACCATCTCGCTGGGGAAGCCCCCACCCAGCAAACACAAAACATTTTTGTAACATCTGTACCACATTGGCTCAATGTCTTCCACATTGGTCCAACATTGTACAAATGTTGTACCAATATTTTGTGTTTACTAGGCAGACCCTCGGCAATCCACCCCTGAGACACAATCTCAACCCATGTTACTTGTATGCACCTAGTCTGGGATGCAGCTGGTTTGTACGTACAAAATTTGTACTGGTAGTACAAATACAGTAAAACCTGATATGAGCAGCCACAGGAGGCAGATTAGTGAGGCTCTTCCCTCAAAGAACCCGTTCTCAGATAGCTGTGTGCGCAAATATTTATATAACACTTGGTCAGATTTTGGAGTGGATAATTATCACTTTTAGCAACTTATCTTTCAGTATTAGGCTATTTCATTGTATCTTTGTCGTTTTAGTAAAGCTTGGTTGTATGACTGCCACTAGCCTGCTGTTTGCTGAATAATAATGTGGTTTACATAATGTGTCATCTCTACTTTGTCCAATTATATCGGGAAAAATAAAAAATCATAATAGCAAAAAAATTCCTTTTTCAATTGTGTGAAAACACCCCTGGAAATACCTTTTTGGGGACTAAGATAATAATACAAAAAAGTGCACTTTCTATTTTTTATTTCCCTGACACCTGGTCTGAATCTGCTGAAAATATTTAAAAATTATAAAGTAATCTATTTTATTTTTTCCCTGTTGCCTGCTCTAATTTTTCTCCAAAAAGATTTGTACACCACATTAGTCTCAGAGCATACCATTAGCTGAATAAGATAAATACAATGTTCACATGAGCTGAATAAAAATAAAAACATTACCTGAGCTGTTTAAAAGCCTTGCATGGGCTGACCAAGAGCATTACTTGAACTGAGTATGAGTCTTGTAAACATGAGCTGAATTTAAGAGCATTACATGTCAATATGATTATCACATTAGTTGAAATTGACATCTTGTAGGCTACATTATATTTTATATAAGGGCACTTTCACATAATAGGTTGCATACAGGAATAATACAGTTGTTTGATCAAGAGATCCTCATCGTGATTATCAAGACGTCACACAAATTGTTTTCTAATGTGACACATTACTGCCCATCTACAGACCAAATTTCATGAGTCCAGATGAAAAATTGACAAAATTATTGAATAATCACTGTCAAATTTGCCACAATTATGCTGTCTCAAATGAAATTTCAGCAATTTGCAGCCAACATAACTGTTACAAGATTTAGTATATCGATGTGTTTCACACTTGAAAAATAAACTTCTGTTGCTCAACGACTAAACAATCCAAACCTTTTCTAAATAGCTGGTCTGTGCGCGAAACCATGCAGGATTGTATCAAAGCACACCATTTTCGTTAAACAAATTTTCAGTTTGTCCTCTCCAGGACAAAGGAGGTTGCCAGCTAAGAATAATAAAGTTATTTCACTTTTCTGTTAATGTAGTTGTAATATAGCTTATCAGTAAGCAATATCAACTCAATTATTTAATCGGCAAAGCATAGTTCCCATGCTATATACATTGAAAATCTTAATAACTAATTTTCCGTTAAAATATGTCCTCTCCAGGACATTCAAGTCCGTAAGTACTGAGGTATGTTATAGTTTCATTTTTGTTGTTACATTATTTAACCCGGTGTGAATGGACCACAAAGGGTCAATCTGTAACATTTGGAGGTCGACCATTGCTAATAAATACAGAAATGTTAAAAACGCAAATGTCCTCTCCAGGACACAATTTTAACACGGGGTTACCGACAAGGTCAAACAACCTGAATATACACTTATTTGAAGTAGCAATATTCACTTTGTCAACACAACTGGCTAAGACTAGTTAATCTAGTTATTAGTAATTTTGTATCCACCATTATACTGGTCATAGGATCCACCTCAAAATCTATACAATATTGGTTGTAACATGTGATTCTATTCTCGGGATACATCCAAGTTTTGCATACAATCTCATTATAGAACCATGTTTATACCCAGATAATAAACAGAACAAATTTAAAAGACACACTGATAATGTGCCTCCTTTTTATAAAATTCCTGAATGTCCTGGAGAGGACATAATTTTAACATCGAATGTATGTCGCTTGTGTTGAATATGATTTATGTATTTTATGTCACAAAATTGGCTCATTACACACTGTCTACAGCCTTGGTCTGGTCTAGAATTGACTGGAGTCAGTGAGCACCCTGGCATGCTGAGCACCATGCTGGTCTCCTGCAGGCTCAAGAGGTTTTGGAGAGGACTCTCGCAGTTTGGGCGGGGGGGGTGGGTGGAGAAAAAATGAGGACAGTGAAATGTGTGCACTTTTTGAGGGGGGTAACCGTGGATAGAAGAAAAATTTAAAAGATGTTGTTAAAATGCTGGTCAAAAAAACATTGGTTTAGTATGCTGTACATATGTCGCACTGCGAACAAAAGACGTTGTGCCAATGTTGGCTAGCGCTCAGCGTCTTAAGACTGTCATGCTTCGCTGAGTAAACAGGAGTGGGGTCCGCCTCAATATAAATATTATGTTTCAGTGAAGCAAAATGACCCATCTGCTCTTAAGGCAACATTGTTTGAGGGGTGGTTCAGGGTAGTGTGACACTTGTTTGCTTTTGTGTATGGCAATATTGAGAATTAGCATACCTAGCATTGCTTTGATCAATTGATCGCCAACATAACTTTAGAAGCAAACAACGTTCTAAATTGGGCAACTTCAATCAGAAACTTTATATGAACACTAGAAATACTGGCTCTACATTTACCTTTTATATATTAATCAATTTAAATATTATACATCGTAATTGTTTGTATTTATATTACTAACAAAATGCCCTTTAATTTCAATTACGTAACATTAACCATGGTAACAAGGTTTGTTTGTTAAAAAAGTAAGTTAACTAAGTAACAAGAGCACACTCGACAATAGCCCGCCGCCATTACATTGAACTGAAGTTATTGCGTCAAGGTCAAAATGCAAAAAATCACAATAAATCGGTCATTTTTATTTTTTTCTCTGCCATCATTGAACTTGTCTGAGAACTGCTCATTAGTAACATGCATAACAAATTTGGGAAGAATACATGAAAAAATGTTCATGTTATCGCGCCCACAAGGTCAAATTATTGAAGTAAAATGCGAAAAATCTCAATAAATCAGCCATTTTGATTTTTTTTCAGTCATTATTGATTTTGTCCGAGAACTGGTTACACGAGTAACAAGCATAACAAATTTGGAAAGAACACATTAAAAACTTTTCAATCGCACCCACAAGTAAATGCATGTTAACGCCGAAGCCGCCAGTATTCAATTGCAATAGCCCACCTTTTTTAATTAAAATTAAAAGGTGGGCTAAAAAGCTGTAATTTTTCAAATTAGCAGCCAAAAGCATTAAAAAATGTTTTTATTGATCCATTTCAATATTTATGTTGTGGTGGAAAAATTGTCCTAAGCTTGACCCATATTTTATGTTTATTGGTGGTCAAAAAGAGAGCAAGCACAATTTGATGAAGCCCTTGATCCTCTTTACTTGCTAGCACTGTGAGGTGCTGTAGGTGCTTTCACAACTCCATTGAGTATACACTTGTATATAAAGCACAAGGTGAATTGACAACCTGACTATATGGGGCTCTGAGAAGAGTAAATATGCACGTGTCAAGTCATAAGCAATAAGCTGACTACTAGCATACATTGCGATAACATATGGTATGTCATAAGCAAAGAGCTCATCATCAGAGGGTTCAATTTGTTTTGAAAATATTGTGTACAGCGATTTGCAACCAAGTTCCACATTGTACGGGTTTTTCCTATCATTAAAGATGAAATATTTTGGTTATCAATTTCAAGTTTGATTATCAATTGGCCAAAATTGTGTAGCTATTCGCTACGCAATACTGAAGAAATTGAACACTGCATCTTTCATTGCAAAGTATGGGCTGGCAGCACAACGGACATGGGTGGCTGGTTGAGGATGACGGTTCAATAATGATGCTGTGGTCCAGCTGCTCAAAGGCAAACAAAATATATCTCAAAGTGGTCAGTTCATGCCCCTTGCCTCTGGCGGCTGATAGCTTCAAGACTGATCTCCAGGTTGGTCAGGTCCCTAGATCCTTGTCATGTCACCCTTATGGACCTCCTGATCATTTGTTCATTATTAAATCTCAACCTACTATGTTATGGATTCCTAAATTGTTTTAGTGTTGTCTACTGTTGTTATTATTATTATTTAACAATTAGATACAAACGCAGGTACAGGATGACTAGTACAGTACTATATGTAACTTGAAGACTGAATCATATGATTGTTATAATATCACTAAGCCATTGCTAATGCTTGACATCACTGATAATAGAAATATCAGAGAATATGTTATTCATGGTTCTAATAGAAATATCATATAATGCGCACCAGTGGTCTCTATAATTATATTGACTTAACAATTAGCATTACTGTAAATTTGAATAATCTGACAGTAATGTGCAGCATTTGTTGAGCTCAGATAATACTACATGTATTTCTCAATTAAAAATAGCTAATGAAAGAAGAATTACCCAAGTAGAATTGGAATTTAGGCTTTTTAAATCAACTGTTAAAAATTGTCCTCTCCAGGACATTTAAAAAAACAGAACAAACTCGTGAAATATACAACTTAATTTCTGGAGTTAAATCTACCCTTCACAACCCTTTAACTGAAAGGGGTGTACAGCGCATTTCAACAAATGGGACATATAAATAAACATCCATTATTGGCACTGACTGCCCAATTTCTATCTTCAAAGAGTCGGGTTGTTGTTATTGCGATTGAATCTAAATTTTACATGGCTCTCAACTACATCATATACCCGTATGTATGTGTGTGATCAACAGCACTTTTCTTTATAAATAAACTTTTTAATGTAGGGTCCAATTTATTGATTTATCAGCAAAATTTAAGTTTCTATATTCAAATGTTAAAAAAACGTCCTCTCCAGGACATTTTAACAACAGAAAATTCCTAAAATAGAACGCCTGATAATTTTGTCAATTTTGTGAATATTGCCCCGAAATTTCGAACGTGTCTGCTCCTACCCTTCTACTAGTTGCTCTCTTCATCCTAAGCAGCAAGTAGTGTTTTATTTAATTTAATGGTAATTGAAAGGACGGCAGGTGTGTGATTTCTCAAAGTTTTTTTGGAAAATGTATGACATTTTTTCGTTTATGACTATAATAACACTTTTTGTCTCACAATTAAAATAAATATGAACCAGTCAAACAGTGTAGGGACAAAAAGAGTCAATTTGAACTCTTAATGCCTCTCCTGCAGCCACTGAGAAAATTAATGTAATTATTTTCCAATATGGTTATCTGACATTTAAAATTTGCCTAAAATTTTATTCAGTTAAGTTGTTGCTCTGAAAACTTGCAAGAAGATCCACAACATATATCTGCATCATATAAATTTGGAATAATACAACATCAAACAACTTCAAAAAAACACATTTTGAGACAAATTATGCAACCTATACCATGAAAGTGCCCATAAATATTCAGCTGATGTTAGTTACCATGTTTGTTCGCCTAATGTTGAAGCATCCCTTAGACCATTCACCCTGAAGACCATCTAAATGTCTCCTTCAGTGCTGTCAGGCTCTAGTTTACTGTGACTGTTATGTGTTGTGTGAAACCAAGAAATAATTTTTACACTGTTTTTTTTATGTCAATATGAATATATTTGTTAAGGTTTTTCTAGTGGATTATGGTTTGGCTCAAACCTTCGTCTCACGCGACAGTGGTAAACATAGACCATATACAGAAGACCCAAAACGTTGTCATGATGGAACAATCGAATTCACCAGCAGAGATGCTCACAAGGGTGTTGGTTAGGATTACACAATCACTAAGCAATTTTATCTTTAACCTTTTCACCACCATACATGACGGGAATTTCCGTCGTCATTCGTCAATGAACGTAACCATAAAATGACACAAATTTTCGTCAAATATATACTACATTTATGTATTTTTCGTCATTTGAAGCTGGAAATTGCGTTAGCAATTCCAGCTTCAAATGACGAAAAATAGAACTCCTACACCAGTATATCTGGATCCTGGTATGCAGGATCTTGTGACTTTCAGAAAAAGCCTGTACAAACCCCTTGCCCTTTTTATCACCAAATTCACTTTTGTAAGCTGAATGTTATATCATCGAGCTGACACACATTTGCTTTGGTGGTTAAAGGGTTAATGTGCTAAGATTATTTTTTAAATTAAGTAGTCATCTCTAATTTGATAGAACAGATAGAATAGTTATACACTTCACATGTTTTAAATTACATAAACAAGTAATCATAGTGATTCCAAATGTGTTTTGTTTTGTGTTGGTACTTAACCCTTACAGTGCGGGGAGCGACTTTAGTCATCTGATTCTGATGTCTAAAGTCAATCCACGCACTGTCAGAATAAAAATATATTTAATGTTCGTAAGCCCATATTAATCATAGGAATTTAAATAAATCAGGAAGAGCTGACTAAGACATTTATGATTAATTCAAATTGAAAAAAAACCTTTGTACTTTTTTTTTTTAAATTGTCAGCGCTTTAAGGGTTAATTAGTTTCTATTATATAGTTTATCATATGACGATCAAATAATTTATTTACAAGGGAGCTAACATAAATATATATTGAAACTTTTCATATATTTAGCACCATCAAGACGGGCAGATATTGAGATTTTAGGCTATTGTCTAGTACAGTGGCTTTGTGGACAGCTTCCTTGGGAAAAAAAACTACTTGACAAAGAGTATGTTATGGCACAAAAAATAAAGTAAGGAAGTTATTATCATTTATCTTTATTAATTGCAATGAATTTCCATTTACATGATGCTCAGCATTTCTGCTCCTTTTCTTTTTTGTGTCACTAATTTTTTTTTGTCTTTTATTTTTTAACAGAGCTTTAAAAAACATACCAGCTTTTCTGACGGAATGTTTCTCATCTAAGAAGTTCCCAGGTTAGTAATCTGATACATTTTTATAATATTTCTAATTACTGTTTATGCATGTGGTTCGGGATCTATTTATATTTCACTATGTTATCAAAAAAAAAAAGACAAGTGTTTTTGAAATACAATTTTTTTACATGTTTTTATGTTTGCAGTTTTATCACACAATGGGTCATTATTAATTATAATATTGACCTATCAGGTCTACAACTTATATATAATATTAAATAACAGCCCTAAGTGATATTCTGAAAAATATGTTACACTGTTGAACAGGTTTTCTAATTATTATTTTAAAATTTTATTTTTCAAAGATAAAAATTGATTCTATGTATTTAAATGTTTTAATTGCATGACACTATTTCTTAATCTTAAATTAAAGTTATATTTACTTCTAACTGTATATATTTTTTATCTCAGTTTCTAATATTTTAATCTGAATTGACATATGTATTCTAAGAGGCGACCATATTCCAATAAATGCCCGCCTTCATGATTTGAAAATAAAACCCACGATCATGTACTCTATATGATCATTAAAAAACTACTCTAAGAAGCGCCTATTCTAATTAATGCCCCAGGTGTTTATTAGAATAAATGCAGCACTTTGTTTGCATTGCATGGTGTCAATATACTACACATGTCTCTTTATGATTAAATTATCACAAAACTTACCACAGTTCCCCGATCTTGTCAGCTGAAATATCTAAGAGGATTTGGAGCAAAACCAGTACACAAATCCATGATTTATCATACTGTCATACTGGTTATGATCTTTCTTTATTCAAAATTTTCAACTAAATCAAAATATATTATCTATTTATTTTCTACTAAATCGCTCAGAACATATGATATAGAAAATTGGCAAACCAATTGCTGCTGTGCACTCAGCGTTACGAGAATTATAAGCATAGTCTCTACATCATAACAAATTGAATGAATGAATTATTCCACTGGGAAGGTTCTCATTATTTTATGTTGATACTTCTTCGGCGTATAAAATAAAAAATTCTCACAATTTAAGAGCAAATTGCATCCACTTTGTTTTTGTTATTCAGATATGTTGAAGTCATATTTGACGTATGCTTCAACTATGGAATATGATGAAGAACCTGATTATAAATTGCTGAGCAAACTATTTCATACTGCACTTAACAAAATCGGATGTAAAGATGATGTTTTAGATTTTTCTAAGGCTGTGAGTAATAATGTATTTCCCACATCATTTTCACACAAATGTCAAGTATATACACTGTACATTTTTTGAATAACTAACTACATGTTTATTTTTTATAAATAGTCATATTTTCCGTCATTTAAAGCTGGAAATTGTGTTATTAATTCCAGCTTCAAATGACGAAAAATACAATTGAAACAATTCAGCAGGACAAGGGTTAAGTTCCAAAGTTGGATCAGTATTATTTTTTAAATAAATCATTTTAAATGATTCATCATGGTTGTTTTTTTAAGCATGGGTCTTTATCACACAAACATGTATGTTTACAAAATGAATGACCCATCTATTTTATTGGAAAATTAGGCATTTTTTCATGTCTTACGCTACATTTTGGAGGGGTTTGCGGGTGCTATTCGTTTTTTGAAGTGTGAGAACTTTTGAAACGGACCCCAACTGTATAGCTTCTTATATTACTAGTGGTTTACAGCACATCTCTCTATTACACTCAACAAACTGTGTGATAACAAATAATAGCTGTACATGTATTTACAAATCTTAGATTTGATATCTCTGAAACCTGGCCTGTGGGCTGGTTATCAATTACTGTAAACTTTGATTGATAACTAGATCATTAACATGGAAGGACATGGTGGGACATGGTGCACAGTTATACAAGAATCAATTAACATTTTCTGATAATTAACAAAACTTTAAAACAATGTGATGGTGCTGGCAAAAGTTTCATACAGTGAGCTCTTCATTGTTTTAATATATAAGAAATATAATTGTCCATATCTTGATTCTCCATATCAGAACTGATCTTCGTCTATTTATACATGTGCATATTTTTTCTAGAATATTCTGCTTTTTATGTTTATTCTATCTGCTCTGCTAAAGATAAGAATAATGTAGTATGTTAACACTTACAGACAAATGGCAAAAATAGTTCAAGCGATGAAGAAATACCTGTGACTACCAAGAAAAGGAAACAGAAATTGCCTCCCCCAGAACCTACATCCCCAGTTGGAAAATCTCCAAGACTAGAAACACCCAGAAAACGATCTCCAGTTGTAAAATCACCTTGTGTAAAATCTCCTAGAGTGGCATCTCCCAGAGTGACGTCTCCCAGACCGTCAGCTGCTACAATAACATCACCTGGAGTCGTATCTCGAGTTGTGAAATCACCTCGAGTAAGAAACCCAGGCAAGACGTCATCGTCAAGTATTAAATTTCCACCAAAGAACTCATTATTACCAAACATAACGTCACCTGTACAGACATCAACAGTGAACAGTGAAACTAGCAAAGCATCAAAGAAAAGAGGCTTAGCAGATAAAACAGGTGCTGTACAATGTTTACATACCTTTTTACACTTTGGTCACAAACGAGTATTGATGTTACACTCTTATTACATAAAATATCAATTGAATAATTTTTGCCTATCTAAAAGTGATTTTTTCCTGTTGCCATTAGGCCTAACAGGTATAGTCTCTTAGCTGTGCAGTGTCACGTCACAGTGACTCAACTCACTACGTAGAGGCAGTAGTAATTATAGCTCACTCTCTGACTATAGTATTAATAATTATCCCCCGCCCGTAGGGGAAGGGTGATTTTAGTCGCGCCAGGATTCTGTCTGGCGTCACGTTTTCTTGTGGGCTCAAAAACTAATGGTCAATTTTTTTTGAAATTTCAACATGACATTCAGGACTAGCAACATGGGGATGTGCAAGTGATTTTTTAAAGATGCTACCAAAATTCAAAATGGCTGCCAGAGGGCAACTCCAAAAAATTTTGTGGGCACATAAACTCTAAAACTTAAAGTCAGAAATTATTCAAATTTTACTATCACTTTCCCCACCATATGGAGATGTGCAGGTGACTTTTTCAAGGTTTTACTGAAATTCAAAATGACCGTCACAGATCAACTTCTATTTTTTAGTGGGCGCAAAAACTCAAAAAATTAGTTTGGTCATTTTTTTAAATTTTAAGATCACATTCCTAGCAACATGTGGATGTGCAAGTGATTTTTCAAAGATGGTACTAAAATTCAAAATGGCCGCCTGAAGTCAGCTTTAAAAAATTTTGTGGGCGCAAAAACTTTACATCAGAAATTATTCAAATTTTGAAATCACATTCCCCACAATATGGAGATGTACAGGTGATTTTTTTAAGGTTTTTGCTGAAATTAAAAATGGCCGCCATGGATGAATTTTTTTGAGGTCGCAAAAACTTGAAGTCGTAAATTATTCAAATTTTACAATCACATTCCCCACGATATGGAGATGTGCATGTGATTTTCTCAGGGTTTTACAGAAATTAAAAATGGCTGCCATGCATGAACTCCATAATTTTTTGTTGGCGCAAAAACCCAAAAATTGAAGTCAGAAAAGACAGAAATTTAAAATGGCCACCACAAGTCGACTTTCTTAATATTTGTGACCGCAAAAACTCTTGTTTCCCATGATAGCACTAATTAGAATTTTTGCGAGATTGTTAAAGTTGCGAAAACATCCTCCTTGCGAGAATTAATACCTCACCTCAGTGCTAATATTACCCGATTGGCAGTACAGTGGTCCCCGCTGTATTGCCCCCAAGTTATAATGCCAACCCCGCCTAATGCCAAGTAAAGAGTTGGAACCAATTTTCGCCAATGTTAATTACCGCGGTACAAGCCATCCGCAATATTGACCATCCTCTAATGGTTTTTAAGGGCAGGGGCCCTAGGGTAGTGGTTGGCACCGCTGCCTTTCACACCAGAGTTCAGGGTTCGGTTCCCGGTCTCAGCGGTTTGTAAGAAACAAAAATGTTTCTTCCCCATCCACGTGTGAAAGTCAATATTGTGGGGAGCCTCGGTGACCGAGAGGTAACGTGCTCGGCCTCAGACTGCCAAGACTCGAATTTCGAATCCTGTGTCTGGAGGATAGTGTCATCGCAATCATCTCACCATCCTCAGGAGGTTCTCCTGGCCCAGTTTAGCCTATATGTGCACAAAGGTGGCCTAAAGCCCGATTCATTTCATTTCGTTTTTTCCAATGGTTTTTAAGTCCCAATGTCACTTTTTTCATATGTTTTCCCCTAACAAGCCTAATTTGTCAGAGATCGTGACTGTTAAATAAATACTCTTGATTGATCAGCAATCGCCGTCTTTGCACACACACACGCCAGTGGGCACCTAGGCGTTCACAAGTTCAGGAAAGCGTGGTGTGAATGGAATGTCACACCCATTGTTTCTAAACACTGACTGGCGCCTCTGGTGTATTCCTTTGACCCCGGGACTAGGCATAAGGCCTAGCTAGGCCTACATATAAATTGAATTAACCCCGATTCAAATGCGGTTCATAATTTATTGTTTTTTTCTTGTGCATTATTAAATCTTATTTTTCGGCATAGTGATCTGAATAAAACAATATTATATAGGGCCTACTGTAATTTTTACCCCTCAGCCATTAAGGCTGTGGGGTATAGTGATCACCAGAGGCGGGCTGGCGGGCGGTCAGAAATTCAGCTCTTACTAAAAAGTTAGCTGGTGAATTTTCAAAATTAAGGTTTATTATTGACATGCAATAGTTTTCAACTGTTTAACTTGTCCAAATTCTGTACACAGATCCATGTTATGAAAAAGAGGTCAAGTTTGAAATAATTCAAGATGATTGAACTTTAACGATTCTGAGGATCAAGTCACAGTAGTTTATCCTAATTAAAAGGACCGACTTTAGACATCAAATTCTCTATAGATGACAGATTATGCCGTCTAAAGTCGATCCCCGCACTGAATTGAGTAAAATATGGAGAGGATGCATCTTGAAAAAATTCGAATCGATAAAATTCAAAATGGCCGCTTATCGGCCATTATTCACTTTCACATGGCCGTTATTTGGTCAACCGTGCTAGATGGCTAGACCATTACTGTAAAACGAAATGTGAGATTTCAGATGAGGATGCATCTTTTAAAAAAAATTGACTTGATCAAATTTAAAATGGCCGCCTTTTCAGCCATTATTCATTTTCACATGGCTGATATTTGGTAAACCGTGCTAGATGGCTAGACCATTACCTGATTACTATAAAACAAAGTGTGAGTTTTCGGGGGAGGATGCACCCTGAAAATTTTTAACTTACGAATTCAAAATGGCCGACAATCAGCATTATTTACCTCGATAGGCCTGATATCAGGTAAACCGTGCTAGATAGCTAGACCATTACTATAAAACAAAATGTGACGTTTCGAGAGAGGATGCCTTTTAAAAACTTTCAACTCAATCGAATTCAAAATGGCCGCCTATCGGCCACTATTTACTTTCACATTGCTGATATTTGGTAAACCGTGTTAGATAGCTGGACCATTACTATAAAACAAAATGTGAGATTACAAGAGAGGATGCATCTTGAAAAAAATTGACTCGATCAAATTCAAAATGGCCGCCTATCGGCCATTATTCACTTTCACATAGCCGGTTTTTAGTAACCGTACTAGATGGCTAGACCATTACTATAAAACAAAATGTGAGATTTCAGGAGAGGATGCATCTTGAAAAATTTTGACTTGATCAAATTCAAAATGGCCTCCTATCGGCCATTATTCACTTTCACATGGGCGATATTTGGTAAACCGTGCTAGATGGCTAGACCATTACTATAGAATGAAATGTGAGATTTCAGCTGAGGATGCATCTTGGAAAATTTTGACTTGATCAAATTCAAAATGGCCGCCTTTAGGCCATTATTCACTTTCACATGGCCGATATTTGGTAAACCGTGCTAGATAGCTAGACGATTACTATAGAATGAAATGTGAGTTTTCAGCTGAGGATGCATCTTGAAAAATTCTGACTCGATCAAATTCAAAATGGCCCCCTATCGGCCATTATTTACTTTCACATGCCCAATATTTTGCAAACTGTGTTAGATGTTAGTCCATTACTATAAAACAAAATTTGAGTTTTCGGGGGAGGATGCACCCTAAGTTTTTAACTAATTTATATCGAATTCAAAATGACCGTAAATCAGCTATTAGTTAACTCGATTGGCCTGATATCGGGTAAACCATGCCAGATAGGTAGACCATTACTGGGATACTGGTTAGGATCATTAATTTCAATGGAGGTTTGCAATCTCTGACAGACTGTCTAGTTCTTATCTTAACTCTTAGACTGGGCTTCTTAGACCTAGTTGTCTTGCGTCTTGATTTTTGACCTAGACTAGGATTACATTAATAACCCTATACAAAATTGCTTAAATCAAATTCTAATTCGGAGCGGGAGCTCCTGGACTTATGTAGTCTTGTTACTTTAGTATTGGTTTATATGAAAATATTTCAGTGCTCGAAGGGTTAAACTGAATTTTCGTATTTGATGCGCAAGTTCATCTGAGTCAAGTAGTTTTTCAGATATTACACGCCACCTATGTATTTCACAATATTATAAATATCCATACATGCTGTATATTGAATATTATGTATTAAATATGTGTTTCAGTACTTCTGTATTTTTCAGATTAGTTTTTTTTAGCGGGAGCTCCTGGACTTACCTGGTCTTGATTCTGTTAATTCAGTGATATAATGTTATCTCTATTATATTCTCTACTTTCAGATGGCAAAAAAAGCAAAATCAGGAAAATCTTGAGTACTGTTGGAACTCAGACCTCACCAGGACTAAAAGGATTGCGACGCAGCAGGAAGAAATAATTAAAAAATATATATATTTAGCTCTGATATAGGGTTTATGTGCTAATGTCACGATTCTTTGAGAATCTGTTCCCTTTGGATAGTCTTATCTGATGTACGCCTTGACAATAATATGGGATAAAACAGAGATTATTTTCTTGTGTCAAATAAGCACAGATGAATGATTTGTGCTTTATTCTCAGAAAAAAATTGACTAGCATGAAGTTCTTTATATCAAGATTGTGAACGTGACATCAAGTGTTTTTTATGTTTATATGATACAGATAAGCAAAAGTGTTAGTATATAAATATGCACATCTAAAATATTGTAAATACTACAAGTCACAAAATAGAATAAAATGCCAACAAATAAACTATTAATTTTATCGAAGTGACTCGCACGCCGGCATACTAGATAATAGACTAGTGCGCCGGCATACCGGCGTGCAAGTGTATAGCGGTATATATCTAAAAACGCCGGTATGCCGTGCCGCCGGCCGGAACACGGTACATGAACTGCATTCATACAGGAAGCAGTTACAACTGTTTAACATGTACATATGCATAGTTTCCGAATAATTTATTGGTGAAAAAACTGGACGACAAGTGTAACAAGTGTGATGGACAGATTTCAAATATTTTACAAATATTCACGAGCTTGCAAGTTGTGGACATCTTTCAATAGGACGACTTTTCCTGTTTTCTCAGTGAGGTAGTACACAAACTAGTACTTTTTATTTGGGTAACAGTTATTAAATACGTATATAAATGTAGCCTTCAGCTTGAGAAGATTAATTGCGTATTCCAGACATGTCATCACGAGATAATTCAGCTGAGATCATCTGAGATAATTCAGCTGATAGAATGTGCTTATGCTCACGAAGCCCCCGTTATAATATGTAAAATTTATCCTAATGCATAATACATACCGATAATTGTATTATGCATTTTTGATAATACTGTACATGTATGTAAATAATTGATGTTCTAAAATTCAACCTTTTTTCAAACCAAAACGGTAGGTCATAAGCTATTTATTTTTAGAGATACATTTAAATTTTACTTGTAGGCCCACATAATGGTTTATGTATCACCTTGTTTGTAGTGACATTATATAAATGTCTTATTTTTTATATGTATTACTGTAAAAATGTACATAAAAATGTTGCATCAACGTTTCTTCAAAGTTTTTATATATGTAGTAAAGTGACTCATATTATTTGTCTTCCTTTTCTGTCAAATATTATAGCTATCATGATGCTTCCTGTGTTTAGCATTTTTCGGTCTGCGTGGGCAAATCAGCAATTAAACTCTCACCACAGGTGGTGTCAGTTGCATAAACTGTAATTGAGTGTAGGCCTACATTAATAAAGGTATGAAAGCGATATCACATATTTTAATGGGAACTTAAAATATACCACTCGCCCATAAACGCCCGAGTTTATTATATTTCTACCACATAATACGTTGAAATAAACACAAGGTAATGTCATTCTTAACAATGTTTGACAGTAAAAAGCGTTTTTTCTGCCCCTAACTGACAGATAGATTTTTCAGATTCACTCCGCGTTGCTGTTATCTAAATAATGGAGAATTTATCTATGTGTGCTATCGTTTACATACCCTAATTGTACAGTTTATAGTTGCAATTTTACAGTTTTTGCGGGTGGCACCGCTTGTGCTCTCACTAAGAAGTTAGCTGATAACTTTTGTGTATTTCTCACAGATATGACCCATGTGCCTGAGAAATTATTCCCATATTTTTTGGCACCAGACCATAGAAAGCCATTTTCCAATATGGCCGACCAAAAAGCTTGTGCGCACGATATCGTATGAACCCTTGGATGACTCGCATTCAAATTTTATATGGTGATTCTTTGGATATTTCCGATGATCTATTTACTTTTGGGAAGAGTTCTTTTAAAAACAAGATTGCTGACGCAGGCCATTAAAAAAAATGGCAGCCCAAAAAGCTCATTGTTGCAATATCTTATGAACGTTTGGTTGGATCGCATTCAAATTTGATAGGCTGTTTCTCTAGGTATTTCTGATCAACTTCTGGGAAGAATTCATTAAAAACAAGATGGCTAACGGAGAACATCTTGAAAAAAATCGCCGCCTAAAAAGCTTATGGGCACGATATCTTTGAACCATTGGTGGGATTATATTCAAATTTGATGTTGTGTTTCTAAAGGCATTTCAGATGAGACCTTTTAATTTTGGGAAGAAGTTATTAAAAAAAGATGGCTGACATCTTAAAAACAAATTACATGTTGTGGCAATCTTGAATAAAAAATGTGGTGGGCGTTTTGCTGAACTGACCTGGATATATCTAACGGGGATGCTTTTAATGTGTTTGTGCTGATAGCAGCAGGGGAAGATGGGGAGAAGTGGGTCATTTTTTACATTTTTGTTTCTCACAAATTCACAATTTATTATATCAATTTAACACATCTCCTGAATAAAATTTTAATGTATTTACCATTTTTTACATTTTTGCTTCTCACAAATTCACAATTTAATATATTAATTTAACACGTCTCTTGAATAAAATTTTAATGTATTCACCATATGTTCCAAAGCCACTGCTTAGATGAAACTTGTCAAACTACATTTGTCCGCCAGTTATAAAACTGAAAACTGGACCAGTTGTCCCTGTTCCAGGGGGAACTGAGCCACCATGTGAGAGAAATGGTCCGTACCTGACTGGTGATAAATTAGTCTATGACAAAAAGACATAAACCATAAAATTGGCTTTCATTTCTATAATTTACTGTTGCTCTTGTCCAGTAAGTCATTCAAGTAACCATATTAAATCATTCAAGACACCAGATTTAAAAAAATTGCCAGTGATCAAAGCCATAATAAGACCATTAAGTTATGTATGATTGTGTCAAATATTTTCAGTTAATGATAAAATAGGTGCAACAGTTATTACGGTCCTCCCAACTGCTGCTGTGGTGCTCCCATAAGCTTCTGCTATGCTCCCAGCAGCTACTGTGGTGCTTGAACAGCTGCTGCTGGGCTCCCTTAAATTGCTGTGGTGGTCCTGACAGCTGCCTGTGGCACTACCAACGGCTGCTGCGATGCTCTCATAAGCTGCTGCCGTAAGCTGCTGTATTTCTTCCAGCAACTGCTGTGGTGCTCTCATAAGCTGCTGCAATGCTCGTACAGCTGCTGCTGGGCTCCATTAAGCTGCTCCGACAGCTGCCTGTGGAGCTCCCAACAGCTGCTGCGGTGCTCCCAACAGCTGCTGCGATGCCCCCATAAGCGGCTGCCATAAGTTGCTATATTGCTCCCAGCAGCTGCTGATGTGCTCACAATAGCTGCTGCAGTGCTCCCAGCAGGGGCTCTGAAGTCGGAGACCATTGGTTCGAACCCCATTCTGGCCTTCAAAGAAACAAAATGTTTCTCACTCGTAAAGATAGAATATTGTGAAGAACTTCCGTGATTGAGAGGTAGCGTGCTTGACCTCAGACCGCCAGGGCTTGAATCCTGTATCTGGATGGCAGTGTCATCTCTCTATCCTCAATAGGTTTTCTTGGCCCAGTTAAGCCTATTATGTGAACAAAAGTGGCCTAAAAAACCCATTCATTTGCTCCCAGCAGCTGCTGCTGTGCTCTTAAAAGCTGCTGCTGTGCTCTCAAAAGCTGCCGCGGTGCTCACAAAATCTGTTGCGGTACTCCCAAAGGCTGCTGCGGTGCCCCCAACAGCTGCTGATATGCCAGTGTTTCATCTAGCTATTTCTAACATGGCGCAGCGCCATGTTGTCCTTTATGAGCGCCATGTTGCCCTTTGTGTGCGCCATGTTGCCCTTTATGTGCGCCACGCTGATCTTCTAATATTTAGACAGTGAAATGCCTCTGTGAACTATCATTACGTCATACTCAACCCACCCAGGCCAGTTGCGACAGTGGCGAACAGCCCAGTCACGAATGTCGCGCGTTCACACGTCACTAATGACTTAATACCAGATAGCAGCCTGTGTACACTGTGGTAATAACTGCCGATGTTTACATAGTTAACTGATTCTGTCTGTACCCTTAATTGGGGAGGGAGGGTGATGGAAATGTCTAACCGCGTCAACTGGGTGCCCGGCGTGCAGGATAAGGTGCCCCCAAATGATAGGTGGCGCCATGCCACTTCTGAATCCTAGATGAAACACTGTATGCTCCCCATAAGCTGCTGTTGTGCTATCAACAGCTGCTGCGGTGTATCTTATAAGCTGCTGCTGTGTACTTTGCTTCCATTTAACAGCTGCTGTGGTGATCCCATAAACTGCTGTGGTGCTACAATAAGCTGCTGCTGAGCTCAAAACAGATAGAAAATAACCAGATGAAAATAAACACGTTTAATTGCTATTATTTTATGTGTTAGTATTCTAATCTTGACTTTCTATGTTTATTAGTATTTTTATGTTTTTGTTTTATTATTGTAATGGTAGATTAGTCTCTAGGTTAATGATCTCATTGATTAGCAGTTTGGTGATAACATAATAAGATATGATTCATAAACGCATAAATAAATAAAACCAGATGAAAATAATACACAAAAACTGATGCATGTACTTGATAGTGTAAATCTGGTTCAAATTATTACAACTCCCACCAGAGTAACAGCCAAATCTGAAACTTTGATAGATCATATTTACACTTCAAATCCCGATTGTATTATTAAACACTCTGTACCTTGTTATGCAGCTAGCGATCACTATCCTGTTTGTGCTATTCGAAGGGCGGCTTCTGTGAAACCTAAACATCATTGTAAAATAATATCCTACAGAAATAGAAATAACTTAAATGAAGATCAATTCATATCTGACATGTTAAATGCACCGTGGTCTAACATTCTTTCACTTCATAGTTCCGACAAAGCTTTGGCACAATGGAGTGAACTTTTTAAAAATATTGTTGACAGACATATGCCTGTTGTTCATAAAAAAGTAAAACATGATAGTCAACCGAGATGGATGAATGATGAAATTAGGACTGCCATCAAAACAAGGGATTTCCATAAAAAGAAAACACATTTTGTGCTGTATAAGGCATGGCGGAATAAAGTAGTGCATTTAATCAGAGTTTCAAAAAAAAGGTTTTATATTAAAGCTATTGAAGAAAATAAGAAGCATCCCAAAATTTTATGGAAACATCTAAAAAATGTTTGCGCTAAAAATAAAAAAGACACATCACCTGTCCTCCAAATAGGTGAAGTTTGTATATATGACCCAAGCGAAGTTGCAAATGTTTTTAATAATTATTTTACAAACATCTCCAACAAATATATATCTGCGCGACGATCAGAGTTAGACACGAAATCCGTATTGAAAATTTCAAATTTAATTGATAACAAAATAAATGATACTTTAATTAATTTCTCTATTCCTCATATCACCAATGATTTTGTCTCACAACAGCTGAAACATATGTCAAAGACAAAAGCAACTGGATTAGATGATATAAGTGGCAATGTGTTACAGCTGGCTGCTCCTGCAATCACTCCATCAATCACTCATATATGTAACCTTAGTTTATTAACAGGAGAATTTCCCATGAGATGGAAAGAGGCTAAAGTTAAACCCCTTCACAAAGGCGGATCAGGATGTGAATGTTCAAATTATAGACCTGTATCAGTGTTACCAATTTTGTCAAAAATATTAGAAAAACATGTATTTACTCACCTGTATGCTTTTCTTCAGAAACATAAACTACTAGCTGATAGTCAATTTGGTTTTCGAAAACAAAATTCATGTCAAACAGCTTTACTAACACTAACTGAAAAAATGTGTAAAGGAATAAATGAAGGGAAATATTTTGGAATGACTCAACTTGACATGAGTAAAGCATTTGATCTTGTTAATCACGATATTCTATTGCAAAAACTTAAATTGTACAGATGTAACAATGAAACCATCAAGTGGTTTACTTCTTATCTCAGTTCACGATCGCAAAAAGTGTGTATACAACAAACATTATCAGATTCTAAAACAATATTATCAGGTGTTCCACAGGGATCAATCCTTGGACCACTACTTTTTGTTATCTATATCAATGACATACCTCTATTTTTATCAAATACACAAGAAGTTATATATGCCGATGATGTAACTCTGACCACCATATGTGATGATGTAAAAGGTATTGAATCAAATCTCTTTATTGACACAAAAAATGCTTTAGAATGGTGTAAAGCAAATGATATGGTACTAAGTTTGCCAAAGTGTTGTTTCATGATTGTAGCCAGTAGACAGAGACTTCAGAATGTTGATTCTACAATTGAATTAAAAATTGATGACACTGTTATACCTTGGGTTACCACAACTAAGATTTTAGGTGTTCATTTTGATAATGCTTTGTCGTGGGATGTACATATTAAACATGTTTATAACAAAATTGTTAAAAACCTTTACCTATTGCAACAGATTAAAAGTTTTCCCCCTATTGATTCTAGAAAGTTGTTCTACAACAGTTATTTACTACCACACCTAGATTATTGTTGCATTATATGGGGAAAATGTTCACATACTCTTTTGTACAATCTCGAAAAATTACAAAAGAGAGCTTCTCGTATTATTCTTGATAAAAATTATTATGACTACAACATTAGAAGCGCTGATCTTTTTGCTGAACTGAAATGGCTGCCATTAAAAGCTAGGATAAACTTCAACATAGCAATACAGGTATACAAATGCATCAATGGTTTAAGTAACCAAGGCTTAGAAAACCTATTTACATATTCTAAGAACATTCATACCCACAATACCAGATCTGCTAGCAAAATGAATCTACATAGTAACCATCATTATTACAAACGTTTTTCCTCAATAGGTATTACTGTGTGGAATAATATCCCGGTTGAGATTCGCTCTGTCAATTCACTGTCTGAGTTTAAAGAATGTTTATCTTCCTATTATTGTACCAACAACAAATTAATATATAGGTAATGAATATTCATATATGTGTGCATACATATATATGTGTATAGTTTGTATTTATACACAATTTAATTTCCATAAGTTGGTATGTTATGTATGTAAAACCTTCAATAGTAGAATTTATCATATGTGTCGTATAAAATGTGTTAAAATTTCACATTTTCTCAATAATTATACTGTCAACTATATGTGTATGATTTTACGAGGGCCCATTGCAAATTAGCGCTTCAACGCTAAATGGTATACCCTCATTAAATAAAGATTATTTGATTTGATTTGATTTGATAGATACATAGATAGATAGATTTATTCAGCATTCACATAAAAATAGGGTTAACATCAGTATGATAAATAGGCCTACATTATGCATTCAAAATACAAGTGTGACCACCATTCTGGAACACCGGGGATAAAAACACTGAAAAGTATTCTGGTCCACAGTGTTCCCTATATGCTGTTTCAGAATGGTGGCGACAAGAGCAATTATTTTTTATATTCTTATTAATTACTTATTTATATCACAGATAAACTGTTGACTAGGAAAGTTATAGCATTTTTACAAAAACACAGGCAGAAACTACGTCGACTAAATGAAATATGAAATAATAATGGAAGTTTATTAATAGTGCATACGATGAAATATATTTTATTTGTGATAATATACACTCTAGAACCCTTATTATTTACATGGTTTGTGGAGTAATTTCCAGACTCTGCTTGTTACAAATTAACTAAAGATATATGTGAAAAACAAACTGAATAAAATGGCATTATAATCTCTAAGAGTACATAAATTGGCAAACATACCCGCCTTTATTTATAAGGCTGTATGGTTATATGATCAATAGAAATGAAAATCGCTCCCAGCTTCAGTGATTAGCTCCTCTCTGGGATGCTTTTTGACTCCTTTCTTAAACGAAAGTAAGTCTTCAGCTGATCTCAGAGAAACTGGGAGCGCATTCAATATGTTACCAGCTGAGAATCTAAATGTCTCTTTCTCCGATGATTTTAAACAACCGATAGAATACTATTTCTGGTGAAAAAAGAATGTTGATCATTGACCACGGAGAAGTCCTGCTCAAAATATTGATAGGCATATCCATGGACAATTCGATACATATTGTTTATCTTGATTTACTTAACCCTTTGACAGACTGGGATCCAGTGCAACAAAGTGAACTTTTCTTTGCCACTGTGAGACCTAGGGGGATAGCCTAGAACAAATCGCATAGTTTTGTTTTTAAAAATTTGTAGTTTTTTTGTAAGTTGACCTGGAGACCCTCAAACCATGCGGAGTAGGCATAATCAAAATGACATAAAATTTAAGATGTTGCCAAACGTTCCCTAGCATTTCTATTCAAATTTGCTGCGGTACTCCCATAAGCTGCTGTGCTGCTCCCAACAGCAATACTGCCCGTGGGTAGGCCAAGGCCTTATTCCATAATAATACTAAATATGCGTTTCATACCCAAAGCCTCATTAAGAGCAAGCTCTCAAATCACAGCAAGTTCATATATACCTGAGCGAATATATGAGTTAATAATTCAAAGCCCTTAGCCTTGGCCCCTACTTGGTCGTTGGCTTGCAAAAAAACTGATTTTATTACTGCGGGGATGTCGAAACTGGCTGACCCCACGCTTGTATTCAAACCCACATATTGAAGCTGACGTTGTATAAATGTTATACAAATGTGTTGTGTTCGCTGGGCAGGAGGACTTGCTCTCAAACATTGTACATTTCTCCAATGTTAGTTCAATGTTTGGCCAGCGTCGCAGGCGTTGGTCTAACACTAAAACAGCATTGGGCGAGTGTCTCGTTGGAGTAGTATCCATAGTCTTATATTCAGGTTATATCTACTCAGCTGAATGCACTCGACACGTAGGCCTACTGTATATAGCCCCAGCAGTGACTGTACAGACCTCGCGGGAGCGAGGGGTGAATTCTTAGCTATACTGTATAAAACGAAGGCCTATACACGTGACCTGCGCATGCTCATTCTGAAGTCGACTGTCGGTTTAAATGTCCATCTTGCAATATCATGTGCATCAAATCATGTGTTGTGCGAAATAATGTGTTCTGTGGCAGCATATTTTTGTGCATTTTGTAGGCCCTAAAGTATTTCTATGGTAAAGTGTTATGGCCTGTGGGAGATGTTGGCCAGTGCAGGAGAAGTGAGGCAGGCCCATAGTTTTGGAGAAATGAGCCACTGGCCCAGCTCTCGCCCACTTACACTGCTCACTTTACCCACATCGTCCAGTTCGAAAAATCGATGGTGCCACAATTTTCATGGCAAGTTAATACATCTACTTTTATTACTAAATGCTCATTTACTGTACTACGATCGAGTGTTGTTATATTTTATAAATCTCTGCTGGCAGAGATATAAAGACACATTATATTACAGATATAAAGAGACATTATACAGGTGAAAAAATTTACTTTGGATACCAAAAAATATAAGTTGCACCTGCTCAGTGTTACAATTTTTTCTAAAAAAGGATGCATTCCGGGGGTATCCCACTGTGTCATGTGACCAAAAGAGGGGATCCTCACGTTAGGCCTACTATTTTTATATAGGACGTAGCCCAGGTCTCCAACTGGCCCACTTCTCCCCATCTTCCCCTGCCATTCAGTTTATTTTGATATTGCCGATATCTAGCAAATCGTGCCAGATAGCTAGTTTACTATTAGGCCTGAAAAAAATCTACTTTAGCAATTTCAAAATGGCACCCTGCAGCCATTATCGACTTTAATGTAGGATATATGCCCTGAAAAATGTCAACTAGAATAAATTCGAAATGGCCGACTATCTGCCATTATTAACTTATTAACACGAAAATTAAAAAAAACTTTCTATAAATAAATACATGTTTTTTTAAGTGATTTTAATTTCGAAAAGTATATTTTGTATTATTGTAACAATTACTCTTGTCAACCTAGATACTATATGCTCTCGTATTTATTTGGTAGCTTGTGTGATAGAGTGACCACTTACAATATTGGTATTTAAAAAACTTGTTGCTTTAAAATGCAGTCCTGTTATTGTTAGAAGCCACATTTTTCAGTGATGTATACATATGACAATCTCAATCGGTGGCTGAACTGTTTTTCCACTTCAGAAATATTGTGAGGTTATTTTTCATTAATTTGAATACGAAAATTGCGCTATTAGGCGCATTTGGACTGTTTTTCCACATCATAAATATTGTGAGGTTATTTTTCATTCATTTGAAGATGAAAATTGCGTCTTTAGTCAGATTGTCCAGAAAACGCGAACAACAACAACATTAAATCTTCTGTACAACAGGAGAGGCTTCTCCAAGAAAGATCATTAGTGGAATGCTTCAAGTGGGCAATGAATACAGCCACATATAATAGCCCTAGAATGATTTAACGCCCTTTATCCATTTGCACATCAAATGGATTGACTAGCTTGCATCATACTTGGCATATCAGGTAGTTTAAAACAAAATCCGTTATAAGTAGGCCAGAATAGTGCACGTAATCTCTAATAAACAAAGACAAAGAACAGATATTCAAGATAACCCAAGAAAGTGCATTTTATTTTGTTCACATGAGCTGATATGCCGTGTTCATGGCATGACATGGCACCGTCGTCAGGAATTCGGCATTTTGACGGTCATGGCCTGCAGCATAAACAATCAGTATTGAATATAAAATTTAGATAGCACACAATGACTTTTTTAATGAAAACGTAATAATTACTGTAAATACACAAAATACATTTAATAACACAACATTTCTAGCAAACAATACATTTGATTTGACATAACCATCAATTTCTTATGTATTCATGTTTATTTTGTTATCAGCGATATATATCAAGAGATACGTGCCGTATGTTCCTGTTCGCTTGTACTTTATCTCCACCAGTAAACTTACCTTCCCACAATAAGGACATTCTCCAAATAATAAATTGAAACTCTGCCTAGTATTGGACAACGTATGTAACCACTGGAAAACAAAGCATATGAGGATGGACAAGAGACTATATGTAGCTTGCAGAGACAGACAATGTTATGTTATTACATCATAGGCATTATGTGCAATGAAATTTGTATATGTGACGCTTGAAAATGCTGACCGCTAAACAAGCAATAACCTTTAGGTTTCTAGAATACAACACGTTATCAGAAGGAATTATTGTCCTTAGCCATTTCCCATTGCAAACAAGGTAACAAAAAGTGGGATTTTTCTGCGATTAGATATATAAAAAAAAAGAATTATGTATATGCAAGCTCCTACCTGAATATTAGCACTTGTTAATAAATGGGATACTAATTTATATTTTAAAATGTAAAGTTACGTCACATACATGTGTGTGGCGTAACTTTGTATTTTAAAATGTATGTAAAAAGCATACACCTGTGCATATTTATATGTACATATTTATATGTCTATCAACGATATTAATGTATAGCCAGGTAAAGAGTTTATGTTATGTGAATGATGACCTATATTTTAAAAATAGCATATTTACTAATATGTATACACTCTGCATAATTTCCAGCATAAATATATTTAAATAAATGACAATAAATTACCACCGACCTCATAGAGACATATGTGATGAAATGGCTGAGCACAGCGAGGGTCATCACAGACCTGGTCAGGAAGTTGACCATCCAGACGATAAGAATAACAAATACCACATTCTAAACTAAATTCCTGAAAAATACGTACAAACGTAAATTACATGCAATAGGGAAAGTAATTAATCACGAAATGCAGGGATATTAGTTCTTCACATAAAACAATTGAGTGAAAAACTTTTTTCGATGATCATTTAAAATATAAGACAACTCTTTTTTAAGACAAAAATATTGTTAAGACCTTTTGTCAACTGTGTACAGTGTATTACTAATACACTCGCATGACTTGTGACGTAAAGATGGTGGAGGGTTTTCCGAAGGTTTATATCTGTGATATGTGAATTGCAAATAATTAATTGCTTTAACAGAGGCAACATTTTTTTTTTATTAATTTAAACTAAATTCCATGGTTTTTTTGGGATATTCACGTGAGCATAGCTTTAAGTGATGCTACATAGCTAGCTGAGACTAAGGGGTTTTGTCGAGTTTAAAAAAATCCTAAAATCCGAGAAAAACTCGGATTGGTCAGACCCCAAACGCCCACCCGCCGATCCAATTTTTTTTTTTTTTTTTAAACATGAAAACAACACAAAAAAACATTAAAAACTGCTAATTTTCAAAAAAAAAATCCGAGTTGGGGGCTTGACCGATCCACCCACTTCCGAGTTTTTCTCGGATTTTTTTAACTTGACAAAACCCCTAAGTATATAGGCCTTACATTAGTTTTCTGAAAATGATATTTTAAAAAGTATTGAATAGTTATAAAGTCAGTCTTTATATCGCCCATATACAGTAAAGTAAAACGCCCTATAAACCAATTAACTTTATTCAGTTTTAATCTCAAAATTATGATACATGTCAAAGCTTCTGCAATAATTTTTACGGTAGTCTTCCGGAGTGTAGAAAACAGTGCGTGCAAAATTTTACGAAAATTGCTGGAGATTTTACTGAGAATGTTTTCGAAAATCAACCACCACATCTGATGTGAATCATACTATTGTCTATGCTGTTTTTTTTGTGACTATGTTAATGAGCTGCACGACCAAATACAATAGACAGAATAATAAGGATATTATGTGATCATGGTGAAATTACCTCTTTGCTAGATGTAGCTGGTGAAGGAAATTCTACACAGAGTACTTGTTGCAAATTCTTCAGCAATGAGCTTTTTGAATCCCTGAAGACAATAGCGTGTTTGATTTAACCATAAATTATCGCCACGGCTTCGTATTACTATATTAATCGCACAAATTTCTAGAAGTAATTGCACAATAAGAACATATTTGACCATAACATTAGCTTGAAAATATTGGATGAAAGACTAATTGTTCGCTTAGATTTCCAATAAATAAAAACACTCTTCGATGTAGGTCTATATTAGTGAATGATACTTTTCATAAAAATTAAGTAAATCTTGAGTTCTTGCTGATTAAGAAAAATGCGATGTTCGCCAGCTTAAATTCCTTCATTTAAAAAATAGACAACATGAAAAAATACTTACCAGTTGCTAAGATTTTTGTTCAGATTCTCCTTTATGGGGTTTATAACTACAATAGATCATTGCAATTATTATCATAACTTAAACACCTCTATAGAATAATAATTATAATGTAATGCTCGAGAGCTTACTTTCAATGTTCACAGCAGTGAATATGTGTCGCTAGCAAGGTATACAATCATGTCATCAATTTAAGCAATTAAGCTATTTACTAATTGTTTAATAGGGCCTACCCAAGGAGCCTTAACCCTTGAAGCGGTGAGTTTTTTAATGAAAACCTTGGAGACCAAAGGGTTCTTTTCAATTTGCAATCATCATACGGCCATTAGAAATATTTTTACTCTTACAGTGCGGGTATAAGACTTTAGTCGTCAAAATCTGACGTCTACAGACGTCAGATTCTGACGACTAAAGTCTATCCCCGCGCTGTAAGGGTTAAAGAGTAATATTGTGCCTGTGGAACATAGGCCTACATATTAAACACTGAATAACGTGGTCGGCATCGATTTCTACAGCGAGTCGAGCAGTGCATTTTCAGTATCATCATAACAATGTCTTCCGATAAGTTACTTCTTAGTAATACCAAGGGTGAACAGTTTCTCGTGATATAACACATTAAATAAAGAATCATGTTCGAAAATTTAAAAGGCAACGTTGCCAGCTTGCAAACCCGACCCTATTTTTAAGATAGATTGCACACTAAAAAGATGAGTTCTGCGCTAAAAAAATCTTGTATTTGATCGCATTTTTACTCACAATGATCAGCCCCTAGAAAACGAAACTCTGGTAGGTGCCGAGGATGAAGCGGATTCATTTCCACATGTAATGAAGCGTGGCTACCTGAAAAATAGATAGATACACTCGCAGGGTTTTTATACATGACAGCGATGACAGAAAAAATACTGAAAACAATAGTTCTGCCAATTTTACAAAAACAAAATACTGTATCCCGAGCATAAACGTTCTTGCACATATCCTTTCCACTGCCGGGTAGATATACCACAGCTCTACCACAGCGTATCAAAACGGATGGAAAAATCGGCCCTCTCACAAACACTATGATATACCGCACTCACACCACAGCGTTCTAATCCCTATCCAAAAAGTGGCCTTCTCTCACGCATAGCGTAAAAATCCGTAATTTATCTCAAAATCTCTCTTATTCATGTATAGAGCAGCTGCCGCTATTACGTATTTTTACGCTACAGCAGACGTGCGAGGTGAGATATAACGAATTGGTACGCTATGGGTTTTCGTCTACACAGCGTCTAGGGTTACTCTACATAATGCATCTGGAGCGCCTGTGACGCTGGCCCACCATTAAACAGGTATTTTGCCAACATATTCCGTTTGATGGGAAAGTAATATGGTGTATGGCACCAAGTGTAGTCTTTTTTCATGAATCCACATGGCTACGATTAAGATAATTAGCAAGGAGTTTAAATAATTTAAACCTAATATTTCCTGACAAGGTATCCAACTATATAGGTTGAGAATACGGGCCCAGACAACGAGACAGGGGAGTGCAGTCTGCGACTGACTGTCTAGTAATGAATGGAATACACAAGTAAATATCAGTTCAGAACAAACCAGATGAACACATAATTCAAACTAAACCCAATTTATAGTCATTACTACGATATTTTTATGTTGGAAACATTTCTATAATTTTATTAATTTTTGTAGGTGCCTAGTAAAAATCATAAGGGTGTCTGTGTCCTCTGAGAAAAATGGTTACGTATTAACGTAGGCTTTGTGTAATATATAATATTCTGGGTGAGTGTATTTCTTGTGGAATGTTTCAAGTTAAATGTGAACAGAAAAATACATCTTTGCACATTATTATCGTTATTCATCCAAAGTTTAAGGAGCATCATAATAATTCCACCACCTCATTTTACAAGTATGAGTTGTTTACCACATTGGGAAATTGAATTGTTCTAATAAAGAAAACGGAATAAAGACAAAAATACTAACAGCCTAACAGTTCTTCTGATGAACCGGAAAAAATTCCAACATCGTAATGGAATGTAGGCCTACTAAGATAACAGAAAAGTCAACATGTCACGGCCGAGAAAATACACACGGAGATGACAACGTGCCCAGCAAACACGATACTACTAGATTAATATTGGTCCAGCATAAGCGACGCTGACCCAGCATTAATCCAACATTGGGACAATGTATCGTGTGCGCTGTGAATGGTTGGCATGTATCAACGCTGTAACGTACTGTGCCGTGGTGATGGATACACATTAAGTGCTACGGGGCGGCTGGGGCATAGCTACGCTACAACGTATTAAATCGTAACCAGACGAAATGCCGTGGAACAGCCATAGTGTAATGTTCTGTTATTGACCCCCCTGTTCATTATCAAGATAATTAGTGAAGAATTAATTGAAAATTAAATGTTATGGAAACCAAAATGTCTTCACAAGAAATCAAACTAAGGGTTGCAGGTGTAAAATCGGGTATATTTAATATCTATGTCATAATATTTAAAGCATGTAAAAGTGACGAAATAGCTTATTTCACATAATCTTATAACTATCCATTTATAATTGCTAATTAGTAAACATCATGATAAGTTAGAAGCATGCCGCTAAGTTTACTGGGAAGAAATGGGGAAATACTCTCTGTATATCAAAGATTACAAGTGTGCGTTATTTACCAGCTTAGCAAAACTAGTTTTAATACTGAATAAAATGGAATGAGGATGAAAACTACTGACAGGTCTACGACATACGATGGTGCTTGTCAGAAGGCCGTTTTTTCGCTACGATCCAGTACGCTGTGACAGGCCTATGCTGTATGGTACTGTTTCTGAGAGGGCCGCAAAAACGATCCGGTTTAATACGCTATGGCAGTGGAAAGGTTATAAGTGAAAGTCGCATGTTTCAGGGGTGCCTTCATATTATTTTATTCTCGAATATTGGTGCATGCACTTGGTATTGAAAACGAAGGGCATTCTCAGTGACCCTTGTCACTCATGTCGATATGCTTACTGTCGTCAACTGGTGGCTTTCATAGATGTCTCTGTGTGATAATTTGCGTACAAGCTTGAAAATATTATAATGATGACAATCAGAGTTTAATTATAGACATCTGTATATGCTATATGTAAAGCCACGAAGAAAAAGTTTACCAATAAGGACATTCAACTGAGGACTGGTTCTTAAAGATTATATATTCACATATCAAGAAATGTATTTATGCATAATTTTATATTACTACTCAATATCTTAATGTTGACACCAATCTAAACAGACTATGCTAATTAAATGATAAAGCCGCCAGACAGACTGGATACTGAATATGTTGAGGGGCATATAGTGATAGGCGAGACACCTTGCACTGCAGGGAGTTGTAAAGGGGCACTAAGAAAAGTGAGAAGATGATGAAGGCTGGACAATTACGTCACTCGTCCTGTTCTCATGTAAGGAGAACGGTATATATGTTTTGATGACAATGGTTGTCTTAATATGGATAACCCAGCAAACACGAGACCAAATGTTGATGTAATGCTGATTCAACGTCTACGTTGCTGACCCAACATTAAAACAACATTTGTTTAATGTCACATGTTGACTGGGAAGGGTGTGAACGCGTCCGTTGACAGCTATGGCAATATAAATGTCAGCTGTGACGATAAGGTTGTTTCATCCTTAGTGAATTTAAGCATGCATGAGAGATATAGGATTAATAAAAAAAATATCTTAATCGTAAGCTTAAAGTACCTTCTAAATTATTACCTAATCGGCCTATTCTCATTTAAATTTGCAAGATAAGACACGAGATACAGGATAGATATGGTTTGTCTCAACACCTCATTTAGACTACCGCGACCCTTTGTTCGCCAAGGGCGCGGATAAATTAAATTCAATTCTAAAATGCTTCTTTTTCCAGCTCCCTTACCTCCCTTCCTGCCAGACATCTGTGAATGAGAAATATATACTAATTAAGGATTTGTAAGGTAAAAAACAGCTTAAAGCGACACAATCAGGCCAAAATCATCATTTTTATTTTGGCTTCTTGATATGTCCATAATATTATATGTCAACACGTGCATAGACTAGAATCGCGTACGTTTTTTATTTTATTTTGTGGTGCCCGTTTACCAGTTAAACGAGAAATAAGGACAAGATTTAATTCCGGGCATGCATGTCCAAAATAAGAAATACGGGAATAACTGATAAATGGGGCTTTCGGCCCACTTGCTTCAACCTAGAATTTAAAATACTCCCACGATTCTGGTCTGTGGACATGTTCACATATTATGAAAATATCAAGAAGCGAAAATTAAAATTTGGCTTTGGATGATTATTAGCCTGTTGTATCGCTTTAAAAAACAGTAAGCTACGACGCCTTAATCACACTCTCAGCACTCTTCGGGTGCTAGGGTTCACTCAGCATAAGGTTGTTTATTATGTGAAGCATAACGTTATTTTTATACCATGATAATGTATACAGGCCTATTCATGGAGCTATGTGCCAGCTATAATTAGTGCAAAATAAAAACACTTGTGTTTTTAATGCTCAAATAGTTTTCTCAAGATTATTTCACGTTCGAACACCAAGTGTATCTTCAAATATAAGTATGATATTGATAAGTGCATGCACGTTTATGCGCGGAGATACCATACCCTTCCTAACTTGTTGTTTGTTTCTTCAAATTATTTCTTATTTTCTACATATAAATGAAAACAAACCGAGAGCAATTCTTCTGAAGGTAGAGCTAAATGCCACGGGTTTTTCTGGCTCCAATACCCATGTGTTTTTGTCTATTTCTCCAAGAGAGTCCCACAAATCCTGATGACTATCTACAGCTCTGTCAAACTGTTTCATCAAATCTTCCAATGTGCTCTGAGAATATATATATATATATATATATATCACATTGCTGAAGCATAACTTATCTCTCAAGTGGTAGTCCTTGAAATATAGTGGACTTTTCAGGCCTAATTTTAGCACTGCTTCAGCTAGTTTTCGGGATGTTATGGACACATTCGAAAGTGTATAGTAGTTATTATATTTCTATAAAAACTTTATTTCTATAATGTAGAGAGTGAGACAACTAAATTTGAAAAGCTTATCATCCGCACAACAAAATCTTTGAAAAATATATGCATCACCATGATTAACTGACTCAGGTATGTAGATAAAAAATATAAACTATTAAAAAATAATAAAAACAAATACTTGATCAACCTAAATCCCCAACCAAATGTAGGAATATATGTAGGCCTAAATCTTTTTAAATGTTAATTACGGACATTTCATTTAACATGTTAAATTTACTAACCTTTGGTGTCCAAGAGAATGTGAATGGCACTGGCAGATCTGTAGTTGCCTCTGGGCAAATATCTGGATGCTATTAAACATACGGACATAATAAAACAGAAAATAATTAAGCATATAGCATACAACAGCACAAGGCCTCCACTGCTACATCTCACGGACGGCAACTCTCAATGTGTAAAATATAGGCCTATTCATATTTTAAAATAGACCTATAACCAGATTAGGGGAAAGCTACGTTTATCATGTTTATCATGGATACGGCTATTAAACGTTTCATATATTTACCAGAATGACAATGATGAAAGCATCCAACATCATGCGAGTTATTATTCGAATGTTCTCATGCGTTGAGCAGACCGTCGTTGTGCTAGGAGAACCCACCCCCCCCCCCCCCCGATCATCGCGTTCCCAAAACAATTAAGGGCGGCAGCTATTGATGTAACCAGGTGATTACTTTGATCATGCTTTCTGAGATGGGGAAGGCATCTTGTTTATCCAAGAAATACGAAATTCAAGGACTTTTCAAGTACCTTTCAAGGACTTCTCAATATTTTTAAAGGACCTTTTTTGGTGAGAAAAACGACAACTTTGGAGTTTTAATTACTGTTTTTATCAAATTTCAGACCACGCATATCAGTGAAATTACAATATTGTAGAAAATAGGAAATGTAGGCCTACACTGTTTATCGATATTTGTCTTTTGACTTTATATTGATAAAATGGGCACACTTCATTCCTAAACCAAATCATTATTTACGTGTAGTTTTTTTCCATTTAATGACTTGCTGCTGCCACTGCGTGACGTTTTCAAGATCAATAGCAAACAATAGGCCCGGGGGCCTTGACGTTTGTCAACAGCATTGCAAAAAATCAGCTATAAATGTGTCAGGGAGTGTTTATCTATACTCTTAAGATGCAATATCATGAAAAGATGTATATCCTTTATATCGATCATTGGCATTTATAGTATTATGTTCGGTTCCCATAATACATTTTGCTGATTTTACACACGTTCTGAAGCACTGCACCTAATGAAATATGCTTGACAAAGAATCATTTCACAGGACTACAATGTCAATATTACAAAAGTGCAATTATTACTTCTTCTGGGACTTTTATAATGCCCCAGTTAGCCAGGAATTTTCACGAAATCTTTAATTTTCAATTTTAATTATTCTGTCTAAAAATAGGCCTAACAAAGTTACAAATCATCAGCTTTTAATGTTTCTTACTCAGCCATGAAATATACAGTAGCCCTAATCCATCATTATCACATGTGGACGTAATGCACTTTCACTGCACCCTCTTACGTAATGCCAATTATGGAAATCACAATACACACAGTAGACCTAAGGATAAAGACTCACACGATCTTTGCTGACATGTTGCTTAATGTTGTCAGGCCAACGTTGAGTCAGGTGTTAGTTGGCTGTATCAAATGCTATGAAATGAAATAAATGGGGTTCTACACCACATTTGTTCACATATAGGCTAAACTGGGTAAGGAGAACCTGAGGATGGTGAGATGAATGAGGTGTAACTGCCCATTCCAGACACAGGAATTGAAATTGAGCCCTGTTGGTCTACGGCCGAGCACACTAACTCTCGGTCACAGAGGCTGCCCACAATATTCAATATTTACGATTGAACAGGGAGGAAACATTATGTTTCTATGAAACTTGAATGCCAGAGCAGGAGACGAATGTGCGATTTCTGACTTTCCTAGCAGGCACCAGGACCCCCCCCCCCCGCCCTACGGTATTGTTATTACATATATACAAACACATTACCTGTGGATTTAATATTGGTTCACCGTCAGTGGTGCTGCCCAACATTTTTCATATTTTATTCTGCACAACATATTAAATGCGCATAATATATATTGGTCATGTCATTGCTATCCCTTACCTGTGATAATTGACAGGTATGTTTTTACTCTGGTTCTGCCATAATAGTGTTCCCTGTTCCACTTTGATTTTCATTTATTGCAGAAATAAAAAATATATATTTTAAAGTTTTATAATCCACATGCACGGCTGGTCCTCGTCTTCATCATTGACGGCTGGCCAGTAATTGGTAGAAAACAATCAATGAATGGGAAAGCGTGAATTCAACTATGATGCTGTGTCATTAAAAAAACACTATTGGCCCAGCTAGCCCTACATATTATTACTTCGAGACATGTTTTTAATATACATATATCCACTTCTAAAGTATGCATACTTTTAGGTGCATCCCAGCAAAAACGATACGGCGAACAGTGAATCAACACTCAAAGGTTTCGAATTTCAGAAGTTTAGCCAGACCAAATAAAGAGTTAACTCTATGGCAAGACACGTGTGATTGTACTCACTGGGCCTTCAGTATCGCATTGGTGTGTGTACACCTGCAGTGTATTGTACACGTGTACTATCAACGGGGGTGATCTCTCTGCAGTAAATATAGTATATGGGTAGAAGGCTAAGGGGGAAACTATCCATTTACACCTCATTATAAATACAAAAAGTACATGTTCTTGCTCGGCGATCAGTTTTTTTCCAAATCAAGACGGTGTAGTTTGCTACTTTTTTTTAAACAAATATAGTCTTATTCCGGAAAAAAATGAATGCCGAGAGATATCATGATTGTTTTGGATTTGGTAAATGGATAGTTTCCCCCAAAGCTGTGGATGGATATGTCGTGAATTTTGTGGTCTCTAAGTATGTAAATACAAATATATCTAAGTATTTCGTTTTCGCTGATTAATAGTGTTTTTTGCTAAACATAACCAGCTGGTTTTTGTACCGATTGAAGTGGTTTAAAAACTTAAAATAGGGTTAATTGTGTTGGACCCCAGGAAAAACATTGCCTCCACCTTCCACCCATATACTATATCTACTGCAGAGAGATCACCCCCGTTGATAGTACACGTGTACATATACACTGCAGGTGTACACACACCAATGCGATACTGAAGGCCCAGTAATTTTGTGTTTTTAGCATAGACTTAGGTTAAAATCTACGTTTAGTTTAACTTGAATATAGCCCAAACATAGGGACGCAGACGGTTAATATACGGCAATATAAATAGTTAAAATTATATGTATGAGATTGGTACTATTACATATTCAGTGCCCGATTTATAAATTGGAAAAAGGGGGCCAAGGGGCCCATGATATTTGTCGGAGGGGGGGGGGGGGCATTGGCCTTAGACGATGGGGCATGTGACCCATTATTATTTCAAAAGGGGGCATTTTCCCAACAACAAATAAAACACTTAAGGGTCATTCATATCACCTCATATTCCATATTAAACGTTCATCAGGTCTTCATGCTGATAGAAATATCAAAGATTCATATTGGCGGTTATGCTATTATTAAAACCGGAATAAATAATGGTTTAACATTCAGCGTTTGCAAGTAGGCCCAATCAACTTCACGTCACCACGCATTCACATGAGTTAATATCACTTGTGTCAATCAATTGCGTCAACAATATCGAGTGTTATTGGAGTCGATCACATAGCTTGAGTGCTACTCATTGTCTTCCTCGGTACACTGTCCCTATTTAAACACTGTCGCGTTACGCTGAAAATCCTGCCCGAGCGGCAGTTTCGTTTAAATGAAACAAGTAATCATTTCATACAGGGGGAGGGTGGTGGAAGGGGTCGGGGAAGGCCACTTGCAGTCGGCATGAATCAGCACACGGCGTAGCAGCACTGCTGCGGAGTGTACTTCCTCGGGTGCTGTCGGATCTCTTCTTGGGGCAGTGTCATCAACTTTCTCTGTTGTCGCCGCTAGGTCTACACCTATTCACCTTAAACCGCTAAGCGCGACTGTAGTCGCTTTAATCCGTTTTATAAGCCATTTAAACATCAAGATTTGTAAATTGCTTAGTCTCAAATTACAAAATAATCAAATACGAGTTGTTTTCTCTCACTTAAAGTTGTGGGTCAAGGTAGTGAGACACAATTCCAAGTGTGTGAAAATTTAAATTATTTAATTCAGCGGTCTAAGGGTTAATATATTGTTATTATTAGTCACAATGAACAAATTTTCTACAATATTTGCTGTACAAAATAAATTTGTAGGCCTATTATTATTCGTTATATATTGGTCCATTTTTTTAGAATTTTTTTGCTTTTGATTTTAATGGCACATATAGTCTAAGTCTATATAGACATCTACACCACGTTCAAGGTAGAGATTTCCCTTTGAAAATACATTGATAGCCCCATGTGGCGAGGTTACCAAAGCTGTGGCGAGGTTACTCAGCCTTCTGTGGCGGGGTTACCAAATCTGTGGCGAGATTACCTGTGGCGAGGTTACCTTGTGGCGAGGTTACAGTCAGGTTACAGGTGACAGTCCAATATTTCGTTGGAATCAGCAACATTTCAACTACATTTTGGTTTCAGTAGCTCGTTTTCTGCCATACTTCATTTAAATTGTATTGGTAAGCATATAGGCCTATGTTCTGGATCATGGGATGCCGAACATTGACTCTGTTCTAACAACGCTGAATACTAAAACTAATACAGCGATACACAGCTCACAATTTGACAGTGCGGGCCGTAATGGGCATTTATTGGCGGCACAACCAAATCAAAAATAAGAAGTACGGGAATTTCGTCTCTATATCTAGCCTAACTGGTGAATGCACAGCACAAAAATTAACAAAAAATTTTGCAGTTCTATTCTATGGACATGTTTATATTATATGGTCATATTAATAAGCCAAAATAGAATCACTGATTTTTTTATGATTTTAGCCTGAGCCAGTCCCTTTAATTCAGCAGGCAGGGCCTTATCTTCAAAAATCCTATGGCCCACTAAAATTAACTTGTTGCGTCAAAAACAAAGATATTGCTCAAAGTGTGGCGCAGCGATAGAATGATGTTGGGCCAGTTTTATTTTTTGTGGGAATCCCACAATTAGGCCTACTCTTTATAAGTCAGGCACTGGGTATTCTTTACATCAGGCGCCAGAAACACCAGATAACACGATACATTGGCCCAATGCTGATGTAATGCTGGGCCACTGTCGGCGATGCTTTGCCAATATTATTCCAATCAAAACTCTTTACGGTCTAATCACTATAATATTTAATCATGAACATATATTTCGTCGCCTCTGAGCTAAAGAATCCTATCTGCCACTCTGACGAGTGTCAGATAGGATCCTTTAGCTCCGAGGCGACGATTTTATCTGACCACTTCTTAAAGACGAAAGTGGGCCTACCTAACCTAGGGACCCCAAACGTTATATTGGACATATTCACAAGGACTGGTGTACAGAAATGTTAACCGTTTCTCACACACAGCACCCCTGTTTATAAGTCCCCTGTGTATAAATTATATCAATGTGCAATGCCTTTTACTGCCGAGTCCAATAATACAAAATTTGCAATTTTTGGAGATAAATGTCTTAGCCAAGACCTAATTGCTATATTGCGTAACATGACACGGTTGTGTCAAGTGAGGCAGAGAGGGGTGAGAGGAGGTGGCTAGTCCTCCCGCCACCGACTGCTAGGTGTTCATGAATGAACACCTACTCAGCTATCACGAGCCATTGACCCAATGTTGTTTTAATGTTGTGCCGACGTCGAAGACGGCGGGCCAGCCTTACAACAACATTGGGTCAATGCCTCGTGTCTGCTGGGTTGGGGTCACAGCTGATGAGCAAACTCGAGTCATTGACACAATGTTAGCCTGATAGTGGCCCACCGTTTACAACACTGGGCCGATATTAGCCCATCATTGGCATACCAGTATATAGGCCTTAACAAGATAAACGTTCACCCAATGCTAGCTTACTGCTGGCCCATCGTCTACGACCATGGCTCAGCTGTAAAACAGCATTGGCTAAAGGTCTCATTTTTGCAGGAAACACCGGCAACTCAATACCTTGACACAATGTTGGTTCAATGTTGGAAGAGTGTCATAGATGATGGCACAACATTTAACCAACATTAGGTTAGTGCAAGGCAAAAGGAGGCAGTGACATCAGCGGAAAGGAAGTATATACTTGATTTACAAGTGAACAAATATTTTGGCAGTGCTATGGCAGGAAGAGACGGGACGCCAGTTAAAAAGCAGTAAATGCCTAGTATACCAGGGAGCAGATATTGCCTTCTGACATTGCACAGACAGAACAGATAGTAACGGAAGTTAACGACAGACGTTTGTGTGGAAAACCAGCTTAAAAGTTTGTCGAGGCGACAAACTAAAAATCACAGATTGATTAAAATCAAGGACTTTTCCCGGTTTATCTATGTTTTCAAGGCCTGGATTTTTTTTTCAAATTCAAGGACTTTTCCCGTTTTCAAGGACCTGTGGGAACCATGTGGTGGGACAAAAGTGTCCCTCCTCCGCAACTTTAGATGACACGATTCGTCGTTGTGTGAAGCTGTTAGCAGGTGAACAGCTGTGATGCATGGAGTGACCAGGGCTTAATATCTAACAGAGCGCAATTCTATAGAGTACATCGTATATACGATTGTTCACAAGTTTCTTACCTTAGGGCTAAGCAGGAGTTTCAGGACATGCTTTCTTTTCTGTTTATCGGCAGTGGTCAAATGAAGTGTTTTGAATGAAGCATCAACATATAATAATCTGCAATTACAACACCAGTGGCAGTCGTTATAAGTATAGATATAGAGAGACATATCTATGGTGATAAGCATGTTAAAACGCACGTTAATATTCATACAAGCCTCTTTATTTATTAGACAACGCTGTATTTTAACAATAAATAGCTCAAATGCACACAATTAAGCCATATGAAAAAAAATCCGTGATATAGGTTATCAATGTACTGGATAACGTGTGTTTGTCCGTTAAACACAAAGCATGGACTCCATTGACAAAGAAAACATCAAATCAGGGCGTTCTTTATTCGAGCATTGCGAACAAAGAAGTATAATGGTAGCTCGCCGTGTCCAACTACAAAACCCTGTGTCCGTATATGGTACATCTATCATAGACTCATCTTGTCAATAAACAGATAAAATACAACTATGCACCAGACATAAACTAGAATTTTTTACAACAGGCCACCTCAGATAAGCAGTCCTTACCTTTTCCATCCTATTTGTTCAATTTCTTGAATTATAACGCCATATGACTCAGGAGACTTCCAAGGTGTTTCATTCTCTTCAGATTTTAGAACTCGCTCCTAAATTGAAAAAAATGTAGCGTTATCACTTTCGTAAGTGTGGCTGCGTTGTCAAGTTTATTTGCAAACTGGTCATCAGCAACGTTACATGCATGACACATTTAAACATGATACATGGGTAAATTGTTAAAGTTCTACAGCTCAATAGTTAAAATTAAAAGTGTAAAATCCGAAAAGTCATCTAATATCGAGCTTGTCAGGACATCCGCAACACGCAGAACCTATTTCATCATGCCACATCGTTATGACGTTCACAAGGTCACATTAACAGCGTAAAATCTGACATGAAAAGTGACTATTTTTTATTTCTTCATTTAACATGTTTAATATCAAAGTTATACGATAACTCGTCATTAGCAGCATGAAGCACAAATCGCTACATGTATGGACACTTTATGGATCAAGTGGAAATGAATCGCCGATGCCAACATCGCCGACGCCAAAATGCAATTAGGCCAATATGTTACAAATAAGGTAACCTAGGAAAGCTAAGTTAATCTTCAATATGAGTTACGCGTGTTAAAATAATAAAAAAAACGACAAACAACAAAACAATTACCAGAATACTTTTCAGCTCAACAAGAAATGTAGACATATTTTGGCATTGATTCATACGCTGAAATGAAAATAAAACATATTCTATCCGGATTACAACGATTTCACATAACTAAATCCAACAATAATTACTCGAATGTCAAGTGACAAGCTGTAGACAAAGAACAGGTCATACCAATTACATCTACGAGTACGTTTATCGACCTAAGACACTTATGCTTTTACTAATCAATGTCACAGTTACAAGCTCTGAAAGATTAAACTCTGTGACCTTAAATCATGCTCATGCAATCACCACTGATCACGGTGTCTCTAAAACCCTGGTGTAGCATTTGTAAGCAAGTATTTTCAGCTAATGGTAAATTGATTAATTTTAATGCTCAAATCGCGCTGATACACATTGATAAATTGATAGAAATATAGAAATAGCATGAACTGATACGTCTCCACCAATTTGAAGTTTTGTGTCGCGTTGGCAGGATAACTTCAAGTCGTTGTGGATGAAGATTATCCAGATATGTAAAATTAAATTCGCAAAAAATAACATATTACCAAATTTTATATTATTTACCAGTAAATTACCATGTATTTCACTTGAATCAACCATATTATCATATACCGGTACAGTAGTAGTAGTAGTAGTAAAATTGTTTATTTTTGTGTCACATGTCATAAAACATAGTATACAATTTATTTTAGCTAAAACTTATATGACATTGAGCCGGTGTTCGGCTTATGAGACACATGATAAATTACTAAGTAAAAGACTTTCTTCTATTATACATAGTAAAAACAAGCTTGGCGAGCGCATATAAGTAGGGTGTGCAGTTCATTATAAAAAATAATCTATCATTAGCATTAAAATCCACCACCCTCCCCCTGTATGAAATGATTACTTGTTTCATTTAAACGAAACTGACGCTCGGGCAGGATTTTCAGCGTGACGCGACAGTGTTTAAATGGGGACAGTGTATTAAAAAGTGTACTTCATTTTCTATCTCATTTTGGTACATGTACTTAGCAAATACAAGAAGCTGCAAGCCAAAATATACTTAGGCAGGACCCCCTCTCCCCCACCCCCTGCAACCTATGCTATATTATAAGGCGTGTTATTTTTTACGAATATAATATACCTGTTGTAAAACGGTTTCATATCCAACCAGCAAGCTCTTCAGTCTCCACTCACAGTCAAATTTCATGCCTTTCAAATCATTCGCTTTTCCCAGTTGTAAATGTATCTGGAAAGACTTCCCCTGTGGCACATTTCAAGAACAAATATATACCGTATTTACAATAGGCCTAGAAATAAGCGTGCGAGACTGTTCACACAATTCACGTGATCCTAGCACAATGTAGGCCTACCACTTGGTATATATCATAATATGTTATGTGCATGTTGCTCAAACAGAAAATCATATTACAATTTACATTGGTAGGCCTAGCACGTAGGGAACCTCGCAGATATATCACAACTTCTAGTAGAATAATTCAATAGAAAGGATGTGAACATCAAAAGATTTGTTTTGCTGGCGCTATGGTACATTTCCTGTAAATATCTATATGCATAGCCAGATCGATTTCTAGTGATTGGTTTCCGTCACACATGTCATGCACTGTAGGTACAAAACTTTATAACTGCCATTCTGTGAAACTCAATGACCTGGACCTCCTTTGTTTTCACTGAGCTTGCTAATACAATGAAGTATGGGGGAGAGTTCTTATATAACCTTGTTTTCACAGAGTGACGTCACTGCGTTTCAAATAATGAAGTATGGGGAAGGGGTGTTATATAACCTTGTTTTCACCGAGTGACGTCACTGCGTTTCACATAATTGCGAATAACGTTATAGTCTTCAAAATAATCATACTTTTGATTTTAAGGTTAAAATATATGTCAGTATTATGTAATGTAACATTACAGGATATAGACTCGAAAGTGAACTATTTCATTAAAATAATATATATTTGATTATTTTCTTTTAAATACTCCTACATCGAGGGTTCCCTGAAGCGCCCCCCCCCCCCTCCCCTCCCCCCAAAGAAGTGGACGCATTTCACCGTCCTGATTGTTTACCCCCCCCCCCCCCACCAAATTTCAAGAAGTCCATGATTATTCATAGCCGGACAAAAAATGATGATTAATTATGTTAATGGCAATTTAAAAAATAGTGAATTATATTTTCAATTCCCCCCTTTTCCCCATGCATTTGTAATGTACTTACGCGTGCTGTTATAAATCCATCATAAGTCAAATTGTCATTGTGATGAGACATCACCAAAGGACACACTTGTAGAATTGCATTATCCATAAGACCTACAAAAAGTAGTTGCACATTACAGTAACACAAAAGAAGTGGTAGTGCTAATAGTGGCAGACAGAGGGACAGCTGGACAAACGGGAGGGTGCGCCATGTGACGACAATAGGCTTGTGACCAAGATTTAGCTGAGGTCTGAAAAAAACTAGAAGGTTCACCGTTTTTGTAAACAAAAACTGGAGATGTCTCCCCTCCCGCAGCTTAAAGGTTGATAGCTAATACTTAGCAAGCACGGGTCATTCACCCAAAGCTGTTTCAATGCTGGGCCAGCGTCGAAGACATTGAAAATAGCATTGTGAGTGTATGAATATCCCGTATTTGCTGCATAGCTAAGTGGACCCTATCAGTGGACAAGTCGACTACCACACTATGCCCAGCAAATAGATTACGACACGTCCACCCGATGCCGATTCAACGCTGGTCCACCATCGCAGGCTCTGGCCATCAACCATTCAACACTGGACAATGCTTTCTGTCGGCGGTGGTGTGTCCACAGAGTACAAGCTGACACCGATCCAATGTCTGTTAAATGTTGGGCCAGCGTCGCCAGTGCTGGCCAGTATCAATTCAGCCCTAATAAGTATTTCATGCTGGCGGAAATGCGTACACATAGGCCTAGTATACACTGACCCAATGCGTTTAAATGTTGGCCAGCGTCGCACACAATGGCCCGACATCGGACTAATGTACGCTACACCGACAAATTTGTGGGCTTGCGTAGCATAGACTATACCAGCACGATGCTTTGGAACAAAGCTGAGGTAATGTTGGCCCGCCGTCTGTGATTGAGACGCTGACCCACATTCAACGTAGCGCCAAACACGACACGGCAACCCAATCTCGTCTAATGTTGGCTCAGCGTCGTAGACGGTGTGCCAACATCAGCCCAGCAATGGGTCAACGTCTCGTGTTTGCTGGGTCGGCCTGCGACTGCACAATGGAAACCGCTTGACAGATGGGCAGACAGAAAGGACAGAGTCACTGAGCGGACAAAGGTAATTCAACATGTCCCCATGTCTGTGTACAAAGGGAGATACATGATAAAAAGACTGTAGTTGAAGAAGGAATAACAATTGACATATTTTTGACATAAGTTTGACTAATTTGTCACATCAAGGCAATCGATGCCATGATGGTGTATGTCAGCAGTATAAATCATAGCTTGTGTTGGTATACTCCGCATATGTAGGCCTACCTATTAATTGTATGTTAAATAAACACAATGTGATTAAAGGGACCCTGTAGTATGAGAATTTGCAATTTTGTCAACTTTGTCAATTTATTTTATATGAAGCTATATGGCCTTTATAGCCTACTAATGTTAACTAAAAACACAAAACAATTAATGAAAAAAACAATTTTAAAGCACAGGAAAAGACCAAACTAGTTTTATTTCCAGGTCGTATATTGTCATGTAAACAAAACAATCCACCATATACAACACTTTATATCACAAATTCCCACGTCTCAGACGGTGGGATTAAAGACTACTCCATGGCACATGAAAGCAATTTTCACTAATTAGTGTCCCAAAATCAGGACATGGGGATACAACTGCAGCACTGATTGTGTGTCCAGAATGTACTGTACCAACGGCATCAACATGTGGTCCAATGCTGTGCTTACATGAACCATCCTTTAGGTGTAAGAATGTCTGGGTTTTCACTGGATTCGTGTAAATATTGATAAAAAAATGTTAAAAAATTGAAATCATGATGTGGGGGATACACTGCTTCATACAAAACAAAAAAAAACAATCGGTGTCATCCAATCGAGTCCCTTTAAGTTCAAAGGTTTTTTGGCTATTTTATTAACACAGAATTGCAAATACATGTAGGCCCTACTTAAAGCCAGTTTTTTTTTTAATGAAAATACTAGTTAACACAATGGCTGACGAGATACTAGACGCAATCTGCGAGCATGGACTTCACCTTTAAACTTGGCATGATAAGATTGCAAAACGTAGTCTTTTCCTTTCATGTTACTCCTAAATTTTCTTAAGTCTATGTACACCACATCTACTTTCAGCGTCCCTGACCTTGTGATCGGGCCCTTATCTACTAGCAGATATCGGATGCCTCAGTGAGATGCCGACGAAAAAATAAACATGCACGTAATTTTTTTTTACTTTGTCCCTGCAGCAGCCCAGCTAACCCTTGTCGTGGTTTCTGCAGTATTGCGACCTGGAATATATATCCATAAACAAATAAAGCCTTCCGTATCTCCGTGGTACGAGAAATATTAATAAAGATAAATTATATAGTCTATACTGTTTAAATACAAAGAACATAACCATTGTGAAAATGATGATACTTTGAAATAACATTACAATCATAATGTTAGATTGGGTTCCACACCTACTTATTGACATTTTATATTATGTTTTGCTCACACCACTAAATTATCGTTGTTTGGCAGATGATGTGCATATTGTTAAAGTTATATGCCACTCTATGTATGTTTCTGGTATTAGGTGTACCCCAGTTGCCTCTATCTCTGCAATTAGGTTAAATAAATATGAGAGTTAAGACAACGGAGTCAACCAACTGAGCAGCTGAACAACAGATTTTAATATGATTAAAACTTGACCTGGGATCATTTGACAGGTCTTATGATAGTACAAATATGGGAGCAAAAACAACAGAGTAAATCATCTGAGCAACTGAGCAACAGAGTTAATCAAATGAGATACAACAGGATTAAAATTTTCAGTGTAATTTTATTGTAATTAAATATCGACCTGGAATCACTTGACAGGTCTTAGGCTAAAACAAATGTGAGAGCAAAACAACAGCGTCAATCATCTGAGATACAACAGGATACACAAAGATTAAACAACAGGATGCACAAAGATTAGAATGAATTGTGAAAGGATGGTTTCGCCGAGGGGGTGGCGGGGGGGGGGGGCGTGGTGGCTGTGCTCCATCCTATTCTGTGGATAGCTGCTTGCAGCGGTCTAAAGGGGTGTGGTGGGTCGAAGTGCTGTCCTATCATGTCTTCTTGTCTTCTTCTGGTATGTACTGTCTCACAATCTAATCTGTAATTAAACTCGACCTGGGATCATTAGACAGGTCTTATGCTATGGATAGTATAAAGCATGCAAGATAAACAAAACTCAAGAGTCAAAAATCAAAAGACAACAGCAAATTAAGATATTAGAAAATTTCAGTGTAATTTTTATGTAATTAAAACTTGGCCTGGGATCGCTTGACAGGTTTTATGACTGTACAAATATGAGAGCAAAACAACAGAGTCAATCTTGCTGGAAAACAGAATCAATCAAATGAGATACAACAGGATGCACAAAGATTTAAATGAGCTGTGAAAGGATGGTTTCGCCGAGGGGGTGGCGGGGGGGGGGGGCGTGGTGGCTGTGCTCCATCCTATTCTGTGGATAGCTGCTTGCAGTAGTCTAATGGGGTGTGGTGGGTCGAAGTGCTGTCCTATCATGTCTTCTTGTCTTCTTCTGGTATGTACTGTCTCACAATCTCATCTGCATGATTATCAACATTTTGCCGACTAATAAAAAAAATAGTTATATAATAACATGAATAAGGGGTCCACCATTCAATCTCTAAGAGGCTGGAATATTTTTGAATAAATGATTTCGGGCACACACTGCATGAAATAAATAATATAATTAAGTTATATAGTAGGCCTAGGCCTACTTAGCTTTACATGTTTTTATATCTATAGGCCGCCGAGCCGAGTCGAAATGAATGATATTGCGCCACACCCCCCCAGGCTCTCCCCCCTGAAGATTGAATTGGTGCCACCCCCCCCCCCCCCCATCCCAGAGTGCCCCTAAATACCATTCCGGGCCCGAGGGTGAGGCACATAGATATATAATGATTAATAAGAGACTCACTGGTCTTACCTGTAATCGCGGCGATGCTTCGTTGCAGTTTATTTAATTCTAAATTTACACATATCCTCATCAATCATGTGAGCGGATTTTCACAATTTGTCTGGAAGTCAAATAAAAATAGTTACTACTGTCCCGCTGCCACTTTCCTGTGTTTACCAATGCACAAAAGCGTCATTACAGCCTACGTCCCTATTTAGACACATATATAGGCCTATATCGTAAACTGGCTCTAACAATAAGCAGGCTGGTGGTATGCCTACTGACCAGTCTTAAATTAGGCCAACCTGCTTACAACCCGTGGAAAGCGGGAAAATTCAGACGGGAGGCCACCTGGTGAACTGATAGACTCCAATATGGGTGGATGCGACGCTGTGTGCTTTCTGGCAAACGATGGATATAATGTTGATTTGAGGTTGGTTCAGAGCCCAGTTCAGAGTCGTAGACGGTCACGCTGGACCACTGTCTGGTCAAAATTGTGTCAAACGTCTTGTGTTTGCTGGTCTAATAGGCCTACTACGATATCAATGATATCGTAGTAGGCCTATTAGACCAGCAATCAATAGGCCTATCGCAAGGAATGGCAATTAATAATCTAAAAGTAGAAAAAAGTGTACCGGGTATTGAGGAAAAAGTGTAGGCCGTATTGGACAGGTAGCCTACTAGATCTACCTGGGGTAGGCCTAGCTGCTACTACCTGAGCAGAGGTACCGGTACCAAGCTACCTGAGGTACAAAGTAGGGGAAGGACGGGTAATATGTGACACTTTAATTTTATTTTCTCTCTGCTCTCTATTAGCCTACTTCGTATAAATTGAAATAAATCAAGGAGAAAATATCAATAGACATCTATGTTATGGAGAAAAAAGAAAAATTGAAATATCGACACCGAATACATAGATAACGGTCCAGTTACTTGTTTTTGAAATTTGTCCCGTATTACCATTGCGGGTAATATGGGACTGACGGGAGGGAAATATGGGACATCAGTTTAAAAATATGGCTAGCAGGAACCCAAAAATTCTGATTTCAATTATTAAAATTTCAAGGTAACTAGGCTCACATATATTTAAATTATGATGTGAAACCATAGCATCGAAAAATAAAATACTGTTCATGTGCCATTCTCTAACAAAAGTGTCCCATATCACCCGCATATTTTAATTAAAGGCCCAGTCACACTGGGGTACGGATTGACACGGTCACAAGCGGAAGGAGCAAAGCCCCGCACCGGGAATCAGCGTCGGTAAGCGCCTGTAGCCTAAGCGTTGGTAAGCGTCCGTGACCGTACATTTCCAGGCGGTCACCGCGTCACTTTTCGCGGCAACCACGTCCATCCGTCGGCTGCTGCGAATCAACTTACAGTTCAAAAATTCGTGGCCAGGCGCGGGTGTCCGCGGGGGCCCAATCATCCGTGAATCAGCGTAGATACACACCGTAGACATCGTACATACACCGTAGGTATCGTGGGCGTGCGCAACGGAGCGCAGACCAGAAATGGCTCACCCTGCTCCCTTCTCCAAGGCGGAGCCCCTACACTGGCACGCGCTGTCCCTACGCTGTTCTACATTGTTATACAATAGCCTACGCCACCCTACGCACGCGCAAAATTTAATGCCAATTTGGGTGTTGCAGCCTCGGATAGGCACGCCACTCTACACGATTGTACGCTAGTGTACGATTCTCACGATACTGTACGCTACTATACGCTGCGAAACCATCCGTGCGGTGCTTCACGCCATGGCATGGTGCGAGTACACTGTAAGACGGTCTGCGTAGTGTAGCTACTGGCTGCGCTTAGTCACGCTTAGTCACGCTGCCTACGGTCTCTGTACGCTATGTACGGTTTCTGTACACCGTTTGATGACATATCACGTTTACTCACGCTATGTCACGGTATGTCACGCTGTCTACAGTGTATGTACGCCATCTCGCTGTGTCTTTACACAATTTTGTTGTGTCCGCCACCCAAATGTGTCAATATGCGAACCGCATATGAAAAGGACGTGGATCGGAGTATTTTTCATTCTTCCCTGTTGACCTTCCCCACGTTCCATCTGCTCCGTTGCTCTTCTGTTGCTCCATCATTGTCGTCAAATGCAGTTGAGGGTTTGGCATCTGCAGCTGGCAGAGCATTGACGAGTTACTACTGTTATCATATGAATAATATAACATCAGTCATAGGATATTTTATTACACGCTTTGGAAAAACATAATATTAGTGTTGCAGTGATTGCGCGATATAAAAATTGCAAAGACATCGTGTTCGTGTTGTAATGTTTTATTACACGATTTAAATAGAAAAATGTAGGGAATATCGCGCTCGTGTTGGGATGTTTTATTGTCCGATTTAAAAAGATTGTTATTTTGTGTTATAATGCTTTATTACACGATTTGAATAAATATGTTCTTTTGTTAAATAATTTATAAATTATATTAGCTTAACTCTTCCTTTACCGACTTTCCCCTGATAAAACTATTCCTAGAAACCGACTTCTTTTTAAGGAGGACCCCTGAGGTAGCCCCTGGGCACAATACAGGTTATGGCTATACGCATGCGCACATCGCACAAATTAAAAATGCAAGAGAACTTTGTACGTCACTGACCATTCTGGTTGGCGATTTTCAACCACGCATGTAAGGAAATGTCTCCATTGAAATTAATGCAAGCATACATGTGGATTTCGTATAAATGCGAATTTGGTAAAGGAAGAGTTAATATATTTAAAGGTGTTGTATAAATATATTTATATGCTGACAAGGATCACTATCATGCATTATCGATAGTTGACCAACAGGGTTGATTGACAGGCATGTACAAACTCTGATTTGTCAGTGTGATTGAAAGGTCTCGTATGATCTCGCGTCGGGAGTGATATTTCGCGAGATTTGACAAGCACTCATTTAGGCCTATCCTCAAAATGATGACGTCATTATTTCTATAATATACTATGTTCATTTTTTTTATAGACAATAATCATATTAATCTATATGATTAAGTGTACATCTGGAGGGTCCACATGGCTACCAGAGTTTTTTGTGGGTATCTGGACCCATGGAATGAGATATAATTTGAAGATATATTTAGCTATTAAGATATCTTTCAAGTTATACAATAGTATAACATGCATTATAATAAATATAAATTGAGGATATATTTTACATAGGAAAACGATATTCTACAATGTAGGGCCTACATGTGTTACACAACGAGAAATAAAGAAGCAATAAAATAAATATATCTAATATAAAGAAATTCAAATTGAAATAGAATATTGGGCAAGCCAGTGTGAAACATGCATGCCGACAAGCGCACGGACCAGCATGTACAAACCACAGCTGGATGGGATAGGGTCAGCAAATGCTCATTGGTTCTCTATACAAGGTCGGTAACTCACTGAAATCGTGGAAGCAGCAATCTCAACATACTAGGCCTATTGTTCACGCCCGCACGCTCAACATAGGGGCTATTCAGCGCCACTATTCTATCGTGTAAACCCAAAAGGCAGTTACTTCTCAATATAATAGTAAGCTGAATACTGCAGTGTATTATTCACGACATGTCTCATTTTGTTGGAAATAGTGCTTCTGTCAGAATGAGCTCGTAAAATTATTATTATTGCATGTAAATTATGAGATTTCCGTTTGAAAATTTATCAATAATTTGCTACAAGAACTAGATATGCCATGGTAGCATTTGTTTGGTAGAAAAAAGTCTAGCTATTTATTTTCTCATTTTAAAATGACGAGGACTTGAAAGTTCCCTTCCCTCAGTAGAAGTATAGACATGGCAGTGATTGTCACCGCATAGACACATCCCAATTTGCCGTGGTACAAACCCAATGAAAGAAATCATGTGCGCGCAGCTTTTATAATGTCGCATAAACATGTGCAGGTGCGTGGGTTGTCGCACTTTTGTGTACACACGCCGTCTCTGGTCGTCGCCTCGTGTAGGCATTCCGTACACACACCGTCTCCAAGCGTCGCCATCGGGTCAGACCGTCCCCAATCGTCGGTTCCCGTAAATGAGCGTCCGTAAGTGTAGAGACACCGTAGGAAGCGTGCGTGAGTGTACACGTAGCCTACCGTAGGTGGCGTGCGCACACCGCGTGCGGTATGTGTACGACACCTACGGTACGTGTGCACTTATCCACGCTCATACACGATTCAGACGCTCACAGACACTGCAGCTGTTTTTCAGCGTTGTCCCAAATCACTCGATGTCCCATATTACCCGTCTCTCCCCATGCCTGAGGCCTTTTACTGTAGGCCTATAAAATACAAAGAGCATTGTGTAAATAATGATACTTTGAAATAGGGGCCTAACATTACAATCATAATGTTAGATTGCGTTCCATGACCACAATTCAATGAAACACAAACTATAGGGCCTACCTCAGTTTTCCTATGGATTTTTGGTAGGTGGGCCCCTATTAGTAGAGGAGGAAATGACTCAAAAAATGGATGAGGTAGTCCACCAAATTCCCACAAACAAATTTCATCCTATTGGAAAGCTCTGAATCTCTAGTTTTCGGAACGGGGGGTCGTCAAAACGTCAGGTGGTCGATTTTTGCGTAAAACGTCAATTTGTGACGTCATATTATTTTACAATATAGGCTCTTTTTATATTTTTCAACTTGATCAAAATACTGGTAGCTATGGGGTTATGAATCTTCCGAACAAGACCAAAAATTTTGAAGATTGTATCTGACTTGAAATTTTGTGCTGAATCCGATAATAAACGTCTTACATGTAGCTTCTGCAGTTTTCAACATATACGACGTCATTGTTTCCGCGGTGACAATTCAGCAAAAAACTAAAATATTATTTTCCTGAAACAGGTGCATTGAATGTGATGTATAACCTTGATATTTGAATGACAGTATTTGTGTTAGATAACATAATGTTTTACAATGGCTTGTTTTAGTATTTTATGCAACATTTCATTCAATTTATTTCTGTTACCATGGTTACAAGCATATTGTATTACCTTCATAACCTATTATAATAAATTCGAATAAAAAAAATAATAAAAAAATAGGATTATTTTCAAATTAGTCTCCTGTGTTAAGTTACATGCTATGGATTTGCCTCGTAGGCCTATAACATAGTAACTCTAAGGTCGTAAAGATTATTAGCGGTGTAACGTTATTAAAACGCAACGTCATAATTGATTAAACGTCATTTCTTGATACGTTCGAAAATGCCGCCATTACGAGAAATACATTTTTCAACAATATCTCTTATAATACTCATCGTATCGTACTGAGTAGTATATGTAATCCCACATTTTCGTGGTCAAGGATTACGATAAAACCAGTTTCAAGGCCATAAATAGCATAGATCATATTTGTTTTCTTAATTGAACATACTAGGCCTACATATATATTATACTTTACCCGATCCGAGCCTCCGTGACCGAGAGGTAGCGTGCTCGGCCTCAGACCGCCAGGGTTCGAATTTCGAACCCTGTGTCTGGAGGACAGTGTCATCTCAATCATCTCACCATCCTCAGGAGGTTCTCCTGGCCCAGTTTAGCCTATATGTGCACAAAGGTGGCCTAAAGCCCGATTCATTTCATTTTTACCCGATCCAGTATGATTGAATCAGCCTATTTGGTCCCTTATTTAGGCCCCTACAGCTAGATTGAGCTGAAACGGATGAGTCGTCATTACTAAAACGATACTACGCAAACTGATGAACATAATGAGGAATTTATATAAAAAAAGATAATTAATACGATTATCACTATGTCACATAAGCTAATGTAAAGTGTATTTGTTTCATTTCATCTAAGTAATATTGGGTCTACTCAATGAAAACAATGTTCAGCATTACAAGGTTGTAATGAACTGTAATGACAGTCTCATGGTAATCTAAGCATTATTGCACAAAGGCATGAATAATACACCCCATCTAATTTACTAACAAACACTTATCACCCGATTTTAAGCATATCTTAACAAACATTTGCCAAAATTTAAACCTTATTTGCATATTTTGTTTATTAGATTTCTCCAAAAGCAATTGACAACATCATTCGTGAATCATCATGGACGGTGATAAATCCATATGCGGCTATCATCATCAATAAATAATCACATGATGTAAATAATACTATTGAAAGTGACTAAATCATATCACTCACATACTTTGTGATGTAGATCATAACATAGACAGTTGCAAATAATTAACATTTACAATAATAATTAGAATGTTATCAAAAACAGCAAACATGGAAAACCATACATTTTTTACACAATAAAATGTAATGACAAAATGTAATATGACAAAAACATGTACCCTGCCTAAATTTATGTTCTTCTAGTACCATATACTAACAAATATTTGTGTTGATTCATACACAATCTTAAGTCTTAAGTGTATTAACGTCACTTTTTGGCACTAAAGGTCATTTAAGTGACATTTTAATACGAATTATCTACATATGATGACTTGAGGGCATGGTGAGTTATTGAGAGTATTTTTCTTCACTCGCCCGATAAGTAGTTCTTGCCATGTCCAAGGGATTTACCCTCAGACATGTCCACATGGTCGGGAGCTTGGGTTTTGCAAGAATCTACTCCTTCTTCTCGGAATATACCTCCCCCTTTGTTAACAAATTTATCTGTGCGACCCTCCCAGAATCTACTCCTCTCTACCAGAACATACCCCCTTTGTCAACAACTATATGCGACCCCCCCATAATCTACCCCCCCCCCCTCCCGGAATGAACCCCCCTTTTCAACAACTATATGCGACCCTCCCATAACCCCCCCGCTCCCAGAATATACCCCCTTTTCAACAACTATTATATTATGCGACCCTCCGGAAAATACCCCTCCCTCCCATGATGTACCCCCCTTTTAACAACTATATGCGACACTCACAGAATCTACCCCTCAGTCCCAGAATATACTCACCCCCTTTTTAAATAATTATATGTGACACTTTTCAACTAATTTATTTGTGCGACCCTCCCAGAATCTACCCTCCCTCCCAGAATCTACCCCCTTTTTCAACAAATTTATATGTTCGACCCTTCTATAATCTGCCCCTCCCTCCCAGAATATACCCTACCAGGACCTACCCCTCTCTGCCAGAATATACACCCCTTTTCACCAAATATATTAATATTCGGCCCTCCAATAATCTATCCCTCCCTCACAGAATATACCCCCTCCCTTTTCAACAACTGTTGGCGACCCTCACAGTATCTACCTCTTCCTCCTAGAATATACCCCCCTCCCTTTGTATATTTGTTGAAAGGGATGGTATCTTCTCAGAGGGAAGGGTATATTCTAGTAGTGTCGCATATAGTTTTTGAAAAGGGATAAATATTCTGGAAGGGAGGGGTCAATTCTGGGAGGGTTGTACATATACATTTGGTAAAAGGGGGGTGGTAGATTCTGGGAGGGAAGGGTGGATGGATTCTGGGAGGGTCGCATGCAGTTGTTGAAAAGGAGGGTATATCTGGGATGGAGGGTAGATTCTGTGAGTGTCGCATATAGTTGTTGAATAGGGGAGGTATATTCTGGGAGGGAGGGGTAGGTTCTGTGAGCGTCGCATAATATCATAGTTGTTTAAAAGGAGGGGGGGGGGTATTCTGGGAGGAAGAGTTAGATTCTGGGAGTGTCGCACATAGTTCTTGAAAGGGTGGCGGTATATTCTGGGAGGGGAAGTAGATTCTGGGAGCGTCGCATAATAATATATTTGTTGAAAAGGGGGGTGTATTCTGGGAGGGAGGGGCAGATTCTGGGAGGGTCGCATATAGTTGCTGAAAAGGGGGGTATATTCTGGGAGAGAACGGTTGATTCTGGGAGGGTCGCAAATATAACTTTGCTGAAAAGAGGGTATATTCTTGGAGGGAGGGGTAGATTCTGGGAGTGTCACATATAGTTTTAAAACAAGGTGTGGGGGAGGGGGGGTTATATTATGGGCGTGAGTGATAGATTCAGGGAGGGTCACATAATATTATAGTTGTTGAAAAGGGGGGGTATATTCTGGGAGGGAGGAGTAGATAATGGGAAGGTCGCATATAGTTGTTGAAAAGGGGGTATATTCTTGGTGGGAAGGTTTTGATTCTGGGAAGGTCGCATATAGTTGTTGAAAAGGGGGTATATTTTGGGAGGGAGGGGTAGATTCTGGGAACGTCGCATAAAGTTGTTGAAAAGGGGGTATATTCTTGGAGGGAGGGGTAGATTATGGGAGGATCAGACACATGAATTTGTTGAAAGGGGGGTATATCCTGGGAGGCAGTTGTAGATTATATAGGGCCTACGGGCAGAAATTAGACATTTTGACATGTAGAACCTGATGTACCGTATTGTATAAATGATAGAGACTATTATATGGTGGCCGAGGTGGCACCCTTCAATAGTCAGAAGGACTAAAAGGGTAAAGTTTAGTCAGAAGGCCCGCTAGTCAGGAGGTCCATTAGTCAGAAAGCCCGTTAGTCAGAAAATCACTAAGGCTTTTTAGTCAGAAGGCCCGACCGTTTAGTCAGAAGGCCCGTTAGTCAGAAGAAGGCTTGTTATAATCGGATTCACATTAACCGTGGTGAATGAATTTCGCCGATTTCTCAGTCAATTCTCAACCAATTTTCATGAAATTTTACACACACTATTTTCCAATCATGTCGTGACTACTCTCAAAGTTTCGCGAAGATTTTATAAGTATTTAAGAAGTTAGACCATTTGACATGTAGTAAATAAATAAAAATGTTGCCCTCTATAAACCCATTAGCTTCGTCTCAGAATTTTATTACATGTCAAATGGTCTAACTTCTAGAATACTTATCAAAACTTAGCGAAATTTTCAGGGTAGTCACGACATGAAAGGAAAATAGTGTGTGTAAAATTTCATGAAAATTAGTTGAGAATTGAAGGAGAAATCCGCGAACTTCAATAATCCTGGTTGGTGAATTTAATGTGAATCTGACTATAGTCAGATTTTTTTCTTTGGAAGGTGAACAATGTTAGGGGACGCTTTATTTGATATCTGAAGGGGGGCTATGTTATTTTGAATAAAACGTTTGTTGTCCAGCTATTGATAAAAAATTGTAGAGAGTTGTGCATAAAATAATTAGGACCTATTCAAAGATACTTTAGAAATGCTGATAGCGTCCACGTGTCGGTAATTCGGTAGTTTAATAAATAGTTTGAGGGGGAAAGTAGCCATAAAAATTATAATGTGAAAAATGTAAAAAAAATTCTTATTAAGATTTTTTTTTAATTGTACACAAACAAATAGCACAACTGAAAGTGAAACCTCTAGAAACCCATAGTGATCAAATGTACGTTGTGTCCTTTAATATGACATCATTATATACTTTCGCTTTTTAATTGTTAAAAGAACTCCTTGGGATGAGACTTTTCAATTTTGTCAATTTTGAAAATTTACTTTATATGAAGCTATAATATAGCTTCAAATGAAGTACTGATCCTGAATAAAATACAAAAACATAGAAAAAAAAACAATTTTAAAGCACTGAAAACGACTGAACTAGTTTTATTTCCAAGACGTATATTGTCATGTAAACAAGAAGCCCCCCATCTCAGACGGCATCATCAAAGTAATCACCTCAGTGCTGGTTACATCAATAGCTGCTGCCCTTAACCCTTTAAGCCCTCACGATGCAATAAAGCATCATTTTACATCCCTGAAAACAGACTTACTTTTCCTACAACTAGGGGTTAACGAATGAAAATTTCCATGAAACTGGTTTAATAATACATGGTAATTTTCTTTAATTTTTCACCCACATCAAGTCATCTTCATCCACTACAAGTCGAGAAGTGCGACAGCAATTCGCGGCTTGTAGTGGATGAAGATGACAATGGTAAATTCAGGCTTGAAAGGGTTAATTGATATGAGAACACGATGATCGGGGGGGGGGGGTCTCCTACAGCACAGATGGTCTGCTCAACGCTGGGTCGACGGCATTAACTTGTGGCCCAACGTCCAATGCTGTTATAGCATTCAACCATCATTTAGGTCAACAAACTGTATGTTTAGGTTTTGATAGATTCTTATAAATTTTTGAATAATGAAAAAATGAAATAATGCTCTGTGGGATACACTATTTCATTACAAAATTAAAAACGAAAATTGATGCCATCATACTGAGTCGCTTTAATCAGTCGAAATAATTTTGACCCCAAAACATATTTTCAATGGCGGTTCGTAGTTTGTACATATATATTTAAGACTACTATAACAAGACACATTTGATGAATAGTAGGTCGGGTTATTTTTCAGACATTAGAGTGATTTAATATTTTCATCAGAATATCAATCAAATGATTGTACTACAGACCTATATTATGACAGACAGACAGATATTTTATTGACAGAGAAAAAGTCATTACAGACTTATTTGTCATCGAAATGAAAGAGATATATGTACATGTATATACAAGATTGGTAATTTGTTAATGTTAAGCGGCATTGCCATAATAAAAACTGGGTATTTTGATAATGTGGCAATCCGTGAAACAGGTAGCTCCGAGTCATGTGACCATGCAAGCACAGTCGCTATGAGCTCAGAGATTCCCTGATATTTACTAGTGCTGCAAACTTAACAACGTAATAACAGTAGTAATGGCGGTTAATAATTATTTGTGCAATTCACACAGGACATGGCCCTCGCACAAAACATCACAGCTTATTTTAACTCACTATATTGTTTAATTCATACTGTTTTAATCACGACCTCTGGTACCACATACTCGGAGTTACAATCGAAGAAAAACATTCCCGAGCTCATAGAGAAAACTAGTTGACTTAGCAACTCTTAAATCCAGCATAAGGCCTCCACTCGTCTGATAACAAAGGCGACAGAAATGTCCCTAGGCGGCCCTAAAAAGCCAAATAATAAAATCCGAGAGAAACAACCACCCTGATACAGTTTGTGGTAATACCCGTGTCAGATCATGAGAGCATAATAATATGAATAATATAGCGACAGGTGACAGATTTATTATACTCTGTATTTTTAACCCTTAATTTGTTTAAAACAGCAATAAATAAATTGCGCTAGTGACTTCACCACCATTATGTCTCAAGATGTCATAATTCGTAGAAACATTTCATTTGTCGGTTGTATATTAATAATTGCGGCTACAGAATTAAACAAGATTTCGCGTTCATTATTCATTGCGCTATAGTGGAGAAGAAGAGGTAATTTATTCGTCGTCAATTTCGTTTAATTCACACCTTGTGCATCGCTGATTTTTCGGAGTGATTGGATTATTGAATCGTCCTCTTTCTATATTTTAATCATGTGAGCTCATTCGATATCTCGCAGTGGTTCCCCCTCATGTGTAAGATATATGGTTCAACACAGAAATATTTTTTTACTAATGCATAATGTGCACAGCTTACTTGAGCTCTCATTATCTTTTCTCCACCGCTGTGTAAATATTCTAACTATTGATTCTTTAAATAAAAGCATGAATTTATTTTTATCCCGAATATTCATGATATTCTGCGATTCCCAAGTTTGGTGAAGCCCGGCTCGTTCGAGGGCAGAGGGAATACGGGAAGACCAATTCGTGAAGCCAATGGCTTTTAGCTCAAGTAGCATATTGTAGGCATTTCTGACTGGATGGCTCTGAGATAGTTTTAGAATTCTACACAAATATATTACAGCTTTTATGTGTTGCCTGATGATCAGTGGAAATTGCCCGTGTCCCCATATATTGCAGGTGTAGGTGTTTTCTTTCTAACGCCAAGTGTAGATTTATTAAAGTTTAGATGGATTTTTTTCCAGATCGTTAACATCATCGCCTGTATACCATATATCACTTCCATATTCTAGTATGGGCAATATTTGGCAATCAAATACCTTAGCATAGGCCTATACAAACTTTACTGAAATAGATCTTAAAAGTGTTTCATGAGAAACCCCACAAGATTTCGCAACTCTTGTTGACACATCTCGACGCATTTTTCAAAATTTTGCGCAAGTTTCAAAATTCGGGTACCCGCGTTTGAATTACGCAGTATTTTGGACATCTTGCTTGTTTCATATTTACAGTCCAAACTGTTCAAAGACATGGAGTGTGCATTGCTGCCTACGTTATGCAATATAATTATTATTATTCTCTTTTTTTTATGATAATTAATATTATTATTATTGAACAATTCGATGTAAACGTCAATATTGATCTAATAGGCCTATTCATCAATTTGTTTAACATTTTCTAGTTTACCGCGGCATAAGTTTAAAAATTGTCTAATTTTCAAATGAAAGATGGACCCAGTAAATGATGGTAAACACGTCTAAGCAGAACATTTACTGTCAGGCCCCTATTTAGGCAGCATGGCAATAACCACTTGATCCAATTATTATGGGTATTTTTCATTCGTTTGAAGCTATAAATTACGTCAGCAACATCAGGTGCAAAAACAAGATGAGTAACATATTATTAACGCAACCCTTATGAAAGACTAAACGTTATTACCGGCACAAGTAAATAAATAAATAAATAAAAATAATTGGTCATTACATATGGCTGTCCACAAATGAAATGATTCCGATGAGGTGATTATCTGACTTACTGACTTAAACGGGCCTTCTGACAAACGGGCCTTCTGACTAATAATCCGTACTTATTTTCTGACTATCGGGCCTTCTGAATAATCATCCTTAGTGTATATAGTAGTCTAACGTCTAACAACAAACTAAATTGTACAATTAAAGCGACTCAATCAGGCTAAAATCATAAAAAAATCTGTAATTTTATTTTGGCTTCATGACTAGAACTGCAAAAGTTTTTAAATTTTTGTGTTGCGCATTCACCTATTATAAGGACGAAATTCGCGTATTTCAAATTTTGGACATGCATGCATGTCCGAAATAAGAAATCGGGAATTCCCTCTCTATATATCGTTATTAACTGATAAATGCGCAGCACAAAAATTAAAAGACTTTTGCAGTTCTAGTCTATGGACATGTTTACATCATACGGTCATATTAAGAAGCCAAAATAAAATTACCGATTTTTTATGATTTTAGCCTGATTACCCGTCTCTCCCCATGCCTGAGGCCTTTTACTGTAGGCCTATAAAATACAAAGAGCATTGTGAAAATAATGATACTTTGAAATAGGGGCCTAACATTACAATCATAATGTTAGATTGCGTTCCATGACCACAATTCAATAAAACACAAACTATAGGGCATACCTCAGCTTTCCTATGGATTTTTGGTAGGTGGGCCCCTATTAGTAGAGGAGGAAATGATTTAAAAAATGGATGAGGTAGTCCACCAAATTCCCACAGACAAATTTCATCCTATTGGAAAGCTCTGAATCTCTAGTTTTCGGAACGGGGGGTCGTCAAAACGTCAGGTGGTCGATTTTTGCGTAAAACGTCAGTTTGTGACGTCATATTATTTTACAATATAGGCTCTTTTTATATTTTTCAACTTGATCAAAATACTGGTAGCTATGGGGGTCATGAATCTTCCGAACAAGACCAACAATTTTGAAGATTGTATCTGACTTGAAATTGTGTGCTGAATCTGATAATAAACGTCTTACATGTCGCTTCTGCAGTTTTCAACATATGCGACGTCATTGTTTCCACGGTGACAATTCAGCAAAAAAACAAAAATATTATTTTCCTGAAACAGGTGCATTGAATGTGATGTGTAACCTGGATATTTGAATGACAGTATTTGTGTTAGATAGCATAATGTTTTACAATGGCTTGTTTTAGTATTTCATTCAAATTATTTCTGTTACCATGGTTACAAGCATATTGTATTACCCTCATAACCTATTATATTAAATTCGAATGAAAAAAATAATAAAAAAATAGGATTATTTTCAAATTAGTCTCCTGTGTTAAGTTACATGCTATGGATTTGCCTCGTAGGCCTATAACATAGTAACTCTGAGGTCGTAAAGATTATTAGCGGTGTAACGTTATTAAAACGCAACGTCATAATTGATTAAACGTCATTTCTTGATACGTTCGAAAATGCCGCCATTACGAGAAATACATTTTTTCAACAATATCTCTTATAATACTCATCGTATCGTACTGAGTAGTATATGTAATCCCACGTTTTCGTGGTCAAGGATTACGATAAAACCAGTTCCAAGGCCATAAATAGCATAGATCATATTTGTTTTTTTTAATTGAACATACTAGGCCTACATATATATTATACTTTATTCCATCCAGTATGATTGAATCAGCCTATTTGGTCCCTTATTTACAGCTAGATTGAGCTGACACGGATGAGTCGTCATTACTAAAACGCTACTACGCAAACTGATTAACATACTGAGGAATTTAAATAAAAAAAGATAATTAATACGATTATCACTATGTCACATAAGCTAATGTAAAGTGTATCTGTTTCATTTTATCTAAGTAATATTGGGTCTACTCAATGAAAACAATGTTCAGCATTACAAGGTTGTAATGAACTGTAATGACACTCTCATGGTAATCTAAGCATTATTGCACAAAGGCATGCATAATACACCCCATCTAATTTACTAACAGACACTCATCACTCGATTTTAAGCATATCTTAACAAACATTTGCCAAAATGTAAACCTTATTTGCATATTTTGTTTAATTAGATTTCTCCAAAAGCAATTGAAAACATCATTCGTGAATCATCATGGACGGTGATGAATCCATATGCGGATATCACCATCAATAAATAATCACATGATGTAAATAATACTATTGAAAGTAACTAAATCATATCACTCACATACTTTGTGATGTAGATCCTAGAATGTTATCAAAAACAGCAAACATGGAAAACCATACATTTTAGCAATCACAATAAAATGTAATGACAAAATGTAATATGACAAAAACATGTACCCTGCCTAGATTTATGTTCTTCTAGTACCATATACTAACAAATATTTGTGTTGATTCATACATAATCTTAAGTCTTAAGTGTATTACCGTCACTTTTTGGCACTAATGGTCATTTAAGTGACATTTTAATACGAATTATCTACATATGATGACTTGAGGGCAGTATTTTTCTTCACTCGCCCGATAAGTGGTTCTTGCCATGTCCAAGGGATTTACCCCAGACATGTCCACACTGTCGGGAGCTTGGGTTTTGCTAGAATCTACTCCTTCTTCCCGGAATATACCTCCCCTTTTTTAACAAATTTATCTGTGCGACCCTCCCAGAATCTACTCCTCTCTACCAGAACATACCCCCTTTGTCAACAACTATATGCGACCCTCCCATAATCTATCCCCCCCCCTCCCAGAATACACCCCCCCTTTTCAACAACTATATGCGACCCTCCCATAAACCCCCAACCCCGTCCCAGAATATACCCCCTTTTCAACAACTATTATATTATGCGACCCTTCTGAAAATACCCCTCCCTTCCATGATGTACCCCCCTTTTAACAACTATATGCGACACTCACAGAATCTACCCCTCAGTCCCAGAATATACTCACCCCCTTTTTAAATAATTATATGTGACACTTTTCAACTAATTCATTTGTGCGACCCTCCCAAAATCTACCCTCCCTCCCAGAATCTACCCCCTTTTTCAACAAATTTATATCTTCGACCCTTCTATAATCTGCCCCTCCCTCTCAGTATATACCCTACCAGGACCTACCCCTCTCTGCCAGAATATACACCCCTTTTCACCAAATATATTAATATTCGGCCCTCCAATAATATATCCCTCCCTCACAGAATGTACCCCCTCCCTTTTCAACAACTGTTGGCGACCCTCCCAGAATCTACCTCTTCCTCCTAGAATATACCCCCCCCCCCTTTGTATATTTGTTGAAAGGGATGGTATCTTCTCAGAGGGAAGGGTATATTCTAGGAGTGTCGCATATAGTTTTTGAAAAGGGATAAATATTCTGGAAGGGAGGGTTCAATTCTGGGAGGGTTGTACATATACATTTGGTAAAATAAAAGGGGGTGGTAGATTCTGGGAGGGAGGGATGGATGGATTCTGGGAGGGTCGCATGCAGTTGTTGAAAAGGAGGGTATATCTGGGATGGAGGGTAGATTCTGTGAGTGTCGCATATAGTATATTCTGGTTGGTATATTCTGGTAGGGAGGGATAGGTTCTGTGAGCGTCGCATAATATCATAGTTGTTTAAAAGGAGGGGGGGGGCTTTAATCTGGGAGGAGAAGTTAGATTCTGGGAGTGTCGCACATAGTTCTTGAAAAGGTGGCGGTATATTCTGGGAGGGGAGGTAGATTCTGGGAGCGTCGCATAATAATATATTTGTTGAAAAGGGGGGTGTATTCTGGGAGGGAGGGGTAGATTCTGGGAGGGTCGCATATAGTTGTTGAAAAGGGGGTATATTCTGGGAGGGAACGGTTGATTCTGGGAGGGTCGCAAATATAAATTTGTTGAAAAGAGGGTATATTCTTGGAGGGAGGGGTAGATTCTGGGAGTGTCACATATAGTTTTCAAACAAGGGGGGGGGGGGTTATATTATGGGCGTGAGTGATAGATTCAGGGAGGGTCACATAATATTATAGTTGTTGAAAAGGGGGGGTATATTCTGGGAGGGAGGAGTAGATAATGGGAAGGTCGCATATAGTTGTTGAAAAGGGGATATATTCTTGGTGGGAAGGTTTTGATTCTGGGAAGGTCGCATATAGTTGTTGAAAAGGGGGTATATTTTGGGAGGGAGGGGTAGATAATGGGAACGTCGCATATGGTTGTTGAAAAGGGGGTATATTCTTGGAGGGAGGGGTAGATTATGGAAGGATCACACACATAAATTTGTTGAAATTGGGGTGTATCCTGGGAGCCAGTTGTAGATTATATAGTGCCTACGGGCAGAAATTAGACATTTTGACATGTAGAACCTAATGTACCGTATTGTATAAATGATAGAGACTATTATATGGTGGCCGAGGTGGCACCCTTTAATAGTCAGAGGGACTAAAAGGGTAAAGTTTAGTCAGAAGGCCCGCTAGTCAGGAGGCCCATTAGTCAGAAAGCCCGTTAGTCAGAAGGCTCGTTAGTTAGAAGGCCCGTTAGTCAGAAAATCACTAAGCCTTTTTAGTCAGAAGGCCCGACCGTTTAGTCAGAAGGCCCGTTAGTCAGAAGAAGGCTTGTTAGTCAGATTTTTTTCTTTGGAAAGTGAACAATGCTAGGGGACGCTTTATTTGATATCTGAAGGGGGGCTATGGTATTTTGAATAAAGCGTTTGTTGTCCAGCTATTGATAAAAAATTGTAGAAAGTTGTGCATAAAATAATTAGGCCCTATTCAAAGATACTTTAGAAATGCTGATAGCGTCCACGTGTCGGTAATTCGGTAGTTTAATAAATAGTTTGAGGGGGAAAGTAGCCATAAAAATTATAATGTGAAAAATGTAAAAAAAATTCTTATAAAGAATTTTTTTTTAATTGTACACAAACAAATAGCACAACTGAAAGTGAAACCTCTAGAAACCCATAGTGATCAAATGTACGTTGTGTCCTTTAATATGACATCATTATATACTTTCGCTTTTTAATTGTTAAAAGAACTCCTTGGGATGAGACTTTTCAATTTTGTCAATTTTGAACATTTACTTTATATGAAGCTATAATATAGCTTCAAATGAAGTACTGATCCTGAATAAAATACAAAAACATAGAAAAAACAACAATATTAAATCACTGAAAACGACTAAACTAGTTTTATTTCCAAGACGTATATTGTCATGTAAACAAGAAGCCCCCCATCTCAGACGGCATCATCAAAGTAATCACCTCAGTGCTGGTTACATCAATAGCTGCTGCCATTAACCCTTTAAACCCTCACGATGCATTAAAGCATCATTTTACATCCCTGAAAACAGACTTACTTTTCCTACAACTAGGGGTTTTCTAATGAAAATTTCCATGAAATTGGTTTAATAATACATGGTAATTTTCTTTAATTTTTCACCCACATCAAGTCATCTTCATCCACTACAAGTCGAGAAGTGCATCTTCATCCACTACAAGTCGAGAAGTGCGACAGCAATTCGCGGCTTGTAGTGGATGAAGATGACAATGGTAAATTCAGGCTTGAAAGGGTTAATTGATATGGGAACGCGATGATCGGGGGGGGGGCGGGGGTTCTCCTACATTACAAAATTAAAAACGAAAATTGATGCCATCATACTGAGTCGCTTTAATCAGTCGAAATAATTTTGAACCCAAAACATATTTTCAATGGCGGTTCGTAGTTTGTACATATATATTTAGGACTACTATAACAAGACACATTTGATGAATAGTAGGTCGGGTTATTTTTCAGACATGAGAGTGATTTAATATTTTCATCAGAATATCAATCAAATGATTGTACTACAGACCTATATTATGACAGACAGACAGATATTTTATTGACAGAGAAAAAGTCATTACAGACTTATTTGTCATCGAAATGAAAGAGATATATGTACATGTATATACAAGACTGCTAATTTGTTAAAATAATATGACAATATACATGGTTTGACATACACAATTAAAATCATGTTAAGCGGCATTGCCATAATAAAAACTGGGTATTTTGATAATGTGGCAATCCGTGAAACAGGTAGCTCTGAGTCATGTGACCATGCAAGCACAGTCGCTATGAGCTCAGAGATTCCCTGATATTTACTAGTGCTGCAAACTTAACAACGTAATAACAGTAGTAATGACGGTTAATAATTATTTGTGCAAGTCACACAGGACATGGCCCTCGCACAAAACATCACAGCTTATTTTAATTCACTATATTGTTTAATTCATACTGTTTCAATCACGACCTCTGGTACCACATACTCGGAGTTACAATCGAAGAAAAACATTCCCGAGCTCAAAGAGAAAATCAGTTGACTTCGCAACTCTTAAATCCAGCATAAGGCCTCCCCTCGTCTGATAACAAAGGCGACGGAAATGTCCCTAGGCGGCCCTAAAAAGCCAAATAATAAAATCCGAGAGAAACAACCACCCTGATACAGTTTGTGGTAATACCCATGTCAGATCATGAGAGCATGATAATATGAATAATATAGCGACATGTGACAGATTTATTATACTCAGTATTTTTAACCCTCAATTTGTTTAAAACAACAATAAATAAATTGCGCTAGTGACTTCACCACCACTATGTCTCGAGATGTCATAATTCGTAGAAACATTTCATTTGTCAGTTGTATATTGATAATTGCGGCTACAGAATTAAACAAGATTTCGCGTTCATTATTCATAGCGCTATAGTGGAGAAGAAGAGGTAATTTATTCGTCGTCAATTTCGTTTAATTCACACCTTGTGCATCGCTGATTTTTCGGAGTGATTGGATTATTGAATCGTCCTCTTTCTATATTTTAATCATGTGAGCTTATTCGATATCTCGCAGTGGTTCCCCCTCATGTGTAAGATATATGGTTCAACACAGAAATATTTTTTTACTAATGCATAATGTGCACAGCTTACTTGAGCTCTCATTATCTTTTCTCCACCGCTGTGTAAATATTCTAACTATTGATTCTTTAAATAAAAGCATGCATTTATTTGTATCCCGAATATTTATGATATCGTGCGATTCCCAAGTTTGGTGAAGCCCGGTTCGTTCGAGGACAGAGCGAATACGGGAAGACCAATTCGTGAAGCCAATGGCTTCTAGCTCAAGTAGCATATTGTAGGCATTTCCGACTGGATGGCTCTGGGATAGTTTTAGAATTCTACACAAATATATTACAGCTTTTATGTGTTGCCTGATGATCAGTGGAAATTGCCCGTGTTCCCATATATTGCAGGTGTAGGTGTTTTCTTTCTAACGCCAAGTGTAGATTTATTAAAGTTTAGATGGATTTTTTTCCAGATCGTTAACATCATCGCCTGTATACCATATATCACTTCCATATTCTAGTATGGGCAATATTTGGCAATCAAATACCTTAGCATAGGGCTATACAAACTTTACTGAAATAGATCTTAGAAGTGTTTCATGAGAAACCCCACAAGATTTCGCAACTCTTGGTGACACATCTCGACGCATTTTTCAAAATTTTGCGCAAGTTTCAAAATTCGGGTACCCGCGTTTGAATTACGCAGTATTTTGGACATCTTGCTTGTTCATATTTACAGTCCAAACTGTTCAAAGACATGGAGTGTGCATTGCTGCCTACGTTATGCAATATAATTATTTTTATTCTCCTTTTTTTTATGATAATTAATATTATTATTATTGAACAATTCGATGTAAACGTCAATATTGATCTAATAGGCCTATTCATCAATTTGTTTAACATTCTCTAGTTTACCGCGGCATAAGTTTAAAAATTGTCTAATTTGCAAATGAAAGATGGACCCAGTAAATGATGGTAAACAAGTCCAAGCAGAACATTTACTGTTAGGCCCCTATTTAGGCAGCATGGCAATAACCACTTGATCCAATTATTATGGGTATTTTTCATTCGTTTGAAGCTATAATTTACGTCAGCAACATCAGGTGCAAAAACAAGATGAGTAACATATTATTAACGCAACCCTTATGAAAGACTAAACGTTATTACCGGCACAAGTAAATAAATAAATAAATAAAAATAATTGGTCATTACATATGGCTGTCCACAAATGAAATGATTCCGATGAGGTGATTATCTGACTTACTGACTTAAACGGGCCTTCTGACAAACGGGCCTTCTGACTAATAATCCCTACTTATTTTCTGACTATCGGGCCTTCTGAATAATCATCCTTAGTGTATATAGTAGTCTAACGTCTAACAACAAACTAAATTGTACAATTAAAGCGACTCAATCAGGCTAAAATCATTAAAAAATCTGTAATTTTATTTTGGCTTCATGACTAGAACTGCAAAAGTTTTTAAATTTTTGTGTTGCGCATTCACCTATTATAAGGACGAAATTCGCGTATTTCTAATTTTGGACATGCATGCATGTCCGAAATAAGAAATCGGGAATTTCCTCTCTATATATCGTTATTGACTGATAAATGCGCAGCACAAAAATTAAAAAACTTTTGCAGTTCTAGTCTATGGACATGTTTACATCATACGGTCATATTAAGAAGCCAAAATAAAATTACCGATTTTTTATGATTTTAGCCTGATTGAGTCGCTTTGAATAATATGCATGGGTCTCTCTTATATTAAAAACATGCAATTTAAAGGGGCACCATTCAATCTCCAGGGGGGGGGGGAGGTCACGCTTGAGTATTTTTGTAAAAATCTATAATTATAAACATGTAATAAAATTCGAAATTTGCAGCGCACCGCCGACTCGGTTGAAATAAATAACTTGACAAATATTCAAGACGCCCACCCCCACCCCCTGGAGATTGAATGGTACACCCCCCCCCCTGAAAATTGTTCGCGTTATCTGGTTATGGCCCGACCACAAAATGAAAACAAGTAGAAGGAAGTAGCCTAATGCCTTCTATTCAGACTTTTTTAGTCCTTATCTGGAGCACATCAGATCCATGGTCACAATAAAAATCAATCAATTTTTCCAATTTTTTTACCTGTTACGTCATAAATTAATTGTTTCATATTTCCCCACTAAATAAGATGTGTATGGAAGTTTCTGAATCCCCATATGTTACTGTACCAGTAGTGTGGAGCTTCAAACTCATCAGAGATATTCCACAGCAATATGGACATACACTACTATATTTATTTATGTCGCTTTATATGAGTAAAGCGAGTAAAAATCATACAGCTGCGATACTGATTGTCACATAAAAGCCCAATAAATTGACTCCATTTAACAATATTATGATCAAAGTAGGCCTATATATGTAACAATGAGATATTCTCTAAATTTTGCAAAATATTTAAATCCAGGGCCTAGTAGTAATAATCAGCTATTACCAAAAATGAAAAAATACACGTTCTCCGGGCTGGGCGAAGCACATAACTCATAATTTCACACAAAAGTGCCGTCCATTTTTGACACTGCTAAAATGATCAGCTAAAGCCACTAAGATAGCCTAATGCGTAGGCCTGCATCAATAGGATACTCACCTAACATTGAAGTCGCATGGGATCAACGTTTCATGTTTGCTGAAATTGTACATGAACTGTTTATCATCAGCTTTCAATTGGCCACAGGTACAGGGTGATAAAGGGTGAGTCAAATAGCTTAGATATCCACGAAAAATCCACGAGTTCATGTCAGATATTATATTGGCCAGGGGCGGTCACGGGGACGGCTAACATTTTGTACTGCCCTCTGTATTCGGAAAGCGTTTGAACGGCGTTTCTCCTGGCCCAGTTTAGCCTATATGTGCACAAAGGTGGCCTAAAGCCCGATTCATTTCATTTATTTTTGGAACGGCGTTTTGTGCTTACTTTAGTTCAGTATTTGAAAATTATGTTGTGAAACAAGAGCTGCATATGCCGGTGATCACATTTTGATTTAATCCCAAGGGTTGAAACGGACCAGTCTAGCACTCTGATATTGAAAAACATATTTAAAATAGAATTAAGAATCACTTGCATAATAGGCCTGAAGATGTCATGGGTTAACGTGGCTTAGCATAACGTGTTAGACACCACGTTGAAAACCTTTCACAGAGCGATGGTAACAAATACCTGCTTTAGACAATGACAGGAAAAAATCCTGTCAATTTGTCACACATTTTACCGCCTTTGGGAAAAAATAGCCTCCCTCATTTACAAAGAAAGGTTAAAAAAATGTTGTCCAGTTCTGCACGCGAAAAACGTTTCCTGTTGGAGATAGCCCATGTAGTTTGTACTTTAGACTAACTGCCGGATAAACTAAAGTGGCGGATCCAGAGGGGCGCCCTGTTGACCCTGTTCAGGTTCCCAATAACAAAAAAAAACGACCATATTTGCGGGCGAAGTAGCCTATACTCTAGCATGCTCCAGACGGGGCCTTAGATTGCAACATTTTCCGGGAGAGGATGCCCCGGACTCTATAGAGCTAGCATATAAAAAGATGGCTCTACCAGCTGTGGTGTATAAAGACTTTAGTAAAAATCACCCCCCCCCCCCTTCAGTGTTTCTGATCTGTCGTAATGTTGTCAGAATTGACGACAAGATATTTGTCAGTGTTTCGTTAGAGAAAATTAGTTGTTTCAAAGCTTGAAATGTACCTTCATATATCACCAGAAGTGGCCTAAAGCCTTCTCTAAAAAAATCTCGGGGGACATGCCCCCCCCCCCCTCTAGAGTTGCGAACGCCTTCCGTGGACGTCGCGAATGCGTGCTTCCGGAAGCCGCGAATGCGTGCTGACTCCAACACCAGGTTTGGAGTCAGAATCTTCCTATTGCACGACTCACCCATTTTTTTCAGAGCCAGAAACACTGCCCTTTCTGTCAATTCCTGGACCCGCCATTGTCATTACCTTTCACTTGGATATGCGTTTGCGATCTGTACCATCCAACAGGATTGAGTGATTTGGAGGAGGAAGTATTAGTACAGCGGTCAGCGTAAGCAGGGCAATGTTGAATAATCTTCCACACAATATACTACACAGAACACTTGTGTTGTCCCGGAAGGCTTGCAGTGTTAGTCCAGGGCATTTTTGATTCGAGGTAGAACAAATTGCAACAGAAGGGTTTTTTGCATTTTTGAATTTTGTATTGTATCGAGAATGACCAAAAAAAAATCCAAAGACGTAAAAATTCAAATGACCGTTTAATAGACATTTTTCAAAATGACGCCCAGAATAGATATATATATATTTTAATAAATACTTTTTTTTTACTTAAGTTACATTTAATATGCCACTTATTATCACATATATTGTAAAATATATTACAATTCTGGTGTTACCAATTTTTCAGCCCATAATGAGCTTTTTATAGAAAAAAACAACACTAAAATATCAGCATACCCTAGTTGACTTTCATGTTTCATTTTAGTAGGGGAGTTACCACACTCAGCCAAGCCAGTGCCAAAAGTTTGATATGTGATTCCCTCTCAGCAAATGCTTCCTTTTTAAGAAGTCTATTTATTTCAAGTACCGATTTAAAAAATTGTGTTTTTTTAGGTTTTCTATCTCAAAAAGGGAAATTCACAATTTTACAAAAATTCATAAAAATAGTGGTTTTTAATTTTCAATCATCCCAATACACTGAAAGAGAATGAAATACATAATATAAACCATTGCAAGTATATTGATAGGGTTAAATTCACACAAAGCTCACGTAATCAACATACAAAAAGCGTCCGTAACTTTACTATGAACATCAACTCATATATATCTACACCTTACAAGCTCTTACATTATATGAGGGAAAGAATATATTAACAAAATATTTATATCAATAAAATAAAATCGATTGAGAATAAAGAAATCACCCCATCCATGTCTTTTGAGAAATAGACACCTTCAGCGAGCGACATCCGTAACATTGATTTGAGATGTATGTATATATATGTACACTAGATTGTAAACATAATAATTATATATATATATCTATATTTAACAAAGTACTTTTTATTTTGTCAAATATAAATAAAAAATGATATAGCAAATAAACAATTTAGACTTGCATATCATTATTTGTAATCAACCAAATATTATATTTTCCAATACCAAACATGCCAAATTATCTATAATACTACTTTATGCATCACATTACATTTAAAAATATCCCCATAGTAATATGAGAATAAGAAAATAACATCAATATAACTAAATCAATATAATAAAACTGACTAAGTATGGTGTAATTGCCCTTATGTCATATAGAAATAAACATCTTAACTCGCAAACGACACTGATTTGGTATTTTTTTGTATTGTTTTCAACTAAATGTGTTTTAATGGTGTCAAATACAACGAAAAGTGATCTAAGATTAGTAATAATGATATTAATTATTGAATTTTAATTTATTATTGTCAAATTACGCTATTTTTTCACAAAATATTACACTGTATACTTATCAACTTCAACATGTACATGATGTATAGGTAATTGAGATATCACGTTTCAATTATCAGATTATGATAAAGAAATTTTCAAAATTAGGTTGTAATCTAGAAAAAAATAAAATTAAAAAATTAAAGTAATGAATGATAATTTTGATGACTATTACTTATATTTATACAAGGTGATATTTTTAAACATCATAAGTGACTTTTTAAGTCTTCTTTGTTACTTTTTGTTTTTACTCGATCTAACTTTTCCGTCGGATATTTCGAACACAATAATGTACAGATAAACTTGAGAACATTATGTAAAATATAACAACGAAAATGATGATATTTAAAAACAAACATAGCGACGGTCATCTCTAAAATACAGTGTGTGTATAATTGGATGCTAGCATAGAATACATAAGAATACACGATTTTAGGCCCTGAATAAAAACTAATAAAAATTGCTTTACGAATATTAATCAAAACAACTAAATAGAACAGCTAATTGTAACTTTGTTTGCAGCATTCCACAGACATGATTGCTTTTGTTACAGAGCTGCAGGATACTTCGAGCACAATTATATGTTTTTTACCTTCTGTCAACAGTGTTGTGCGAATTGATGCTTATGCAAATGATTTCATTATAACGACACTGGCAACACTGTCCCAATGCTGCAAATATATTGCTCAAAGATCCATGAATTCATGCTCAAAAGTCCACTGAAGCTGTATAATCTCATCCTCTATAGTTATAGAAATTTACTGAAGACAACATAGAGTTGGAATTGACTAATCTATTTTCTGAGCACTGTCTAAGATCAATTCATATCTTCATCTGCTTTGTGTGCAGCAATATGTTCAGCACATTATAATGTACAATACACTGTTTGCACGATTTTGCGCATAAGCAGGACCACTGTGTGGCGTGTTGTAATAGAAGTGTGACAGGACTTCCAACTAAATAGCTCAGCTTTTAGTCACTGTAATGTGTGGCGTGTTGCTATTGGGAAAGATGTATAACATCTGATTACCAGACCAGTTTTAGATTACAAATTTACTTCCATCTATAATGATTTATCATGTATCAGTCTTCTACTGAAAATTATAGCAAATGCATTTTAAAATGTTTTGAATTATTATTATTATTATTATTATTATTATTATTATTAAATATTATTACTAAATGCGTTTATTCACCTTATTTTAAATGAGGCTTTACTTATTGATAGAAACATGTTGAAGGTAAAAATACATTGTGAAGAGTTTTATAAAATAATATATCAATTTTTTTTTATTCTCTGAGCTCGGGCCGCCGAGTATTTAGGCGCATTAGAAGTTTCTAATTTCATATTTCATACATGAATAAAAATCACTAAGCAATAGTCGCTCATCAAATAAAATATAACGAACTGTCAAAAGAACAACAAAATAGCCATAATATATTAGAACTAAATTTGTGGGAGCTGGGAAAATTTAGGCCTTGGTGGCCTTATATGGTGAAAAGACGTGGACAATTTAAATTCATGGATGTACAAAAAAGGAGAAGTCAGCCAAGAAAATCAGGAACACATAGTTGTATTAATTACCTTCGACTAAAACAACAGCTACGTATGTCTACCGACCATGACCGACATATCAGCTGATCCAAGAATAAATTAAAAAACAAAATTAAATCTACTGAACTCGAGAATGCATTATGTCTTTCTTCTTTTTTGTCTCCCAAAAATTATAGCTGTTGTTTCAAAATATAGTTTTTCTAATTTGAACAATCTATCCAGATATTCCAAATATTGCGCAAAGGAATTATTTTTTTCGAGTCTTACTTCTATTCTCTTTTCGTTTTTATTTAGAAGTATTTCAAATAATTATGGGTAACAAACAATTACTTTTTCAAAATATCTTACGATTTGGGTGAGTGATAACCATAATTTAGCAATTTTAGGGTACCTTCACAAAAAAAGCCCGTAAAAAAGTTTCCGAATTTTTCTGGCTTGGGACTTTTTTTTGGTCTTTGTAGATATCATCATTGTAGATACTCAAAAAAAAGCAAAAAAGCTTCTGTTGCAATTTGTTCCTATGGTCACCACTGTTTGGCTTAAATTCCCTGGACTAAATAACATAACTTTCACAGTGAAAAAACATCCAAATATAATAACGTGTTTAATAACGTGTTTGGTTTGTCTTGTATCAATAAACGATAGCAACACGGACACAAATGTGTTTAATTATAGCCTTAACTGGTGCAAAGCATTACATTCGCTGAAATGAGACGTTATGTCATTTTGTATGAAAATGGCCTGCTTAGAGATACAAGCTGGGCACCTAACAGGCTTGAATTGTCAAATCTTCACAAACCCTGGTGCAATAATTAAAGTTGCCTGCTTGGAAAGTCGGGGATCGCGGGTTCGAACCGTGGGGAACCGCCGTGACCGAGAGGGAGGGTGCTTCGAATCCTGTGTCTGGAGGGCAGTGTCATCTCACCTTTCTCAGGAGGTTCTCCTGGCCCAGTTTAGCCTATATGTGCACAACGGTGACCTAAAACCCCTTTCATTTTATCAATTTGCCGCGGCCCCCGCCGCAGTTATTTGTTTTTTTTAGTAACATTTCTTATTTCACAGAACCGTCATGCTTCTGATTAATTTGTTTGATGACATTTTGATCACCATATAAGTAACTCTAAATTACTACAAAATATTCATTAGCCTGTTTGAGAAAAAAACATATCTTTATTTAATTTGATACAGATGGTAAACTGTCTGCAACGACCTGATTAACTTTAGGGAGCAAACAACTACAAAATTGCTGTTTAGTGACTGTAAGATTGCAATATTTACGTATCTCAATTTTCCCCAGTACGTAGTTGATGAAAAGCACATGTAGTGTGACAGAAGGCAAGGTTTAGATTGCGACACCTTGTCCGACCGAGTTGACAATGTCACTATGTATAATCCAGCATGCAGGTCTAGCATGAAAAATATCGCCTACTAATGCCTTAGCTGGGGTAGATGCATAGCCTCCTATCTCAAAAACAATGGAAAGTACCAGGTAGCTGGACCATAAATATAAAATAAAAATGTAAGTTCTCACGCAAAAGATAACCCATAACAAATTTCACAGAAAAAACATAATGGCAGGCTGGAGCAGTGGTGACTATTTTACTCGGTTTTGCTCATTATCTTGGAAACTTTGCATGATTGCGAGAGCATAATCAAATGACATACCTGTAGTTGTACAAATATATCACAAATCAAAAAAAGTAAAGAAAATTGTCATGTATTGGTAAACCAATTTCATCGAATTTTTTTGTTTTAAAACCCTTTGTTGTAGGAAAATTAAGTCTGTTTTCAGGGATGTAAAATGAATGCTTTAATGCATCGTGAGGGCTTAACCCTTGAAGCGCTGAATTTTTTATAAAAACATTGGAGATTAAAGGGTTTATTTAAATTTGATATCATCATAAATGTCTTATTCAGCTCTTTCTGATTCATTTGAATACCTATGTTATGGGTCTACGGTGCGGGGATCGACTTTAGACGTCAGAATCTGACGTCTGTAGACGTCAGATTCTGACGACTAAAGTCGATCCCCGCGCTGTAAGGGTTAAAGGGTTACCACAGATCAGGGCCTGAATTTCGAATCCTGTATCTGGAGGGTATTGTCATATGATTCATCTCACCATCATCAGGAGAATATCCCGACCCAGCTTGATCGGGGCCTGAATTTCGAATCCTGTATCTGGAGGGTATTGTCATATGATTCATCTCACCATCATCAGGAGAATATCCCGACCCAGCTTGTATGTTGGATCAAGCCCAAATTAATGTATTCATTGTTTTATGTCTCGATACAGTCTACTACAGCGGTAAATCGTTGTATTTTATTCAGTTTAGTCCTGGTAGTTTGCTTCTAGTAGGCCTATGCTCAGTTTTATATTCTTTTAACCCTTTAAGCCCTCACGATGCATCAAAGCATCATTTTACATCCCTGAAAAACAGACCTAATTTTCTTACAACAAAGGGTTTGAGAATGAAAATTTCCCTGAAACTGGTTTGCCAATACATGGCAATTTTCTCTAATTTTTCACTCACTTCAAGTCATCTTCATTCACTAGAATTACGACAGCAATTCGCGGCTTGTTGTGGAAGAGATGACAATGGTAAAATCAGGCCTGAAAGGGTTAATGTAAAATTTAAAAATACGGTTTGACCAGGAGGACCAGGCCTGTCAAGGTTCACCATTTTGCAGAGCTTAATGTCATTGTGACATAGATAACATAGTATAATATTTTAAACACATTATAACCATTTAAAGTGGGGTTAAGTTTTATGACCGAGGTACAAGTGTGTGGGTTTTCACTCAATCTATTTCTGAGCAGCAACTATCGGCCTATATCTCTTTTCGTTCAGAAGTATGCATCAGTATTATTTGAAAAGGTGAAATTTTCCATGATCTGACGCTAGACATTGCTACATATTGACTGGACCTGATGGGACCCTAGAGATATTGTCAGAGCTGCTTTATCAGTTGCATTTTCTTTGAGGTCTCGGCGGCTTTCGATCCCAGTGTAAATATTAAAGATTTTGCTAATGGCTATATGTCGTGATTGATAATAAATGTTAAAAAAATGTTGTATCGAATATCTGGTAACCTACTGCGTGCTGTGCTACGCGATTTTATATAAAGAATATTACTTATATTTAACCATATTAGCGATGTGAGAAATGGATTTATTAATTATGAATATGCATCTGTAAATTACGTAGCCCCAGAAGCGACATTTGCATTCTTATTATTTGTCTAAGCTCAATATGCAGAGTTCACTACTATATATCGAGTTGTCAGTTGTCAACTCAATATATTGAGTTATCACAACTCGATATATATATATCGAGTTTGTTTTTCTCGATATATTGAATTGATAACTCGGTATATTGAGTCTACAACTCAGTATCTTCTTCATATTTAGGCTCGGCCGTAGGCTCTAGCCTTTTAAGTTTATTTAGCCTGAGTTTGTGTCCTATTGTGTGTGAGAAACGTACACCAGTCCTTATGAACATGTGCAATATAACGTTTCAGGTCCTTAGGTTAAGTACTTTTGTCTTTAACAAGTGTTCAGAAAAAAAAATATAATTGTGGTTAACAGCTCAAAGGGTTTTGGTTGGAATAATGTTCGCCCAGCGTCGCAGAGGGTGGCCCAGCATTACATCAGCATTGGGCCAATGCATCATGTGATCTGGTGTTTCTGGTGCCGGGATGAAAAGAGTCACCCGCATAATGCAGCAGGCAGGAAAAACGGTACAATCACCCAATGTTGTTTCAATGAAGGGCCAGCGTAGAGGACTGTTGGTCAGCATTGAAACAGCATTGGGTGAATGCCACGTGTTTGCGCAAAGTATACAGCAGACCCAGTGATGGATTAGTGTTGGACTGGTGTCGTAGACGATTGACCGGCATTGAACCAGCAATGGGCTGCGACGCTGGCCCAACATTGAACCGGAATTTGGTGGGTAGGCCTACATCCTCTGTACGAGGTACATCGTATGTAGTATTGAATGAATGTTGGCCAGCACCGGCGATAATGGTGAAAGGAATACACGTCGAAGATATATTTGAACTTGTCTCCTTGGTTCTTTCCTTAATTATATCCTGAACATTTAGGATTCTGTCCCATGAGTAAGACCAATACACTGTTATGTTTAGAAAATATTAAGCCAATTTTTTGTCTATAGCTCTCAAACAGACTAAACCCGGGCCTCAGAGTTCGGGAACTCCATTCTAGTTATTTATTATTTGCAATAAATTACATAACTCTGTGCAGTGGTTTTCACTATGCGACGTATATCGGTATCAGCCTATATCGCACTCTAGCTGTAGTTTGAACTGAAAAGTACGGCAGCTATGTCATGTGTGACTTCATCGCGTGAGAAAATACAAACGTTGTTCATTTTTCGTGTTAATGGGAAAATACAGAACATGTTCCACGAATAAAGTGTTCGCTTAAAGGCTCACACCTTATTTATGGAACGAGTGCTGTATTCTCCCATATCTTATCAAAAAATAGTATTTTTATATGTCTCTATATTATTATTATTATTTATTCAATTTATTCAATAGAACGAAAATTTGTATCTTTTATATTTTTGGTATTTCTGCTCTTTAGAGAAATGCGCATTGTCACTGATTACCAGTATGAGAGAAGAAGGGTCATTTATGGCCAAATCCGGGCGAAAATAGACACCCATTGTAATATTTTAGCACTCTCACACTTAACCTCTGTTCGATGACCACAACGTCTTCGCTTATACCAAAAATTCTTGCTCGTGTAATATGTGTATGGCTATTTTAACGCTAGCATCGAAATAGGAAAGCAGCCGGCAAAATCATGGAAAAACAAGGCGATTATGGCAAGCGTGTTGCAAAGGCAACAGAGCTCAGTGCCGCGGAAGAAGAGAAAAAAATTGCTAAGGGAAAACAAGCAAAGATTTCAGCACTTGCAAATAGTTACCGAGATATTCTTAATAATATTGGGGAAAATCCTGAACGGGAAGGTCTTTTGAAAACTCCAGAGAGAGCATCTAAAGCGCTTCTATATTTCACCAAAGGTTATGACGAGAAAATATCAGGTTTGCTAATATAATTATGTTTTACAATTAGGCCTAAATGTAAAGTGGGCTTTTTTTCAGCTGGTGAGATGATAAAGTGGCAAAGTTCATGAGTACAATAGTACAGAATAGCCTAAATGTTAGGCCTACTGTAGATGTAGGCCCTATCACTGTTTGATGGTATCTTCAGAATCAATGTACACTTTAACCTATATATTCACGTATTGTTTTTTTAAATTAATATTATATCTAAAGCTATATCATAACGTCCCATGAATAATTGTTGCATGAATTTGTTTGACTCTGCTAGTCTTGCTCGAAAAAATTGATGGATATTTAGGATTTTACCTGAGTTTGTGTCCTATTTAGGAGAAAGAGGGGTGATGTGCGTGGGAAACGGTTCACATTTCTGTACAACAGTCCTTATGATTGTGTGCAGTATACCGTTTCAGGTCCTTAGATTAAGTACTTTTGTCTTTTACAAGTGTTCAGAAAAAATAGTCACGATTATATTTGTGGTTAGGAGCTTAAAGGGTTTTGGTGGAAATAATTTTGGCACAGCGTCGCAAACGGTGGCCCAGCATTACATCAGCATTGGTACAATGTATCGTGTTATCTGGTGTTCCTGGCGCGGGGATGTTAAAGCGTCACCAGAGTAATGAAGCAGTCAGAAAACACGGTACAATCACCCTATGCTGTTTCAATGACGGGCCAGCGTCGAAGACTGTGGGGCAGCATTGAAACAACATTGGTTGAATGCCTCGTGTTTGTGCAAAGTATACAATATACCGGTTATAGATTAGAGTTGGGTCGGCGTCGTAGACGATTGACCGGCATTGAACCAGCAATGGGCTGCAATGCTGGACCGACATTGAACCGGAATTTGGTGGGTGCGCCCACATCCTCTGTACGTGGTACATCGTAGGCAAATATTGAATGAATGTTGGCCAGCACCGGCGATGGTGGTGGAAGGAATACACATCAAAGATATATTTGAACTTGTCTCCTTGGTTCTTTCCTTAATTATCAGATTATATCCTGGACATTTAGGATACTGGCCTATATGAGGAAGACCAATACACTGATTTTTTTACTTATAGCTCTCAAACAGACTAAAGCCGGCCCATGGAATTCGGGAACTCCTTTTCTAGTACCCTTTATATTTGTTTTCTACATACGCCAGGAAAACGTACCCCAGAACACCATCAATCACTTCTTAGTCAATTCAGTGAGTGAATATAGTGATTTTCTGCACAATCGTGGCAATATCGCGACAGAAGGAAGTCCGCAGTCGGGACTATGTCCTGCTCTTATCAAATGACTGCAGGATTTATTTAGAGTGCACAGTATGAGCACTGTATATGCACAATCGCGATGACAAAGATCCGACCCGTCCATGGTTTCAAGTCATGTAGTGGCAGAGTGAAATAAATAATTTAAACTGAACTAAAAACACTATATTTTATTTGGGTTAGGATTGAGTTGTAGGATTATTACTACCGTATGCTCTTCCTAATTAAATAATTTCACGAACTTCTATGATGAGCTGGTACATGACACACTACCATCAGGAAAAACTATGTGCCTCCTACACGACACCCTAATTATGTATATTTTATTTATTATTAAAACTCAATCTGGATTGATCTATAAACAAAACGAACATTTTTGTGTAAATTGATAGCAAAATTCATAGCATTTATACCATCAAATGACATAATTATTTCATTATTTCAAGCCTGAATTTTCCATTGTCATCTTCATTCACTACAAGCCGCGCCTCGACTTGTAGTGAATGAAGATGATTTGATGTGGTTTAAAAATTGAAGAAAATTGCCATGTATTGGTAAACCAGTTTCATGAAAATTTTCGTTTTAAAACCCTTAGTTGTAGGAAAATTAAGTGTGTTTTCAGGGATGTAAAATGATGCTTTAATGCATCGTGAGGGCTCAAAGGGTTAATACGGCAATTTTTTTATTGGCAGATGTTATGAATGATGCCGTGTATGAGGTGGATCACGATGAAATGGTGATTGTTCGAGACATTGATATGTTCTCCATGTGTGAACACCATATGGTGCCCTTCTTGGGGAAGGTAAGTACTTATAACACATTCACTCATTTGTAAATGTCGTCATACCACGTGATCTAGTCATTATTGACATACTACATTCATTCTCCTGAAAAGTTTCTTTTTTTTCCTTCGTTGTACTATTTTGTCCCTGTAAAATAATTTTCTTTCGCTCCTAAAAATAATTAATTCTCGAAACATAGTAGTTTGTTCCCTCGCAAATTTAGTCCTTACTGAAAATCATTTACTTCCCTCGAAAGCAGACCATTTAGTGCCAATAAAATAACATTCTGTTCCTTTGAAATAATTTCTTTCCCCCTAAATCATTCGGCGCAAAATGAATTTATTTTCCTTCCTCTCCAATAAAGAACATAGTTCACCTTATATTTTGCAAATGGAACCCATTATATTTTATATCAATTTATACAATACATTTCACATTTTAATTTCAGTCAATTTCAAATTTGCTACCACCTTAGATTTTTTACTCATATAGGGCTATAGACGATCACCTTAGATTTGTACTAATATATGTCTATAGACGATCTGCTCAATCGCACGTCATGGTGCTAGTGAGAGCTCTGCAGAGAAGAAAAATGCATGTAATATATCAAGCTATTTTCCAGGATGGCAAGGCCATTTTTCCATAACATAAGACAAGTCATCTGTCCATAATGCAGAGATTTTGATGAAAATATTTATATTACTAGCAGTAATCAAATTTCCGTCTTTCAGTCATTTAACATGAACATAGTTTGATAAACTTTTACTAGACCTACGTTGATATATATATACTTGTACCTGACAAAAATGTTGTTTTTTTAATTAATTTTATTGCAATTCGTTCTATGCTTGACACATATATCGCCTATATTGCCTGAGATATTTATCTCCCTATTGAAAAAATCGCTTCTGTTTCAATGTGAATATATCGCCCGACGGTTTACCGCGTCGCGCTTTGTGTAAATGGTATCTCAGTGTTATCGATTCCGGCATGCCTTTTCTATCGCGCGATTTATATTTACCAATAAAAAAAAAATACGTGTTAGTTGAGAGGGCTAACGACAATTACAATGAGCTAGTCTAAAGGTCAGATTGGAGTGGTCTAAAGGCTGATTACTATTATTTAGTCAGAGGTTTTCATTCCCGGTGTTAATATTTAATAATATCTTGTAATGCCTATGGCGTGATTGAGAAGTGTCAAAATAACGAAATTTGAAGTAGGCTCTATATAACATTTTAATAATCATGTCGCTATTAATATTGTGTTTAACGTGCACTAGAACAAATTTAACTTTATTTGTTTTCAAGTATTTTTATTTTAGTTTTTATGTAATATTTTGCAGGTTACTATAGCCTACTTACCAAATAAAAGAGTAATAGGACTCAGCAAACTAGCAAGGTTAGTATTTCTTATATAATCATGATAATATCAGATCAGTTTTAAACTATGTTAATCCTACAAAAAAATAGTTACATGATATTTTTTTCAGTGGTGCAGCAATGGACAGGATACCCAGATATGAATTACGTAACTAACAATGATTATCATTTACTAAAACGACTGGATTTAAAAAATATAATATATATTTTGGAATAAACAATTCCATCCAATTTGAATTCAGCTTAAATAACCCAATTAAAGTTGTCGCGCGCCGAGAACAATGAAGTATCAATTGTCTAGTCACATGAATGTAATACTGTTGAAAAATTATACACACCTTCAAAACCCACAAGTATTATAGCTATACAGTAATTTAATAATAGGATGTTAATTTCAGCCTTGACCATATGGGGACATGACACGATATCGTCGATATTTCCCGCCAATTTTGTTTTCAGACCCCAATTTTAAATAATGACTTGACCTGTTGACATATGCCAGAGATATGCCATATTTAAAATACACCAATGACGTCAGTCTATTTTTAGAACAGTAGATTCGTCTCTTTGAATCTACTGTTTTTATACTGGCTAGGTCGGTCATAATATACACGTCTTACCACCATACTGCACGGCTAATTTTTTATGACTAAGCCGTGCTAGCCATGCAAAATGAGATTTTCTTTCTCAAATCTTAGAACACATGTACCTATTTTGTGTATTTTAAGTCGAAGAAAGAACTAAATTACGGTAGATTCGTAGATCCGAATGTCCTCAGCGCTGCGAGCCTCGTACAATCGGATCTACGAATCTATCGAATTTCGTTCTTTCTCCTTGACGTAATTAATCATACACGCTGTTTTTTTCAGAATTGTAGAGGTATTCAGCCGGCGATTACAAGGTACAAGTCTCACTACATTTAATATTCTATACTATTTATAATAATAATAAAATTGCATATGGCACATCACTCAATATCAGGCTACTATTTCTACATAAAATGTATTTTCTTACTTAAAGAAATATGATAGTATATTACATGGCCCTAATCAAATTGTATCTTATTAAACAGTACAAGAGCGATTAACAAAGGATATTGCAACTGCAATAGCTGATGCTATTAAGCCGCGGGGTGTTGCAGTCGTCGTGGAAGCAAAGTAAGTTTATCTCAGAACAAAATGAGCAGTGATAGTATTAGGTCTTGCACATTCCCAGCAAACATTAGACGTTGACCCGATTTTGTTTCAATGCTGGGTTACCATTTTGAAATATAACTGACCTAACCAGGGCTAATTTTATACAAGTCTCTAATAAATTAGCCAAAAGCAATACTCAATTCACCCTATCAAGTTTAAAGGCTTAAATGTCTTCCATTATTATATCAGCAGCATATATTGCAAACTGAATATCTGTCCACTTATCTGTTGAAGGTAATCATTTTATTTTTCCAATGTTGTAAGTAGTCGAAAATAGTTTGTTTTAATTGGAAATGCATCAACATAGTATTAGATTGTATGATCAGTAGTTTGGATTGATTCAACTGTAAAACAAATCTCGTTGAAAATTAAAACAAATTTGTATTGTGGCACGACTTAAAAGCAGCTCGATTTATATACATTTTGCATATGACTGTCTATAGGTTCACTATATTTATATAATACTGTATTTAGGTTTGTGGATAGCGTTTTTAATATTAATTGTCATTTGCATCTCTCAAACAGCATAAGTGATTAACTGATTGATTGTTTTTGTTTGTTTGGTTGGTTGGTTGTTTCATTCATTCATTCATTCATTCATTCATTCATTCATTCATTCATTCATTCATTCATTCATTCATTCATTCATTCATTAATTAATTCATTCATTCATTCATTTATTCATTCATTCATTCATACATTGTGATAAGCCATTACCTTATGAAAAATACACCATCAGCCTACCTGAAAGGCGATAATGAGGAATTGTTTTTTCCTAAACCTATGTTTTTTTCATCGAATACACCATTATCTCGGCTCCAGAAAGCGTGAACAATCTGATGAACATATCTTATGTTACAGACATCTGTGTATGGTTATGAGAGGAGTGCAGAAAGTGAACAGCTCAACCAGTACCAGTGCTATGCTCGGCTCGTTCAGAGAAGACCCCAAAACTAGACAAGAATTTCTGACTCTCATGAAGCAAAGCTAACTCACACATGCATTTAATATAATTATAATTTAATATAATTAAATATCTGCACGTATCGTTATTGGTTGACCTCATCACCTTTGTAACAAGTTAATTCAGATTGAGGATTGCATTTTTAATTTAGAGCCCACGTCAGCAGAGCTATACTTACCTGTTGTTTACCACTAATACAACTACCTCATTGTGTTGTTTACTATATAGTATTATTTGTAATTATGTTGTCGTGATAGTGTAATATAATTATTGGCTACAATGATTTTTATTTGGTTGTTACCATTTATGAAAGGTTGAAAATCCCCTTATGTATTTCAACCTTTTCGTAACCTACAGAATTTTGTTTATGATGTCTATGACACATTTTAACCACTGTTAACTGATAAAGTGTTTAATAGCATTTAATTTCCTTCGTGCATATAGTATATAGAGGCATCATATAATGGGACACGAAAGCGAATCCATGGGGGCGCAAGGCGCCCCCCATTTTTGGCATTTTCCCAGAAGGCGGGAATAAGCTGTACAAATACAAAACAGTCGCGGGGTCTTCACCCGGACTCCCAAATCCAGCTCAACACCCTTTCTTCCTCAGAATCCTGCATTCGTCCCGGAACACAGGTGAACGGTGACAATGATGGTAGACGTTGTATTTAATTAATCATGCACGATGGTGTCCTCATCTAATCAGGGACCAAGGAGAGTCCCAGCAAACACAAAACATTTGTACAACGTCGGTCCAACGTCTTCGACGTTGGTCCAACATTGTACAAATGTTCTTCAAATGTTTTGTGTTTACCTATCAGCGATGAGAGGAGGATCGATCCTCGTGGAATAAGAGATCAGGTGAGGGATCCTTGTCAGTGAACAGTAGGATTATTGTATAATTAACGATACTCATAGAAAATGTATAATAATTAGTGTTACTTGTCAGTATTGATTATAATTATTATTATTGATGTGGTGCTTAATAAATTTGTTAATTCAGGTAAAAATAAATTAGATGTGAACATATTATAGAATATTTTTTCAATAATTCAGCTGTTAAATAATACAGGAATTATCATTTTAAAATGTAATAAAAAATAATAAACAACTGATAGACATATGTTGTTATTCTATTCACTAAAGTTTGGCTGGATCAGGACGTAGAGCCACCTGTTGAACCAGCACAGCACTTACTCTGTGTGTTCTCAGAGTCGATCATTGTGTTGTGGTCTAGCCAGCTGGCCAATGCTGGGTCGATGTATCGTTTTCTGGTTGGATGGCTAAAATCAGTGATTAAGCCCCATTATATCCCGTTGGTCCTCAAAGACAGTGTAATTAAATGTCTTTAAGAATGTGCAGCGGTCGCCTCTGCTCCTACAACCTCCTACTAAATAAGATACTGTAGTTAAAGGGACTGGCCCAGGCTAAAATCATCAAAAAATCGGTGATTTTATTTCGGGTTCTTAATATGACCATATGATGTAAGCATGTACATAGACTAGAACTGCAAATTTTTATAATTTTTGTGCTGCGCATTCACCAGTTAGACTAGATATAGAGACGAAATTCCTGATTTCTAATTATTGACAACCATGTCAAAAATAGGAAATGCGGGAATTTCGTCTCTATATCTAGCCTAACTGGTGAATGCGCAGCAGAAAAATTATAAAAATTTGCAGTTCTAGTCTATGTACATGCTTACATCATATGGTCATATTAAGAACCCGAAATAAAATCACCGATTTTTTATGATTTTAGCCTGGGCCAGTCCCTTTAACGTATTGTTTTCCTTACTCTGGCGGCTACCTACTTTTTCAATCTTATTATTGCTTCCCTTTAGCCTTTAGACATTTACTATTGCCACCCTCATTTACACCACGGGTTCTTCAATCTTATTTCCGTGAATTATTATTAAAGGTGATGTTATTTTTAAATTAGCTTGTACGATTTCACCGCTCTGTGGTTCAGAATTTGAATAAGGAGGAGGCAAACCATTAATCCATTGGCCAGATAGGGTTACCGTGCAGGACAATCCTTAGACTTCCGCCAACATACAAGACATACAAGACATACAAGATCGCCATTGTAATATGTGAAATTATTTTTTATTTATTTATTTATTTAAATATATTCATACGGGATGTATAAATTATTAGCAAAGATGCTTTTTTTTAAATATGTGCCCTGCTAGTTATGCATTTAATAATACAGCACATTACTAATAATGTGATATTGTAATGGTATATACAAATTAAAATATCCATAATCAATCATAGCTACACTTAATATCAATTTATTTAGAACGGCCATAATAAGCTTTTTAAAAGCAAATGTTATTAAGTGGATAACAGATAACACAAGCAGGCTAAAATCATCAAAATATCTGTATTTTTATTAGCTGCGTGAAGTTGGTTCAACATTCAACATTCAGATTGAGAAAGTTGGTTCAATATTCGAAAAGTCCCAAGTTAAACTCTGGGGAAAAAATATCGAAATTCGGGAAAAATAAGGCAAACAAAATGCATTGGGCCCTAGGGTGGCCCAACGAACCCTCTACCCTCTACAGCACCTAATACACCATAAAAAACAGGTCCTTTGCACATTTCTCGAATAGTCTCCAGTCATCCAGAAAAAAATATTTCAATTTCGGGAAAAATAAGGCAAATAAAATGCATTTGCTCCTAGGGTGGCCCAACGAGCCTACTACTAGCTACATCACCTAATCCACCATAAAAATGTGTTTTTTACACTATTCTCGAAAAGTCCCCATTCAAACTCTGAGAAAAAAATATTCAAATTTCAAGAAAAATAAGACAAACAAAATGCATTTGGTCCTAGGGTGGCACAACAAGCCTTCTAGTCGCTACATCACCTAATCCACCAGAAAAATGTGTTTTTTACACATTTCTCGAAAAGTCCCCAGTCAAACTCTGAGAAAAAAATATTAAAATTTCAGGAAAAATAAGACAAATAAAATGCATTAGGTCCTAGGGTGACACAACAAGCCTTCTAGTCGCTACATCACCTAAGCCACCAGAAAAATGTTTTTTTCACACATTTTTCGAAAAGTCCCCAGTCAAACTCTGAGAAAAAAATATTAAAATTTCAGGAAAAATAAGACAAACAAAATGCATTTGGTCCTAGGGTGGCCCAACGAGCCTTCTAGTCGCTGCATCACCTAATCCACCATAAAAATAGTTTTTTTTACACATTTCTTGAAAAAGTCCCCAGTCCTATTCCGAGAATTTATTTTTTAATTTCCGGATAAATAAGACGAACAAAATACATTGGGTCCTAGGGTGGCTCAACGAACCTTCTACTCGCTACATCACCTAATCCACAGACCTGGGTTCAATTCCTGAATTGATCTGGAATTAGACCTAATTCCAAGTCTAATTCCAGGAATTGGAATGGGAATGGGAATTAACTTTTAAGGAATTAGAATTGAATTGGAATTATTAAAAAGTAAGCGGAATTAAAAAAGAAATTGAACTTTTTAATTTTTTCAAAAAATATCAACACAAATGCGAGAACGTCAAATTGTAGTGGAGGGGGAATAAGTTATTGTGAAGGTTGTACAGGCCTGTCACAGAAGGGTGTGGGGTGTTAAAAACACCAGACCGGTCGTTGTCTTGTGAAAGCGACAACGCACTCCCCGTATAGTTGTTTCATGCGGTGTTGTTTTAGTGTTGTCAGCGACTGCAACATTGGCCCAGTATTGATCAAGCATTGGTAAATGTTTCGTGGTCACCAGGCGTGGTTATGCTTCTATGAAACACTTTAAGTCTCAAAGTCAAATATTTCCATAAATGTATGCGTAGATATTATTTAATTGCGGGTATTAAACAGCTCCACTATTTGAAATTCGAAAAAAATGATATCCTAATATAAATATAATGTTCACGTGTAGAGTGAATTGTTTAATTTATAATTTCAGTTATTAACACGGCGGCGGTTGAATACTTTAGTAATAATTATACATAGTACATACCCCATATTAATTAGTGGTCAAATATCGAGGCGAAATTTTTTTTCATAATACCTTTGAATTGTATAGGTTATTGATATTATATGACGATATATACCCAATACACCAAGCGTTTTGATATGTTTTATCGATTCAATTTGGCAAAATAATAAAATAAATCCTTGTTTTTCGGCAAGCATGAGGTGGGTGGATAAGGGGTGGCTTAGCTCCACCATCTAAGTCCTAAAGTCAATTATTCTTCTGTCTGAGTCTGTCTTTGTATTTTATTTTCTGCTGAGTTTTCCAGTAGAATCACCAGAACAATTATATCACAATATATATATTACAGACCTAATATAAAATTATATATTCAATCATGATATTCCTATCAATAAATTAAATTTGATAAAGCACTAAATTATGTCAATGAACTCAAATAACATGACAGGGGATACAAAGTGTTATTAAAGAGTAAAGAGGTGTGATGTAACAGAGAGCGGGAGAGGCGGGGGTATGGTTAGGATAACACTGTGTTAACCGTGACAGTTTTCTAGCTCTGGCATAACAATACAACACCACCAATTTTAAAAATAAAAAAACATGAAACTTGCTATTATCTGACAACACGCATAATCTATCTCAATGATTTGCTGATGATTTTAGTATTTTTCATTAAATATATAAAGTTTAGCTTTACATTCGCGCGATACTTATTTGCTTAAAGGGACTGGCCCAGGTTAAAATCATCAAAAAATCGGTGATTTTATTTCGGGTTCTTAATATGACCATATGATGTAAACATGTACATAGACTAGAACGGCAAATTTTTATAATTTTTGTGCTGCGCACTTACCAGTTAGACTAGATATAGAGACGAAATTCCCGCATTTCTTATTTTTGACATGGTTGTCAATAATTACAAATCAGGAATTTCGTCTCTATATCTAGCCTAACTGGTGAATGCGCAGCACAAAAATTATAAAAATTTGCAGTTCTAGTCTATGTACATGCTTACATCATATGGTCATATTAAGAACCCGAAATAAAATCACCGATTTTTTGATGATTTTAGCCTGGGCCAGTCCCTTTAAGCTACAACAAATATACAAAAATTATACAAAATATCCAATGTAATGACCAAGACTTTAACACGAAGTTATATTAAAATACATTGATTTACTACTTATATAAAAATGCTCTCGCATATAAAATGTGTTGTTTTTTATTCTCACAATAAAATACTTTGTGCCTAAAATCAGATAATTTTATAGCATATTAAAAAATCCGGAATTAAGAAGGAATCAGAAATTAAAAATTTGAATTTGAATTGGAATTATAAACAATGAAAATAAAGGAATTGGAATTACCCTCGGAATTAAAAAAAAGAATTGGATCAGTAATTGGAATTTAAAAAATGGAATTGAACCCAGGTCTGCTAATTCACCATAGAAATAGGTTTTTTACACATTTCTTCAAAAGTACCCAGTCATATTCCGAAAAAATCCCCAGCCAAACTCTGAGAAAAAATATTATAATGTCCGGTAAAATAAGCAACCAAAATGCATTGGGTCCTAGGGTGGCCCAACGAACCTCTAGTCGCTACATCACCTAATCCACCATAAAAACAGGGTTTTTACACAATTTTCGAAAAATCACCAGTCAATCATGCAGAAAAATATTAATATTTCGGGGAAAATGAGGTAAACAAAAAACACTTAGTCTTCGGGTGGCCCAACGAGCCGTCTACTCGATACAGCACCTAATACACCATAAAAAAGGTGAAAAATTATCTAGGCGACAAATTTAGACAGATAGATATGTATGATCACTATCATAAGAAATTGAACACGAAAAACATTGAATTAAAGGTTTTATTATTTCACACTCTTTTCATTGATTGAGATAAAGGCGGGGAAACCTATTGTTGGCGGAGATTCAACCAGCTCTCACTTATACCAAAGAGGACACCATAATTGCAAGCTATTTGAATCCCCCACCATAAGATATTCCCATCTGTACCCTTATCGTAGGCGAGCGTGGGTGGCCTGCAAAAACATGTGTAAGTTATCATATTTAGGCCTATCCCTAATGCCATCATATTTACCTTATAGTTGTTTTAATTTCAATTACACCTTTACCAGAATCATATTATCTGCATCACAATACTTGAGTTGTTTATAATTTAATCTGCGAATTCTGTCCTCTACAATGCCATCATACAAGAACCAGTTGTCATTTTGATCTCGCAAATAACAAGTGATGTGGGCATTCACCACAGATGTGACTCCTATTGGAAGAAACAACCTGCAAGAATAAAGATTCTGCTGAAGTACGGAATGAAACATTGCAATACACATTTATTATTGTAACAGACGTATAGCTGTTTATCGGTGGCTACTTTAAATTTGAATGTCCCGTTCAAATTTAGCTGTCTTACACGTTTTTATTCAAACACATTTTCAAATCGTATTGCTTTAATGTTATAGAAATCTATTTATTAATCATGTTTAAAATTTAACAAACAGAAAATAAATTGTATTACTGTGTGTTAAACCAGGGTATGTTTTTATAGAACCTAATTATAATGTAAGTTAAACAAAGATCGAAAACACAACAATATCATTGACAGGCCACACAAATTGGGCTCACAAAAATAATTTGAGACGCTTGATAATGATTTGACAAATTAAATTGTAGGGCTGTAGTGATATATAATGTATAATTACACCCCCACCTGTGTCATTGATCATATTGCTCAAATCTATGAGGCAGACATTATCATCATCAGTTTACCATGAAGTATTGTCACTTAACCCTTTCAAGCCTGAGTTTACCATTGTCATCTTCATCCACTACAAGCCGCGAATTGCTGCCGCAATTCTCAACTTGTAGTGGATGAAGATGACTTGATGTGGTTTAAAAAATAAAGAAAATTACTATGTATTGGTAAACCAGTTTCATGGAAATTTTCATTTTAAAACCCCTAGTTGTAGGAAAATTAAGTCTGTTTTCAGGGATGTAAAATTATGCTTTAATGCATCGTGAGAGCTTAAAGTACTTAAAGCGACATAATCAGTCTGTCATGTCGCGGTTGCATAGCCACTGTCTCATCTCTGGCTGTGTGAACATAAGGCATTGGTGAAAGAATATAATGTTGAATTCTTGCAAACAATCTACAGGGGTAATATTATAGTTTAAGCATTGGGGCTATTGTATTTGGCAGTATTTAAACAGATAGCCATGTATATCTTTGTAATCTGTGTAATCTTTTTATTAACATTTGTATTACATTTTTTTGAAATATTTAACATGTGTTTAACTCGGTAAAGTCCTTTTTTGTTCAACATTATACACTTTGCTTGTCGAGGTCCTTGATGTTAACCCTGCTTCGACTTCTGTGTCACATTCTGCGAAATGGAATTGTTCGTACCAGGCATCAAATACATCTTGAAGTGATGATGGAATGTTATCTTCATGATAGCTGTGAAATAATGAAATACTCATAATTATAAGTAATAACCCCAGATGCAACACACATAAATTTAAAAATATACAACTCGTAATACTATGAAGTAGCGTGTAATTGCACAAAGAAATAAGAAAACATAATGATGATCAGATGTAATTCATTTTTCATGCCATCAATAATTATGTAAATATGTATTGTGAGATTGTAATAATTCAATCGATGTGGTCAATATAATTATACTGATCAATCACATATCTTTGCTGTATGAAGTCTATAATGCGTGTACATACAGCTTAATTTTCGCTATTCATCTTACGTTATATTCCAATTGTATTGTGTATTGATAAGCCCATTATTTGAAGAAAGTTGTTCTATCCTTTATGAAAGTAATGATTCGTCATCAGTACAATTCTTCAGTTTGTTTCAATACGTTCTTTCTGTGGACATTTGTCTGACGTACATCTGCTTTTTCCATTTTCGTTCTTGCAAAAAATCTACTTTGGACACAAAATGCAGGTCTTCTGATCCCAATGCATCCCATACTTTCTGATTGGTTTTAAATCCACATTAATTTACTAACCATAAACCCTTTCCAAAATCACACTGAACATTCATGAAGTGGTTCATAGTTGTCAACAAATTACTGACGAAACTGAATTTTGAGAAAAATTGTTCCAGATATTTTAATATTTCCTTTCTCGTATGTATTATAGTGTACATTGCATACAACATATTGAACCATGAGGAATATTGGACCAACTTTTCCAATCTGAATGTTGAATGTTGAACCAACACTAGAAAGTTCGTTGGGCTACCCTAGGACCAAATGTATTTTGTTCGTCTTTTTTTTCCGGAAATTGTAATATTTTTTTCTCGGTATCAGACTGGGGACTTTTCGAAAATTGTGTAAAAATTATTTCTATGGTGTATTAGGTGCTGTAGAGAGTAGAAGGTTCGTTGGGCCACCTTAGGACCCAATATATTTTGTTCGTCTCATTTTTCCGGAAATTTTTAATATTTTTTTCTCAGAGTTTGACTGGGGACTTTTTGATAAATGTGCAAAGGAGGTGTTTTTATGGTGGATTAGGTGATGTAGCGAGTACAAAGTTCGTTGGGCCACCCTAGGACCTAATGCATTTAGGTTCTTATTTTTCGAACATTATAATATTTTTTTCTCAGAGTTTGACTGGGGACTTTTCGAGAAATGTGCAAAGGAGGTGTTCTTATGGTGGATTAAGTGATGTAGCGAGTAGAAGGTTCGCTGGGCCACCCTAGGACCCAATGCCTTTTATTCGTATTATTAATCCGGAAATGAAAAAAAATTCTCGGAATATGACTGGGGACTTTTCAAGAAATGTGTAAAAAACCTATTTTTATGGTGGATTAGGTGATGTAGCGAGTAGAAGGTTCGTTCGGCCACCCTAGGACCAATGTATTTTGTACGTCTTATTTTTCCGAAAATCTTAATATTTTTTTCTCGGTATATGACTGGGCAATTTTCGAAAAATGTGTAAAAAAACTATATATGTGGTGTATTAGGTGCTGTAGCGAGTAGAAGATTCGTTGTGCCACTTTAGAACGCAATATATTTAGTTCGTCTTATTTTTCCGGAAATTTTAATATTTTTTCTTAGAGTTTGACTGGAGACTTTTCGAGGAATGTGTAAAGGAGGTGTTCTTATGGTGTATTAGGTGCTGTAGCGAGTTGAAGGTTCGTTGGGCCACCCTAGGACCAAATGCATTTTTTCGTCTTATTTTTCCCAAAATTTTGATATTTTTTTGGTATATGACAGGGGATTTTTCGAAAAAATGTGTAAAAAAACTATTTGTATGGTGGATTAGATGATGTAGCGACTAAAGGGCTCGTTTGGCCACCCTAGGACCCAATATATTTTGCTCGTCTTATTTGTCCCGAATTTTTAATATTTTTTTCTCAGAGTTTGACTAGGGACTTTTCGAATGAACCAACTTTCTCAATCTGAATGTTGAATGCTGAACCAACTCCACGCGTCACTTTTTATTTTGGCTTCTGAATATGACCATAGATACCATATGATGAAAACATGTCCATAGATTAGAACTGCGTAAGTTTTCTTTATTTTTTGTGTTACGCATTTACCAGTTAACAGAGATATAAAGACGAAATTATCGTATTTCGTACATGCATGTCCGAAATAAGAAATCGGGAATTTCATCTTTATATTTCGCTGAACTGGTAAATGCGCAACACAAAAATTAAAAATTTGTTGCAGTTCTAGTCTATGGACATATATTCATCATAATTATGGTCATATTAAGAAGAAATTATGGTCATATTAAGAAGAAAAAAGTATTGAGTTTTTGATGATTTTAGCTTGATTGTGTCGCTTTAATATACCTGTTTCCGGCCCAAACAATCGGAGAAAAAAAAACATTTTTGTAAATGGCAAAAAAAAAATCACTCTGGAAAATCGTAGAAGTTTAACTAACATCAGCATCTTGACATTTACACAGGATAATATACATAAGTAGCGCAAGCTTAAAGCAGCTCCTTGGGATGACATCAATTTTCGTTTTTATTTTTGTAATGAAGTAGTGTATCCCACAGATCATGATTTTATTCTTTGCAAAGTTTCTAGATTTTTAAAAATATTTTGTATTCACATTTTTTTAAATCCGACTGTAACCTAAACAAACTTTTTGTATACATAAACACCTGCTAAAGGACGTTTGAATGTTCCTACAGCATTGGGCCACATGTCGATGCCGTCGGCCCAGCGTTGAGCAGACATCCGCCGCTAGGGGCGGCAGCTATTGATTTAACTATGTGGTTACTTTGATAATGCCATCTGAGATGTCAGTATTTAAGGTCTATATTAGGGTATGCTGTAAACAAACTTGTTTACATGACAGTATACGTCTTGGAAATAGAGCTTGTTTCGTCTTTTTCAGTGCTTGTAAGACGCCACTATATCAACATAAAAATATAGGAAAACTTTCATGTATATTCCTATAAAATATGAATGTATCAATTGTCAAAATAATACACTCGCACACGTATTGGGCCATAACTTCAGCTCGTTGGCTTGTAATAACTTACATAATCTCCATACCGACGAAGAGTGTCAATGAGCGACCTGAAGCATGATGTAGGCCGACAAAGACGACGCTTCTCAACTGGATTAGTCTAATAATATTTGCGCAACTGTAAACATAATCAACCAACAATCATACATAGTGTTGGGTGACTAGAAGAAGTAAGTAGAAGAAGTAGCCTAATATTATTAGAGGTTGTGCATGGTACTTCATGTGATGTTTTTGGCCATGCGACGGTTTCACGAGCTGACGCTGGCCTAGCCCCAATGGCTGAAACAGGTTTCAGCCACAGATTGACCGCGTACAAAATCGTGGGACATTTCCTTGGACTGTCATATCAGAAAATATCGGAGAGTAATCAGGTCAAAAATAGCTTTTTTTAAATTAGTAACATTTCAGTTCCATGCCCGCATGCTCAGCTCAGAGGTCGCACAGTCATTAAAAAGTTATGGACATTTTTCGGACCCTGGGGTCGGGATTGCTCTTAGTCACCGATATGCTGGATTTTTTGGGTAAAGCAAATACATCCATCTACGGCCTCGGAGCGGACGATACGGCTAACGCTGGCCCATACATATTATATAATAGCGATGTATAGCCTATAGACAGGGATATATCCTAACCAATCTAATAAACATGTCTCAAACTTTTCTCAACGGTTTCTATTGTACTTTTTCCCGTAGATTTCAAATCTGCCAGATACCATTCGAGATTTTGCATATTTAATTAGCTAATTTGCATATTTCCAAAATGGCCGCCGAAAAAAAAGTAATCGGCTATCAATACAGTTCCGGCAATCTTAGAAATGTGTTTTTTGGCCCTAAGTTCGGGTTTTTGAGATCCCATAATGCAATTTTGACGACAATATTAATTTTGGGGTCATTGGAAGGTCATAGGTCACGTGACCATTGAATACAATATCCAACATTCACGTTTTAGCAAAAAGTGCACAACTTAACCTTTTTTAGATAAAATGATGATTTGAATGCCTGATAATATATATTTAATTTCAGAGAGTTACATCTTATACACAATACTATATTTATGAATACAAGATGGCCGCCATAATTCAAAATGGCCGCCAGCCGAATCCAAAATCAAGATATCTTAGTTTCTGGTTATCATATCTAAGCAATCTTAGTGGCTTGATTAAGGTTTTTTGGACCAAGGAATACAATGCCAAACATCATTATACTGTCAAATGATTTTTTAGAGGTTTTTGAAGTGTTTTTGATCTCTATAGTTTGATATTTTGGCAAAATTGTGTGATCCATCTACGCCACCATAGTTATATTTGGATGACTTCCTCCCAGAATGAGTTTATTATCCGCACCCTGTTCTGAATTCACATACTAACATGATATAAAGTTAAGCCATATAAATTACATGTGTATGACAGCGACAAAATTGGTCAATAAACATCATTTACATTATAAAACGACACTGTTATGTTGTAGACTATGTAAAACTACTACCCAAGGGGTTAACATCATATTTTCTGGAAAACTGACAGTCTGACACGGCGTGTTGTAAAAGGTTGGGCACCTGAAATGATATCTACATATATTTAGGATCACAACCTAGGTGCACAACCTTGCAAATCGACTACTGGAAATTGACAGGAGGCCAATAATGGCGGCCATTACCGAGAAACTTTATTTTCTCAATATCTCGGTCAATATTTAAGATAATTTGCTTTTAAAGTTGTCTAAACCTACCTTTTAAGGGTCAAGGATCAATATAGAGCCAACCCTGAAGTGATTTTATGTCTTCTTAACAAGATAGTACACAAAGCCATGCATTTGATAGTGTGAAATTAATGTTTTGCGCTAGATATTAATTATCACGTTTGATAAGAAAACATTTGACTGAACAGGAATCAGCTTGCCATTTTCTACAACCCATCCATAGTCCTAAGGCTTGAGGATGGCTTGGCTGCATGCTTTATATGCTGTTGGAAAGCATTTTCATTGGGTGGCAACAACTTCAGCAGTGTTGACTTATTAATATTATTTAAGAACGTTTTGTCGCTGAGCGTATCTCTATCACAGCCTTCTCTTGTTGAAATATGAGTTCACAAAAAGCTGTTGTGACTGGTCACACACATATATCGTGATTTCAATGGGAGCACCATCATCAGCAGTCTATCAGTGTAGTTATATCATTCAGCCAACTTTAACATGCCAGTAGAGAATGAATAGCCGATGGTATCTCGTCCGTTGATAATGTGAATAAATGACAGTGCCCTAAAGTTTGCATGACCCATTGGAGCGGCAAAACTCGTGAATGGATAGCTGTCTTGAGATGAACGACCAATTACCAAATATACAATGCAATGTATGTGACTGTAATTAGTACACTCTGTTTTATCCACCACATAAGTGAAATTTAGTTGAACAAATGCAAGGATCACTTTGTTCCTCTTGGTACCATGTCTGACATAGAAAAGCAAGAAAGCGAGTCTTGTTGGAAAAACTCTTGAAAACCACTTGGATCGCTCCCTGTTAGCTATTTTGCTATGTTCAGCAGAGCTTCTGGTCTTGGTGTGAAAGAAATGGTGTCCAAAGCTGCCATTACTTTGAAGATCATAATTATACGAAGCTCTTGTCACCCGTGAATGACTAGACTCAAAACCAGAAACCAAAATAGTATATGAGCGAAATTGATTCGTCTGACAAGAGTAATGAAATTTCTACTCTTCGGCAAATAACACACAAAAAGTAAGTGGTGGAGACATTAACATTAATAACTTTATTGGTGATCATGAATGTAGCAATATGCCTCCATCATTGTTCGCAAAAACGGAAATAGCATGATAGCTGATGATGCCATGGTGCTCACATTGAAATAACGGTAGATGTGTATGACCAGGCAAAGTAGCTTCTTGTGAACACATAATCCAAATTCGAAGGCTGTGATATAGCTATATACTCCGATTCATCAAGTTTTATAATAACAAATCACTGCTGAAATTACTGCCACCCTCTTGCTTTAGAACATCATCTAAAGCGGGCAGCATTGGCAACAGCACTTGACAAGTCAGCTTACATCGCCAAGCTTACCTGCAAGCCTGAGGACTATGGACGGGTTGTATAAAATGAAATACCGATCCCAGATAAATCTACAAACCCACCAAGGCCACCATATATGACACACACAATGACACGTGGCTGCAAGAAGGGTTGCAACAAAAACTGCTCGAGTAAAAGAAGAAAAATCCCCTGCTATGTAGAAGACTGTCAGAGATATCTAAGCAAAGGTTGCTGCGTACAACACCTTGAGACCTTGATGACGTGAGCGCGGGGTGATATGGCATGGTGGGTTACTGCCCGATGTTCTGGGCATGTCTAGGGGGATTTACCCTCAGACATGCCTAGACGATCAAAGACTTAGGTTTTGATATGCAATTTAATGCTGAAACACCGAGGCCTTTAGCACAGCCCCGCTATCCTCTGGTCGGATAGTCCTCAAGAGTCACAATATTTGAGGGTAACTCCATTCATCCCACATGAGAGACCTAATGTCAAACACTATTGCCTGTAGTTTAGGCTCTAGCACGGCCAACATCAGTGCCTGTACTGATGCGGGTGCTGCATTGACACCACTATTGAGTGGAGGAAACAGGCTACCTAGCTGGCAATCCACCACAATATTATAGCCAGCCACGTGTAGGCTGCAGCTTCCCCAACATGCAACAGACGGGACAGAGCCCAAATGACCCTCCCCAGGTGGGTGCGAAAAGTGCTGCTACTAGCAATCATCCCAGTACCCCTTAGACTGACTATGTTATGAAGTGATTATAATGCCAAATGCTATATCACTGCAAGGGCTAATACTTATTCTATTATCAAGTTTTTGATCAATAAACATTATCATTGTTATGACATCGAACGCTCATGATGTTTTCTTATCAAAAGTGATTATTCTTATACAGTGTGAAACATTATTTCCAAAACGTAAAAGCAGAGTTGTGTGTATATAGGTCTACAGGTATACATATTTACAAGACATAACATCACTTCAGGACTGGTTTTATATTGATCTTTGACCCTGAAAATATTGGTCTAGACAACTTTAAAAGCAAATTATCTTAAATATTGACCGAGATATTGACAAATACAAGTTCTTCGGTAATGGCCGCCATTATTGGCTTTCTACCAATTTCTAATAGTCGATTTGCAAGGTTGTGCACCGAGGTTGTGATCCTAAATATATGTAGATATCATTTCAGGTCCCCAAACTTTTACAACACGCCGTGTCAGTTTTCCAGAAAATATGATGTCTACCCCTTGGGTAGTAGTTCTGGGTAGTAGTTCTACATACGCTACAAAATAACAGTGCCGTATTATAATGTAAATGATATGTCTATTTATCTCTTTTATCGCTGTCACATACATGTGATGTATATGGTTTCACTTTAGATCATGTTAGCATGTGAATTCGGATGTGTGCGGATGATAACCTCATTCTGGGAGGAAGTTATTCAAATATAACTATGATATAACACAATTTTGCCAAAATAGCAAACTATAGAGATCAATAAGACATCAAAAATCATTTGAAAGTATAATGATGTCTGACATTGTATTCCTTGATCCACAAAACCCCAATTTAGACACTAACATGGCTTAAATATGATATCTAGAAGCTCAGATATCTTGATTTTAGGTTCGGCTGGCGGCCATTTTAAATTATGGCGGCCATCTTGTATTAATAAATATAGTCTTGTGTATGAGATGTAACCCTCTGAAATCAAATATATAATATCAGGCATCTTAATCATCATTTTATCCCCAAAAAGGCCATTTGTGCACTTTTTGCTAAAACGTAAAGGTGGGATATTGTATTTCAATGGTCACGTGACCTATGACCTTCCAATGACCCCAAAAATAACATTGTCGTCAAAATGGCATTATGGGATCTCAAAACCCGAACTTAGGGCCAAAAAAACACATTTCTATGATTGCCGTGACTGTATTCATAGCAGATTACTTTTTTGTGGCGGCCATTTTGGAAATAAGCAAATTAGCTAATTAAATATGCAAAATCTCGAATGGTATCTGGCAGAATTGAAATCTACGGGAAAAAACACAATAGAAACCGTTGAGAAAAGTTTGACAGACATGTTTATTAGATTGGTTAGGATATATCCCTGTCTACTACAAGCAGTGTCACTTGTAGTTATTTTGTATGTTGCTACGCTATCTAGAGTGTATTTTACCTACTATACATAATAATATACACGTTTTTATCTCTGGTTTTGGTGCGGGCAACATTTCTATATTATGTGTTTAACTAATACGTTTTTTATATGTATTATATTTCATCTGTATCATATATGATATAATTGACTGTTTGCTTTCTTATAACAAAATCACTACAGGGCACTTTTTGAAAAATAGTACATCGATGTATTATAATAATGTAGACCTACTACTAATGATGTATATACCCTGAATCCCGTAAGTATATAATATGGTAATAAATTTGATTAGTTTGTCACTTATACTTGATTTTGTCATATCGACAACTGTGTAACTTGTATGAGAATACGGGCCCAGGGCCCGTATTCTCATACAAGTTACGATATATCGTAGTCTTCGGATTAGTCAAGATGGTCATCTAGACTAGTCCGAAGCCTACGATATATCATAACTCGTACACAAATATGGGCCCTGGGATAAACTTGTTACACATTTATAAACTATTTTCGTAAACATTATCTGAAGGTTAGATGGTTGTAACGTTTCATGGATCAACCCCTGATCACATGCTTAACGTCGTCTTGATCCGACAGGTGAGCATTGTGGGCCCACACGCATGCGCATCATTGTCGACGTCCAAAGGAGTCGGGTCCTGTGTAACTAGATAAACACTTTATATGTAACTGTTATGATCCCATACATCCTTAAATATGAAGTCTTTAAACATAACGTATATTATTACATCCTTTAGTAATATAAATATTAATTCCAAAGCCAATTACGATGATAATGCTAAAATAGAATTATTATTTCTATTTCAGGAAAATCTATACTTTTTTGTAATAAACACTCAACCGTGCCTGTAACTGTACACTTATTTATTCAAACCACGCCTTTATATGGACACACATAATTTCTGTGGCATCATAGACTACCCATTAATGTCAATCGATAATTAATTTAAAAATCGAACGCAATGTGTTGAAATGAACAATGTTATAGAATGTTCATATGGAAAACTTCAAAGTTAAAATCTGATAACAAAAATATATATTTCGTTTTTTATTAAACTTTCTTACGTCAATAATTAGAATCATATGGAAAGTGATGCATTGGTGTTTACTATTCATTCCTATATACTGGCAGTGATATATATAGTTATTGGTGTCGTAAAACCCATTTCTAACAATTTTTATTTCATTACATTTTTATAAATAAGTGATTGAAATGTGCGAAGATTATTTTTTTATGTTCATAATCAAGCGAGTTAAAGCGATTCAATCAGGCTAAAATCATAAAAAATCTGTAATTTTATATTGGCTTCTTAATATGACCATAATGTAAACATTTCCATAGACTAGAACTGCAAAAGTTTTTGTTTTTGTGCTGCGCATTTACCAGTTAAGCGAGATATAGAGACGAAATCCCCATATTTCTTATTTTGAAAAATAAGAAATCGGGAATTTTGTCTCTGTATCTCGCTTAACTGGTAAATGCGCAGTACAAACATTAAAAAAACCTTTTGCAGTTCTATATGTAGGCCTACTTATCGAACAAAGCGTTTACAGTACTTATGACACTAACAAGTGTTAGTCGTGAATATCGAATAATTGTCGGTCTAGATGGCGTAGCGTTATAGACAATAACTAAACCAAAACCTCACCCCGTGTCTTGTTTCTGTGCTGTCCAATAATATGCCATGTGCACAGAGAAAACGAGAAGCTATCTCCAACATTGACTTACTATTTGTCGGCATTGGAAACGTTGATTACGTATAATACGCGATAGTGGGGTTCGTAAAGCCTTCAAAAATAGCCAATGTGTTCCCAAACTGGATGCAAGTGTCAAATTTTGCGCACAGATAGTTTAGGATACGTCCCCCCAATATTTAAAATTAATGAGTATTTTAATGTTATGATGACTACACTATGTGGAGAATGGAATCAGCTACGACGGAATCAGCTATTATAACCTACTATGCAGCCTTGTGGAAGAAGGGAATAAAATTATG